>OY804604.1:33624980-34179219 GCA_963680895.1 Fragum sueziense | reverse complement strand
TTGATCATTTAGGTCTAAGAATACAAAATTCGACTTCAGACCCTACCAATGTTACTTTTACCCTTTCCCAAACAAGACCTGGTTTGAATTTCCTGAAAAGGCTTGTGAAAAAATTGAGGCAAAAGAAGAAAATGCTGATGCTCACATTCACACAAATTATAGCTCTGTCGTAAAAAGTGCTGATTTCGTCGTCTGCATCAGCTTTTTAATTAGACATTCCTAAAGTTTTGTCGTTTGGGTATTGGTTAACAAACAACATGTAAAGCCGAATAGAACATGACTGTCTTTTTAAGGGAAAGGTTAAATGACTGTGCAGCAGATAATTATGTTAGTTTTATAACACACTTGACCGTATGTTTTCTAACAACTGTTACAATTATATTAAGGGGGAATGCTCCAGTTTTTCGGAACACTCGGACTTTACTGTAGTAATTTAAATGTTTCGTACCAATATGTTTCGCTACCAGATTTTCAATAATATAACACATCATTACAATTTACCATTTTCGACGGTAAAAGTGTATTTATTATGCGAAACTGATTTTCTCAAGAAGGAAATCGAATATTAGGAGCAAGACAGTCGTAAGTGTGTATGCAGTTACCACTGTTTTGCGTCATTTTATTACTGTGTAGCTGATAAAAATTGCCATAATTCACTAATTAGTGCGGCGACCTATACATTTTCTTTTTGAATTATTACCAGGACATGTTGCTTAATACAATAAGAGAGTTTTATCAAATTCTATTATGTAGAACTTGAAATATTTCCAAAAATATGCAAATTTTGACATAAAACAATGCAACTTCGTTGATCTATCCGAACACGTGAGCATGTTGTTTTATACATTTACGCATTTATAATAGAACATATTTTGGGTTTTCTGTTCGTAATAAATGTAAGACGTTACTTTAAATCCGTTTTCGGGACTAAACGATGAATATACAGCTTTTTATTAGCATTTTAGTGACCTTGGACAGGTGCAAGACAATTGTGCATTTTTTCGATGTAGGGTTATGTGATATGAATGCCAATAAAATTCAAACAAGATCGCTGACCACCCATTTTTATTTTATTTTTCAATTGGTAATAACATGTAATTTCAACATACAAAATATGAATAAATTCTATTATTGGGAAAATGTTTAGGAAACTGGAGCATTCCCCCTTAAAAGTCACAGTTATTCTGACCCAACCTCTGATAAATAAAAGTACAAAATTGCTGCATGATGCAGCATAAGATGAAGCACGGCCTAAATAAATTTGTGCCCCGAACTTTTCCACATTATGGTTAAATTCCAAGGGATCAAACAATAGTTTTTCTTTGAAATCTGTGAATTGGTAGGGTTACAATCATATCTCTATTATCTAGATGTAAAAAATAGTGAGGGCTTGTTTTTGGAGACAATGGCTAACAAAGTCAGTAGGGTGAATTGGCATGAGAAGCATTTTTTCTCTTTGAAGTACATGTATAATTTTACAAACTGACTCTGCTGGTTCTCTACTCTACAGTAAAGGTAAGAGAATTTAAGACTATCAACATTACTACTATACTTTATCCCCTTTCAACCAGCGTCATGTGTCTTCCCCATTCCTAAAAAGCATTAAGTGCTTATCTAAATTGTGAAAGGACAGACCGTTTAACAATAGGTGTCCATAGTAGGTTCCACTGAACAAAAGGGCGGATCCAGGATTTTTTTTCCAGGGGGGGGGGGGGTCAAAGCCCAAATGGTAGCTTTTAATAAGAAGTTATATTGTCAAAATTCAATTTTCGGCAAATTACAGGGAGGTCATGACAATTTTGCCAAATTCAAGGGCAGATAACTCAGAATTTGCATTTTCAATCTGGACAAAAATCTTACTCACCCAAGACGTTGTACATGCAAACATTTTTATTTTGCTTTACATTTGATTGGGCAATATTTGTATGTATTATGCCAAAATTGTCAAAAAATAGCATTTTTTGACATTCAAGGGCACTGTGATAACGCAGCACTTTCTACAGATTTCTACAAAATCAATCTTACACTAGGGGTTATGACCGTACACATTTTGACAAAGTTTGGAGAAGATCGAATGATATTTGTGTAAACCTGATATTGTAGACGAGCAGACAGACGGGCGGAAAACAGACAAACCTGGCCGCAATAGCTTATTTGTAGTACTTTCTGCTGAGGCCAGCTAAATTTTAAGCTAAGTAATCATTTATGCCTTTCTGTGCGAAGGAAATCTAGAAAAAATGTATTTGGTAATTTATTCCACAATTTGTCATGGGGTTTTAGCTCAACTGGGCCCAAAGTGCTCAAGGTGAGGTATTGTGATCACTTTTTGTCCGTCGTCCGTCTGTATATCTGTCTGTCCGTCCGTCCGTCTGTCAACAATTTGGTGTTTACTCTCTAGCATCTACAAATTTTATATAAGGCAATCTTGGTCAAACTTGGTCAAAATATGTATGACCATTCGCTCTCAGATGAGTTCTATTTTGGGTCAGATCGGACCAGAAAGTCTGGAATTATCTGCGCTTGAATGTAAAAAGTAGCTACTTTTGACATTTTTTACACTCTAGCATCTATAAATATTGGCCAATCAATACAAAAGCCGGACACAGTATTTGTGACAATACGATCTCGAATAAGTATGATTTTTGGTTTGATCGGACCAAAATGTATTGAGTTATTTGCCCTTGATTTTGACAAAATTGCCGTTTTTGACTATTTTCGACTTTGTTTACACTATAACATCTACAATTATTGACCAATCAAAACAAAACTTGGACGCAATGTTAGTGACCATTAGATCTTGGATGAAATTTATTTTTGGTTTGATCGGACTAGAAAGTCTTGAGTTATCTGCTCTCGAATTTGACAAAATTGCTGCTTTTGGCTTTGTTTACTCTCTAGCATCTACAATCATTGACCAATCAAGACAAAACTTTGCCACAATGTTAAGGACAATAAGATGTCAGATGAGTTTGATTTTCAGCTTAATCGGTTAAAAAATTATTATTTATAAATGCCGTTGAATTTGACAAAATTGCCGTTTCGACTGTTTTTTACTTTGTTTACACTGTAGCATCTACAATTAGAGACCAATCAAGACAAAATTTGTACAAAATGTTGATAACCGTTAGATCCTGAATGACTTTGAATTTTAGTGTGATTGGATGAGAAAGTCGTGAGTTATATGCCCTTGAATTTGCCAAAATTTTTGTTATCGACTGTTTTTCGACTTTGTTTACTCTCTGGCCTTAACAATTATTGACCAATCAAGACTTACAAATAATGTTGGTGACCATAAGATCTTAGATGACTTTGAATTTCAGTCTGATTGGATGAAAAAGTAGTGAGTTATAATAATACTTGAATTTGACGAAATTGCTGTTTTTGACTTTGTTTTTACTCTAGCAATCACAAATGGTGACCAATCAAGACAAAACTTTGATCTTGGATTTAAAAGTTGATTACCATAAGATCGATCATGGATGAGTTCAAACTTCAGCACAATTAGACAAACAGTTGCTGAGTTATCTGCCCTTGAATTTGACAAAATTCTCGTTTTTGACTTTGTTTTTACTCTTCACAACCAGATATGTTGACCTATGAGGATAAAATACAGACATAATGTTGATGACCATAAGTTTGTTTTCAGTCTTAAAGTCACAAATATTAATTAATTGATTCAAACATAACTGTGTTTCATGTCATCTTGGTTCAGGTGAACGATTATGGACCATCATGGTCCTCTTGTCGTGTATTCAAGGGCCCGTGACTCGTTTTCCCGACTAGCTATCAAAATTCCTAATAACTTTGCGCTGACAAATTATTTTAGTACTGGCCTAAAATATTATTCCAATATGTCGCTTTAATATAGAAACGTGTTGATGTTTTCCCCAAAGTTGGGATATGAAAATATACAAAAAATTGAAAGATTGCATAAATTGCAAATTATTTCGATATTGATCATAAGCAAGCAAATGGTGAAATGGACCTTGTGTCGTGTTAACATGGGCTCATATACAAATTATTTTGTCTTAAAAATTTCGCCAATTATTTACATATAGATAGAAAATTAATGAATAAGAACCTTGGGTAGCGCCGGAATAGAGTTACACAACCCACTTACAATATATATGTACAATATACACCAAACTAAATGTCCGTTTGACTCAGACTCAAACATGCCCCCTTTATGTATCTATTTATACTAAGAATATTATTGGAACCCCCCCCCTTTAACCCTTTCCCAAACGACAAAATTTTAGGGTGATCCTCTCCAAAAACTGCCACAAAAGACATAATGGACGTGAGTAAAAACAGGATATGTGTACAATATGGCACAGAAAATATCGAGACAAAAGGAAAAACTGCTGGTTATCAGCAGTTTCTTCTTTTGTTTCAATGTATTCCCAAGCATTTTCCATTGGGGACTCAAAACCAGGTCTTGTTTGGAAAAGGGTTGTTTATTTTTACCATTTCCCACCCACATATTGTGAAGTAAACTGGTTCTAGATACAGTACTATAACATTGAGTTCTAAAACTGCATTTAACGTTCAAGAACTGGTTCTTGAACTAATTATTGAATCGGCTCTAGAACTTTTGAGTTTTAGAAATGCCATTTAATGTCCAAGAACTGGTTCTAGAACTAGTTCAAAACTGAGCTGTAGAACATTAAGTGACAGTTCTAGAACTTCAGTTCAAGAACTTGGGTTCAAGAACTGATGATTCTAGAACTGGTTCTAGAATCCAAGTTCTAGAAGTGCCATTTAACGTTCTAGAACGTTCCAAAGCTGATGTTTTAAAACATTCTAGAACAGTTCGTGGACTTTTTTTGCAGGGTTATGTCTTTACCCTTTATTGTTTGTTACTTTCCGTATAGTGTTAATGAAAATTTGTAAAAGGATTTACGAATATTTTAGACTGGTAGGCCTAGTTGACGTGACTATCGAAATAACTAAAGCTACTTCCCTTTCAATCTTATCTACAAAAAATTCTATCATGAACAATACATGGTGTTGACGTTCCTAATGGAAACGGATTAGTTGACAAAACATCGCGACAACAGAAGTAAATGCACACTATTATTATTTCCGTCTTTGTCTCAATATTTTATGTGCTACATTATACACCAATCCTTTCTTTTTTAAAAGAAACTGAAGTTTCATTATTTGTCAAAGGATTAACAGGGACATAGACACAATGTTATGTTTGAGAAAGAGTTAAACTAAAACTACATCTGGAGCTCTGGATTGACCAGTCACGCTAGGTCACCATAGCTTATCACTCACACTGTGCAATCCTTTTCCAAAAAGCGAACTTTTGTTTACTCATTACTGATCACAGTACTGCTCTAATTCCAAAATTGTTGCAGACGACAAAATAATTAAAGCTTTAACCCTTCTCATAATTTACATGACATTCCTGCTGTGACCAAAGCTACGAAAGATGATATAGATTAAGATCAGTCTACTCAGCAATGCAATCTGATCTTAGTCTACATAAGGCTGCTTTCCGCTTGATGATGTGATGAAAACTTGAGAAAAACAATAAAATCAGTAGGGCAAAGGTTAATCAACAAATAATTGCGTACTATGCATTACAGCACAAACGGGATACATTCTGAACGCCCCTCAAAGCTGTTAATGGGATAGGTAAAAGATAAAACGGAATTTATGTGACAGGCTAGAAATAGAAGGGTATTTTCATTTTCGAAACACACAAAAAACTTAACAGAAAGATCCTTTAACGAACTTTTGTGATAAACATCCTTTCTTTGCTATCACTTATAGAAATATCTTTGCCTTTGAAATGAATATGGCCATTGATTATTGAGATAACAATTCTTTGAGAACCGAAAGGATTATATTAGCTTACATCCGACACACACTAACATCCCCAAAACAACCTTAATATGCACGGCCTGAGGGCCGTGCAAAAGAAGCGCACCACTCCTATTTGGTATCTATAATTTACAATACCTTATTTCCATTTTAAAGAGTTTTTTTTCTCTTTTCGTAATCAAAAAGTAGCCTACATCTGGGATAACGCCAGTCTTACTCAATCTGAGTGACAAAAGTCGAGACATGTTGCATTTGATTAATTATCACGACGATGGAGCGGAGAGATACATGTATAGACAAGCAGCCAAACAAATGAAAATTAACATGATAAAGGCTAGTTGCAATAATGCAACCGAAACCCTTTTGAATCTTGATTCAATGCTCATCATCAAATTTTTGACTACGATACCGCAGCTAGGTAAAGGCTAATCCGAGTTTTCTCTGATGAAATTCGCTCTTGATATGTTGATGTCACTCATTTACATGTAGTGACGTTTTTCTTTATTCTCTGCTCCAAACCGTATTCAAATTGCTCACATGATAGTAAACGTGAGTTTGAAGTCTTTCGATGCATATGCAGTTCTTGTTGACTTTTGTCCTTGTATTGTTATGTGTGCGATTTAACCCGTTACAAAACAACAAAATTTGAGCTTGTCCAAATTGAAAGAAGTGGCAGACGATATTTTCAATGTGACAAAACTTTGAAATTTTGTGTGGTTTAAGGTAGAAAACGTTGTGGGAAATGAAGAAATTGCTTGTGACAGGCAATTTCTTCATTTTGCACAAAGTTTTCCAACGTCATGCTCTAGTAGGGAGTCAAAAAGAGTCACTGTGTGGTAATGGGTTTACCCGTTCTTAATCTTTTGCAAAAAGGCAAAATTCAAGGGTGGTCCGATTTAAAACCTGCGCTTGACGATAAACTGGATTTTACAATATTACAAAGACAATATTTAGGCAAAAGGAGATAATGCTTTTCTTGTCTTACTTGAACCCAAATTCCAAATTGTCATTTTGACTGATCCAACCAAAGGAGCAGCAAACAGCGAAGTACATCGTAAGTGTTACTTTGTCATAACTCTGTGTGTGGGAAATTCGATCATTATAGAGCTTAAAGTATCGAGAGAAAAGGAGACAATGCTGCATTTCAGCATTTTCTTTTTTTATCACATAGGCTTTAAAAAACTTTGATGAACGATGATAAATTAAATGCTTGTTACAAAAAGGGTTATAATGCAGGGTTGTCAACTCACTCGAAAAAGAATGAATTTTGTGATAAAAATAGATCGGATTTACCTTTATGTATTGATAAGCCGCTGTTATAAAACTTCGTAACTGCGGCTTGAATCAAGCCCAAGTTACGAGATTTTATGACAACACATACGAAATACTATTGTTTTTCCGAAATTACGTCACGGTCAACTGGATAAAATCATTCACTATTGAGTTTTAACGTATTAACCATTAATCAGGGGTCAAAATGTAAGACCAATCCAAATCCAAAGATGTTGCAGACGAAAATTCGAAATAAATGAAATTTTACATATTTTGGACTTTCTGGATAGAAAACACTGTGAGTTGCAGAAGTAATTTCTTCATTTGCCTCGATGTTTTCAAAAAATCTTGTGGGTACTGGGGAATTAAAAAGAGTCAACGTGTGGAAAATGGTTAATGGTACATTCTACTATTCTTTGAATTAGTTTTGGATGGAGAAATAATAACAAGTCAAAATTATTGCTAAATCGTTTTAATACATCTCTTTTCCAAACAAAATTTTACAAAAACAATCTTATCGAGTAAAGTAAAATCTACATAAAATGCTACATTGATAAAACGAAAATAGAAATGCCCCACCAAAGAGTTCAAATGAGATAATTTTAAAAACATAAAAAGTGCCAAGTACTAGTACTCGTTCTTTTACAGACTTAACTAATTTTTAATTAATTAACCCTTTCCCAAACGAGACCCGGTTTTGACGTCCCTTAGAGAATAGGCTTGAGAAAACATTGAAACAAAAGAAGAAACTGCTGATAACCAGCAGTTTCTCCTTTTGTCTCAACATTTTCTATGCCATATTTTACACAAATTCTATCTTTAATAACTTCCATTTTGTCATTTGTGGCAGTTTTTGAAGTAAATCATCGTAAAATTTGCCGTTAGGTAAAGGGTTATTTAACCCTATCCAAAACAAGGCCTGATGTTGGCGTGTCTAAAACATAAAGCTTAGGGAAACATTGAGACAAATTATCAGCATTTTTTCTTTTACAACAATGCTTTAGCTTTTCACTCGGTGCATAAAATACCCCACTGGTAATTAGCTCTTTCTCAAACAACACCGGGTTTTGTCGTCCCTAATAGGCAATGATTGGGAAAACATTAAGGCCAAATAAGAAAATGCTGATGATCAGCATTTTCTCCTTTTGCATCTATATTTTCGGTGCTATTTTGCCCACCTATCCTTCTATATAAACTCTCAATATTCTCCTGCAGCAGCTTCCAAATTAGAAAATTCTAAAATGTTGTCATTTAGGAAAGGATACTCTCTTTCTGATGAACTAGTGTAAGGGAAGCAACTCTTTCATAATTCTGATAAATGTACTTCAGATTTATAATTCTTTTAACATACTCAATACGTTTCAAATTGTAAAAGACATTAAGCCTTGCCGGCTTTCCCAAATAAATGGTTTTGACAGTCATTCTATAAATGGTTTTGGATTTCTTTTTGCCTCAATGTTTCCCGAGGTTTTTATATTGGAACATGAAAACCATATCCTTTTTTGGGAGAAAGGGTTAAGGTCTTGTACAATTTTAATATGTATTTAAACCCTATCCTAAAAATATGGTTTGACGTCCCACTATAAAAAGCTTGGGATACATTTAGGCAAAACACAATTTTAATCCAAAAAGTTTGAGCAAAATTAATCCTCATCAGAAGACATAGTAAAGTCTTCAACAATATCCTTTGCATCATCAATGTCATTTTCATCATCATCATCTGCTCCCTCATCATCATCATCATTTTCATCATCATCATTTTCATCGTCATCAGCAGCATCGATTTCATCACTTTCAACCTCATCATCATTGCTCCCTTGAGCTTCACTATCATCATTGTCATCATCATTGTTTTCATCAGCATCGTCGTCGTCATCATCATCATCTGCAGAGCCTGCTAGTTGTTCCATCTCGTCACTGTCAAAATCACTGAAAGCGGAATTAGGTCCTTATTATAAAGGTGAAAGAGATCAACATTGTTTGTGAACACTTTCTCAAACAATGGAATATTCAGGTGGTTTAATTCAAAGCTGCTGGGTATGACCAGAGTTGCACAGAAAATATTGAGGCTAGAGGTGAAAATGCTGTTTATTCACATTTTCTTAGAACTATCATCTCATGTTTTCTAATGGGCTTTCAAAACCAGACTTTTTGGCAAAGGGTCGAGTTAACATCGACTTATCATTTAACATCATACCCAGTATAACCAAAATAATTATATTTACTTTTCACTTTCACTGGTGGCTATCTCGTCCAAAGCGAGGGACGTTTTTCGCTACAACAAGGTTTAGATATTTTGCGTTTAAATGTGAGTTTAAAGATCAGTTTTTCTATTGACAGTGAATTTGTTCTAAAAATAGACCGGGTTTACGGTTTTGTATTGAGAAACTGTCGGTGTTGTTATAAAATCTCGTAACTACGGCTTTATCGAAGCCGTAGTTACGGGATTGTAAAACAACACCGGCGAAATACATTGCTCGCGAAAAAACGTCCCTCGCTTTCACCACCAGTGATTTTGACTTCAGCAGAAAGTCTACTTATCTGATAATTAGTACCAATTGTAGTTTGTATTTACCTATAATCATCGCTGTCACTTTCATCTGTTTTCTTCTTTCCTCCTTTCTTGCCTTCTGCCTTCTCCTTTTTCTTCTGTAGCTTGCGTTTTTCAGTGGGTGGAAGAAAACTAAAATTGAGAACATGTTGTTTAACCTATTACCAAACTAAAACAAAAATTTTTGACTGTTCCAAATGCAAAGAAGCTACAGACGACAATTTCATTTGGACGAAATGTAACATTTTTTGGTTTCCCCGAGTAGAAAACATTCTGAGAAAAGAAGAAATTGCTTGTAACAAACAATTTCTTCACATCTCACAATATTTTCTACCCTGAAAGACGAAACACTGTAAAATTTCATTCACTTGAAATTGTCATCTGCAACATCTTTAAATTTGAAAGCAGTCTGAAATTTTACAGTCTGATAATGGATTAATTTGCAAAAACCTGCTATCATTTTGTATAGTAATAGCAATTTTGTAGAATTCACTTTCAATTTCTGCAAAATGTTGTTGCCTGGAAAAAGGCGTATCTATTAGATAGAGTTCCCCACAAATATAAGTAAATATTAACCCTTTCCCAAACATGACCTGGTTTTGACGTCCCTATTGGAAAAGGCTTGGGAAAACATTGAAACAAAAGAAGAAACTGCTGATAACCAGCAGTTTCTCCTTTTGTCTCAATATTTTCTATCCCATATTTTACACAAATTCTATCTTAAATAACTTGCATTTGGTCATTTGTGACAGTTTTTGAAGTGGATCACCCTAAAATCTGACCGTTTGGGAAAGGGTTAATTAGTCTCTGTCTCTCTCACTAGCCTTTCTTTACATCTTCCTTTTTAACCCTTTCCCAAACAGCAAAATTTTAGGGTCATCCACTTCAAAAACTGCCACAAATGACAAAATGCATGTTATTAAAGATGGGATTTGTGTAAAATATGGCAAAGAAAATATTGAGACAAAAGGAGAAACTGCTGGTTATCAGCAGTTTCTTCTTTTGTTTCAATGTTTTCCCAAACCATTTCCATTAGGGACGTCAAAAACAGGTCTTGTTTGGGAAAGGGTTAATTTACCAAGATTACCTTACAGTACCTATTACAAGTAAATTCCTTTTCATGTCAAAGAACAGGGAGGGACTTCATTGGTCAAGACATACATTAATTTTGTAATGTACAGCAACTAAATGTTGTTTCAAGAGAAGACTAAGCTAATAATCTATATGATAGGATTCCCTAAATATTTAAATTTGTAATCTGCAATGGTTAATCCTTTCCCAAACAAGACCTGATTTTGACGTCCCTAATAGAACAGGCTTGGGAAAACATTGAAGTAAAAGAAGAAAATGTTGATAACCAGCAGTTTCTCATTTTGTCTCAATATTTTCTTTGCCATATTTTACACAAATCTTATCCCTAATAACACCCATTTTGTCATTTGTGGCAGTTTTTGTAGTGGATCACCCTAAAATTGTGTCGTTTGGGAAAGGGTTAAACGTTGTTGCTGTAAGAGTTTGTTTATCTTGTGATAGATTTCCACAAAAAAAGAAAACACTCATTATTTTCTGTCTCCCCCACAATAATCAAATTAAATTTTCTTTTCAAGACACAATCCCCTTTAATTTACCGAGTTTTCTGACCTATTGTACCACAATTATTTGACACATACCATATACATGTATATAAGGGAAATTCAGCGGTGACCTTTAAGTATTCTTTTATCTTTGGCAGGAATCAAAGCTCAAGATCAGCATGCACATATGCGCATACTGATCTTATTCTACAATGCATATTTGTTCTATTTAAACCTTCACCTCTCTGAGAAGTCAATCTTTACTTCACCACTATCCCTTTTCAAACAAACCAGCAAACTATTTTTGTTCTCTTCCATCGCTTTCAGGGGTTGTCTTAGTTGACCATTCTTGGATCATTTTTGGCAGGCAGCGTAGAACAAGATCAGCATTCAATTCCATTTCTTCTGATCTAATTCTACACTGCCTGTTTGTTCTATTTAAACCTACCTTTCTGAGAAGTTGATCTTTTCCTTCCTCCCTATTACTATCAAACAAAGCAGCAAACTGTCGCTTTCTGAAGTTGTCTTGGTTGACCACTGTGGAATATTTTTGGCAGGCAGCGTAGAACTAGATCAGCGCGCACTTTCGTGTAGCGTGGTCTTAGTCTGTACTGCCTCCTTGTTAAAATCTATCTACATGTATTATTTTACTCTTCAGAGAAGTCAATCTTTTCCTCCTCACTATCACTCTCAAACAAAGCCGCAAACCTTTTTTTGTCCTCTTCTGTCGCTTTTTAGGGTTATCTTCGTTGACAAGTCTTGTATCATTTCTTTACCTTGAATTGTTCTTACATCTTAGCAGGCAGCATAGAATAAGATCAGCCTGCACATTTGTGCAGTCTGATCTAACTCTACACTGCCGGTTTGCTCTATTTAAACCCTTACCTTTCTGAGAAGTCGACCTTTTCCTCCTCCCTATGGCTATCAAACAAAGCAACTCTTTTTTGTCCTCTTCTGTCGCTTTCTGGGGTTGTCTTAGTTGACAACTCTTGTATCATTTTTAACTTGAAATATTTTTATATATCTTTGGCGGGCATCATAGAACAAGATCAGCCAACACTTTTGTTCATTCTGATCTTAATTTACACTGCCTGTTTGTTGTATTTAATTCCTTACCTCTCTGAGAAGTCAATCTTTTCCTCTTCACTATCACTATCAAATAAAGCAGCAAACTCTTTTTTATCCTCTTCCGTCGCTTTCTGGGGTTGTCTAGGTAGAACAACTTCAGGTATCTTGTCACCGCCAATAATCTAGAAACACGAAAACAAACAACATCGACTTAATAAAGGCTACATAAGTTTAAGGTAGTCCACCCCTAATGAGATTCACATCAGAATTCTTTGTGCAACGACATTAACAGACATTTACACTTGTTACGTATGGTTTGTAAATATTCTGCAGTGGAACGTTCCTCGTCGATGTTTACAACATTGCCAAGAATAATTCTGAGTTAGTAGTTAGCCGCCCATGTCTCCACAACAAACTAACATTGGCCACAACTTTTGATTAGGAAGAGATATATCATTTGTATTTCACATATGCATTGCTTATGGCAGAACCCTTCTGTTGGTTCCAAGTTCAAGGTCATCGGTCAAGGTCAATGTCATTTCTTGAGGTCAAAATTTGGAAAATCTGTTTATGGCATACATTTTTTGTGACAATGTCTTATTCGGGGGAATAGTCCGTCTCTGACGGTTCTTGTTTTAACCCTTTCCCAAACAAGACCTGGTTTTGACGTCCTTAAAAGATGAGGTTTGGGAAAACACTGAGGCAAACGAAGAAAGTGCTGATAATCAGCACTTTCTCCTTTAGCCTCAATATTTTTGTGAGCTGTATTGTACATAAATCCAACCTTGATTAACATCCATTTTGTTGTCTGCAGCAGATTTTAAATTGGAAAAGTCTAAATTTTCTTTGTTTGGGAAAGGGTTAAAGTATTTTTATATCTAATTGTAATGAATGACTTTATGTCATACCTGTTCTTTATCAGCTATCTTGTGCATTAGTTCCCGGTCTCTCAGCTTTCTCCATGTTACGTAATACTTTCCTATTGGGGTACCAGCTTCCTTACATTCTCTCTCCCAAATGTCCTAGGATTAAAAATAGAAATCATTGATAACATCATTAGTTACATTGATTAATACGTAATACTGAAAAATTGTGCATAAATATGGCAAAGAAATCGTCGAGGCATAAAGAGGATGCTGATTATCAGCACATTGTTCTTTTGTCTCCATTTGCCATTTCTATGAGGTACTTCAAATGGCGTCATTGTCTGGGAGGCGTCCTTGTCTTGGAAACGTCAAAATTTTAGGGTGGCTCAATTCGAAAGCAACTACAGAATGTAGAAAGGCTGTTTAACTTTTTAAGGTAAAATTAGTAAATATTATATCACAGAAAACATATGGGCAAAAGGAGAAAATGGTGATTATCGGCATATTCTTCTTTTGTCACGATGTTTTCCCAATCATTATTCCGATAGGGATGTGAAAACCAGGTCTTGTTTAAGAATTGGTTGAATGGTATGTTTCGATCTACAAATTGACCTTTGATAATGCAAATAAAATGTTATTTTCACAAATAATGGGTTTATGCACTTACTAAATAAATACAAAGATTTTATGCATTTACTGCAGTTTTGCACAAAGTCCAAAATAAAACAAATCAAAGCTACACTGTCGAATTTTATTATGGCATTGAAAACATTTAGTGGAAAGGAGAAAATGCTGGTAATAAACACTTCCTTATTTTCTTTTAATGTTTTCAAACATTTTCGTTCTTGATACCAAACAAACTAGGAATGTTTTGGAAAGGGCTATGCTTGAAATGAACAGACATGTTTTGCATTTTTCCAGCATGATTTCTCCCCTTTCCCAAGCCAGGTCTGATTTTGATGTCCCTAATAAAAAGAGGTTTGGCAAAAAATTGAGACAAAACAAGAAAATGATGATAATCAGCATTTTCTCTTTTTGTCTCTATATTTTCTTCGCTATATTGTTCATAAATCTTACTGTTTTCAAAATCTATTTTGTCACTGCAGCAGCTTTCCAATATAATCACAGTAAAATTTTGCCATTTGGGAAAGGGTTAAAAGTTCAGTGGGAACAATTGCCTATGAGTATAGGCATATCCTTTCCCAAACACATATTCATAAGAGAAAGCATTGGATAACATTGTGAGAAACGAAGAAAATGATGGCGACTTTCAGCATTTAATACAATGCCACTCAATTTTCTTCTATATACCAAAGAATGTGCTTTTTCTGCATTAAGCAAATTATCTACATTTGCATTTTGTCGTCAACACTGTTTTTGAAGGTGGACTAGATCTAGAGTCAAAAGTTTTACTGCGTGGAAAAGAGTTCAAATAAAATATGGACATCTAAATGTCAAATGATGCGCAAAACACTTAAAACATCTGCGACAAACATTTTCCAATGCAAGGCACATTGCATTTTTAAGTCCTTTCCTTTTTATCAAAAAATATATTTCATGAAATATCTTCATTTTATTTAATGCTGTTATTGGCTAGCTTTACGAATATGCAACAATTAAATCCTACATTCAATAATAAGTCATATAAATTGCAACAACTACTGCACTTAGTGAAGTAATCCTTCGGAAATATTGAAAGAAAAGAAGGAAACACATGGGCAGATAACTAACAATTGAGTTTGTATTGATCAGTTAAGGTGATTGTGATAGAGTTACTGTTTTCAAAAACTTAGTCATACCATCGTTGCTCTTGCAACTCCATGTAACTCCAGCTTGATTACGAGCCTTTTTAATAACAAAGACAACATATATCTGCATCATTTTTTATAGACAAGGCAGAAAATATTAAGAGAAAAAGAGAAAAACAAGCGAAGATAACTCACAATTGACTTTGTATCAGTCAGGTTGAATGCGGTTTTGTTTCTCCTAGCGGTGATAAAGTTGCTGTTCTTGCAAACTTTGTCATATCGTCGGTGTTGTTGCAAAGCCTCATAACTCCAGCTTGATTAAAGCTGGAGTTACGAGGTTTTGCAATAACACAAACATTCTTTATATCTGCATCATATTTTATAGACAAGACAGAAAATATTTAGAGAAAAGGAGAAAATACAGGGGTAGATAACTCACAATTGACTTTGTATCAGTCAGGTTGAATGCTGTTTTGTTCCTCCTGGCGGTGATAAAGTTGCTGTTCTCACAAACTTTGTCATAAATCTGCTTGATCTGCTTTGTAAAGTTACCCACTTTGCATTGCTTCAGAAAGTCCTTCAACTGAAAAACGACGGAATTATGAAAACAATATGTGTTTGTGAAACACTAGTGCTCCAGAAATGGCCAATGTTAAGTTTTAAGACAGACTGACAGACAGACAGACAGCCGGAAAAGACACAACTAAAGCAATATGCCTCCGATCTTTTGATACAGAGGTATATTTAACATGATTCATTACACATGCCCCTGCACAAAAATGCTTGAGAAATCATAGTGGAAAATGTAGAAATTGCTTTTAACAATCAACTTCTTCATTATTCACGATGTTTTTCTAACAAAAAATTCAAGGATTTTTAAAATATCCTCAACCGTCTGCATCACATTTCCATTTGGAACAGTCAAATCTTTTTCTTTCTGGCATAAATGAGTTTAACATTTTCCTAAAGGACAATTCTAAATTGAAAGCTGCAGCAGCAGACACAATGGTCGCCAGAAAGGATAGGATTTGCACACAAAATAGCACAGCAAATATTGAGACAAAAGAAATAAATGCAGATAATCAAACTTTTTTCTCAATTCCATCTATCTGAAGCTTATCCTATGAGTAAACGAGTGCCGTTGATAATGATTTGGTAAAATTCTGGAGCGTTATTTAAGTGAAAGGGCCACGGACATAAAAGGAATGCCTTTTTTGGAAAAGGGTTAAAATTCAATAGTAAAATAAATGATTTGACTGATTCTATTGACATTTTAAAAACGGAAAACCAAAAACTTAGAACTGATAATGAATGTATGAAAAAGGAGATGGAGCGATTAACAGACAAGATTGACAGATTAGAAGGCCACTCTAGACGTAATAATTTACGATTTATTGGTATAAAGGGTCGAGCTAGTGAGAGTTGGGAAATAACAGAACAAAAAGTGAGAGATTTCATTGTAAACATCCTTAACTATGGAGAAATGGGAAATGTCGAAATTGAAAGGGCCCACCGTTTAGGAAATCGAGACAATTGTCCTATTATAGTTAAGTTTTCCAAATTCAAGGATAGAGAAGCTATAATTCGTAGATCTTGGGATGTACTGGATAAGGAGTTAGGATATTCAGTCAAGGAAGATTTCACTGAAAGGGTGCAGTTACATAGGCGCGAGTTGGGGAAAGAGTTAGTGGAGGCCCGAAAGAGGAAACAATATGCATCAATACGCTATGATAAACTGATTATCGATAACGACGTATACAGGTACAATGAAAGCGAAAAGTCAATCGAGCGCATCGGTACCTCACGACCTAGAAAGCAGACGATTGGACGACGCACGGGTGAAAATCGAGCACGTGTTGGCGATGAAAATAGAACTTACGGTGGGAATTTCGCGGGAAGTTATGATAGCCAATCAGACAGCGAGTCGGTGACGCTTGGAGGCGGAGTCGAATAGGATAGCGGTCAAGGCCCGTTACTTAAAATAACTCTGAACACGTGGAATATCGGTGGATTAAATAGGTTATGTTATGATGTTTCTTTTCTGAATTTTCTTAAATCTTTCGATTTGATCGGTTTATTAGAAACTTGGAGTAATATAAATGGACAGTTTAGTGAACTTTTAGAAGGGTATGACTGTTTTGACTTCGTAAGAAAAAAGAATGACAGAGCTTTTAGAAATAGTGGCGGAGTAGCTGTATTTATCAAAAAAACATTGTTGGAAAATAATTTCATAAAACGCATCTGCAATCATTTTATCGATTGTGTAGTATTATATATCAAAAGTAGCACTGAATGCAACATACAAGATATTATACTTTATATTACTTATGTGTCTCCTGAGGGTTCTACAGTATATAGAAATCGTGAAGATAATTACGGGATTTCTTATATTGATGAAAACCTCAATGTTATCAAGGATTTATATCCAAATTGCTTACTTTATCTTGCAGGCGATTTCAATGCCAGAACTAAAAATTTACTGGACTTTATTCCAGACGATAACATTAATGCAGTCTTTAACATGGAATTAGACTATAATGGAGATAATTTTGAAATGCCGCGAAATAATAAAGACCAGTCTATTAATAAGTTTGGTAAGGATCTTGTAAACCTATGTTGTACCCACGATGTTCACATTCTTAATGGTCGTTTACATGATGATAAAGATGGAAATTTTACATATATAGCTCATAATGGTACAAGTACTATTGATTATCATATTGTATCTACAGATCTTTTTGAATATATTTCAGAGTTTGAGGTGACTCAATGGGATGACTCGGACCACTTTCCAATCACTTCTTGTGTAACAATGCCACGTAAATTACAACAACAACAACAACAACAACAACATACCAACAACAATCTGAATTACGTACAACAAAATGAACAAGTACTACAAGATAATGAATGTATAGAATTTTCAAACTTTAGATGGAACGATCAAGGTAAAACACGTTTTTTGGAAATTTTCTCAAACATTTTTAACGAGAGAAAAGACGAAATCATCCGAAATTTAAATGTAAGCGTGAACACAGCTGTTGAAAATTTCTTAAAAGTGTTTACAGATTCTGCTAAAGCTGCCAATTTTTCATCAAACCAAAAACCACGAAAGGAAAATGAAAATAGAAACCAACCTTGGTGGAATTTTCATTGTGAAATTGCGAAGCAAGACAAATATTCATGTCTCAGAAGATTCCGATGGACAAATTCTGAAAATGATTTTTCTTCGTATGTCACTTCAAAGAAAGAATTTAAACGTATTTGTGAACGTGAAAAATTAATTTACCAATCAGAGATGAAAAATAGACTTTTACATAGCCGTAACAATCCTAACAGTTTTTGGAAAATAATTAAACAAAATCGACTTCATGTTAATGTATCGAAACCAAACATAAACCCAAATACATGGAACGACTACTTTAGCGCATTACTATTCAAAGAAAATCAGTTACCAATTCCGCGTGAAAATCAAATGAATAACCAGGAATATAATAACATTTTGAACAGTTTTATTACTGAAAATGATATTGCAAATTCAATACAAAAACTCAAATCGGGAAAAGCTCACGGTATCGACGGAATAGGAGCCGAATTTTATAAAAATACACAAAATATAATATTACCTTTAATCACTTTAATTTTTAACAAAGTTTTTAACGATGGATATTTCCCACTTAGTTGGCGAGAAAGTCTTATTGTTCCAGTACATAAGTCGGGATCAAAAGATGACCCATCCAATTATAGAGGTATTTCTCTACTGAATACTTTCTACAAGATATTTTCTAATATAATGTTTAAAAGGCTAAGTAAATGGACTACTGAATTCAACATTTTAGACGAATCTCAAGCAGGATTCAGACCCGGTTACTCAACTATAGACAACATTTTCATTTTACAAAGCATGATTCAAAAATACTTGTCAAAACCCGGTGGTAGGTTTTACGTACTTTATGTTGATTTTGAGAAAGCTTTTGACGGACTGCCACACCAAAAATTATTTGATACTTTGCAGAAAATAGGCATACAAGGAAAACTCTATGGTATACTTGCATCAATGTACACAAATATGACATGCCGAGTTCGAACTGGTAATAATATAGCTTCAAAATCGCTGAAATGTAACGTAGGTACAAAACAAGGGGACATAACAAGTTCTATAATCTTTAATCTCTATATAAATGAGTTATCGCGCTTTTTCAGTAGTAAGGGCCATAGAGGAATTTTTATAACTCAGGAAATACCCGATATTGTATGTATTTTGTATGCTGATGATGTCGCAAATTGCTCTGATAGTGTAATTGAACTACAACGACAATTAGATAGTCTATCCGAATTTTGTAATGTATATGGAATGAAGGTTAACGTAAAGAAAACGGAAATTGTTGTATTCCGTAATGGTGGACCCCTGAGAACAAATGAACATTGGACATTTAATGGAAATGCTGTTAAAGTAGCATCATTTTACAAGTATATGGGACTTCTATTCACACCAAAACTTTCATGGTCAAAATCATTATCTAAATTAACTAACCAGGCACAAAAATCAATAAACGTTATCAATTCATATCAAAGGAATGTAGGAAAATTCAATTTAGAAGAATATTTTAAACTTTTTGATTCAATGGTGAAGCCTATCCTTTTATATGGAAGCCAGATATGGGGAGTTGAATATACAGATGCCGTTGAACAAGTTCAAGCACAATATTGTAAGCGTTTTTTGGGTGTAAACCGATCTGTAAATGACGCGGTTGCTTTAGGAGAATGTGGTAGATTACCACTTTGTTGTGATTATTATCTCAATGCAATCAAATATTTATGTAAACTTTTTTCAATGCCTGCGCATAGATATCCAAGAAATTGTTTTATAATGTTGAAAAGATTAGATGAAATAAATAGAATTAATTGGGTGACCAGTGTCAAAAATTTACTTTATAGATATGGATATGGTATAGTATGGATAAGTCAAGAGATAGGTGATAGTAATTTGTTTTTAAATAATTTTAAACAGCGATTAAGAGATTGTTACACACAGGATTGGAGAAGGAGAGTGGACGAGTCACCCCGATGCGACACCTACAAACATTTCAAAACCTTGTTAAACCCAGAAAGATATTTGTCTATTAATCTACCATTTTGTTTTATAAAAGCCGTCGCGAAATTTAGATGCAGCAGTCATAACTTTGCCATAGAAAAGGGACGTCACGAGAATTTACCCAGACATGACCGAATCTGTAAATATTGCTTTGACCAGTTTAATGTCAGAATTATAGACGATGAGTACCATGTATTCTTTATTTGTTTAAACTTTGAAGAAGAACGCAATTCTCTCCTTTATTCATGGTATTCAGGAAATAATGAACGTGAAGGCTTTTATAATCTAATGAAAACGGAAAATATGTTAAAAATTCGAAAACTTGCAAATTATATATATGTCTTATTGAATGCATATAACACAAAAACATAAAGCAGTTATTGAATGAGCTGGGGCAGAGTTGTTGTAAATACATATGAATCCATGTGTATATACATCAATTCTGTATCATCTCTTCAATATAATATTTATGATATCTAATATGATTGCGATTGTGATAAAAATCGAGTATCGTGTGAAACAAATCAAGTTAAAAGTGCAAGACTATTGTAAATGCATATGAAGCTCTTATACACATACAATAGTATTGCACCAACTTATCGTTTTTCGTATATAGATTGAATATAATAGGGACAACACAACTCTGTGATGTAAATATTGTTAATTTGTAATATTGTATTATGGGCCGGTGGCCTTTCTTTACATAATAAAATATTCGTTCGTTCGTTAGTAAACAAACATTTCCTAGATTCTGAACATCTGATTAACATCTAAAGGCCAAAGCAATTAAAGTCAAATATTCTTAACCAGAATTTTTACTCGGAAAAACAACTTCTTGAAAATCAAAACAGTAATTATGACAATAATCACGAAACAAATTTTTAAGATATTTTTGTAGTCAAAACAGGTTTATATTTACCTGAAACTGTGCTGGAAGGACAAGCTCGGGGAACCCAACGCTGTGAGCGTGAGCAGCAAAGAATTCTAGTAGTAGCTCAAATAACATGTCTATCAAACCATCCTAAAACAAAAATAAAAAGGTGACTTATGATTACCGATATAATGTAAGAACCTGCATCTTTTTAATTATTGCTATGGGTACCAATCAGAATCGCCGTGTCAGGATTCATTCATTCTGATGAGAACTGTACCCCTTTTTAATAAAGTACATACATTACATTATCCATATACTATCAGTATAAATACAAGAGGACCAATATCGAACAGTAAATATGCGTTGTATTAATCGGCCATTCCAATTCCAAGTTTATCCCCTTGCAAAGCAGAATTCAATTTGCCCAGTCATACATACAGAGTGTCCCAAAAAAAAACGGAACCCATTTTTGAAAGTACATTTCTCATGTGTCGTGTAATATTTCTCCACCAAAACACATGCAATAGCAATATGGCAGTTTTCTATTAACAGTTAAAATTTGGTTGAAAAATAACAATTAGTTTTGAAAATATTGGCAGTCAAATAGTTAGGCAGGTATGGCATATGATCGTTCACTTTTTCAGGAAAGCACCAAATTTGGCACACATATAGTATAGACCCATACAAATGGTTTCCTAGGCAGATCCCAAAATCTGACCCTCCTGACGGCCGCCATATTGAATTCCAATATGGCCGCCAATTTTGACTTGTAAAGAGCAATATCTCCCTTATTATTGCAGATATTGCCTTACTTTTTGCGTCTACACCTATATTTGAAGTACCAACGGATCAAATGAATTCATTCATATATGCATTCGGAATGGCCATCTTTAATTTCAAAGATGGCCGCCACTAATTTCTGTTCTGTTTATATCTTTCGAATTATAACTGAATCAAATGACCTTTCAATGACTTTCAAATACTGTTACGAGCTTTGTTTCAATAAAAACATTTTCAAAAGAATTTGAGTAGGCCATTTCATTTTCAAGATGGCCGCCGTAAGTCGTCCAGTATTTCATTTATTTTCATCTTTTTACCGCAAAGTATAGTTGACATAGTTATAAGTGGAGCAGAAAAGACATGACGTGGTACAGTTTGTTTTTAAGCATAAAATTAGTGAAAACATTCCTCAATATGAACGTTTTGAGGTATAAGGTGATAACCACCAGAAGTTCCTTTGGACTGCCATGTTCTAAAATGGATGCCATTTAATGAATAATGACTTCAAATGGATAAATGTTCACTTCAACTTTGTTACCGAGAGTTGAAATTTATTTACATTTATATTGAGATTGACTAGTATATGTAATTCTAAATGTCCCATTTTTATAATTACTGAATGCATGTTTGTAATTCATAGATGGCCGCCGACGAAAAGGGTACAATTGTTTAACAAAGGACTTTTCTGTTGTATTTTATTGCCGCACTATGAATTTGATATGGTTATGAATATCCAAGAATGTTGATAAACAAATGGCAAATTTCTATTCTAGACAGAGATGGCTTTAGCAAGAGATGTAGTAAATGACTTATGCGTCAACCCTCAATGTTTGAGAGGACATTGGGTCTATTGAAGTCACTTGTATATCACTTGTACATACATGTTGGAACGCCATCATCTTATTCAAAATGCCTATCATTTACAATTTTTCTTTATTTCTAAAATTACTACTGATACAAATAATCTGCATGTCTAAATGTTTCGTATAGGTGAATTTAAGTAACCTCTCTCACACATTAAGCGAATGATTTGCTGATACATGTATTGTCTAGGCAGACAAAACTGGGGACAAGAAGTTGCCTCCACCCAAATCTTTAGTGTATGTCATGTAGGAAGAATGAATGAACGAATAAAAAGATTTATCAATGAATTGAAACCGGGATCTCATGTGTGAGATTAAATCTAGAAGACAAGAACCAGAATGAAATCTGCTGACATGTATTGCTGCTTCCATTATGAAATGAATGCAGGACAACATTTGTGCCCATAGTGATAACTTACACACAATATAGGCTTGCAAAAAATAATCCATGTTTCATTCAAGTATGCGCGCAGCAGATACCTGATGTAGCACCATATTCAGTGACAAAAAAGATGAAAAAATGCGAAAAGGCACCAATTGTGTACATGTACATAGAAGAAGGGCCCCAGGGCTTTTTTCAGGATTGGGGGAAGACACAGGACGCTGATAGAAAGGGGAAAATCACATGCGGAATCCTAGCTTCGGGGAAAATTGTATAATGTGGAAAATACATTTTATAGGCTAAACCTCTCTTATACCCACTACTGTAGACTTGAGAACAAGCAGGGCTAGTTTGTAAAGCTGCAATAGTTGTGGAAAAGCTTTCCTTCTTATTTTATTTGGTTTTTTAGTGTGATTTTTGAAAATATATCTTGGGGAAAATTTACTTTTGGGGAAAAAAATGCATTATTTCTGGAGGGGAAGATGCTGGAAACCAGTGTCACTTTCTTAAGGGGAAAACCCCTGAAGGCTGAAAATAACTGTATGTTATTTCACATTCTTTTCACATTTCTATTAAATTGAATTTTTTTGTGGTTTTTAACAGCCAGTTATAAATGCTTACATCTTTTTTTTGGAAAGAAATGCTTTTTTCATAAGTATATGCATTGGAATCTTGTCATAGAATATCAATGAGTAGGGCCAGGAATTGCACATATAAGATATCTTGCACAATTATTTATTCACAAACTACAATTTATGGTTTTACTCTAATCAAGAGCAGTCGAAGAACTATCGAGTTCTAAATAGTGCAAAAATCGTGTGTTGTCGTTTCTACGGCACCTGCAATCATACAGACAGAAATTCCATAACCAACATGCAATCTTGTACTGGCCCAGTCATCAACAACACTGACAGTAACATCTCCTTCCATTGCTAGCAAACACAGAAGCATGTGCAAAGTTTGAAAGCAATAGCTCAAGCAGAAATAAAGTTATCACAGATATATGCGATTTCATGCAATAACTTTACCAAGAATGTATAATTATATCCGAAGAGGGTAAGTTTTCGCGAAATCAATTTTCAGATAAACAAATTGTTGGTTAGAGCCTGATATTATAATCACAAAGCATGTGCAAAGTTTCAGTGCAAAAGCTTTTATAGAAACAGATATGACAGTTGCACATAAAACTTAACTAACGCATTACGACAACGCTGACTCCTGTATGTCTGGAATATTTTAACCCCCTTTTCTACGTATATTCACCCTAAAAAGGGGACTAAAAGAAGGAATATCTAAATTTGAAGGAATATTTAAGTTTTGTTTGGCAGTCATCTCTTATTTGGTCATGGAACAATATTATAATCACAAAGCATGATATCAATCATCGACAAATCCCATTTGTCATTTCTTTTAAAATGGTTTCCATCTTCTGCTTCAAATTCCAAAAAAGTAAAATGATTATTTAGCCCTATATGAACCCATTTTCCACAAAATCATGTATTACTTTCTCTTGTGGTAACCATCTTTGATAAGCACCAATAGTGTTAATGTGTCATGTGCCATGATTTTTTTTAAATGTACACTTTACATCGTCTCTCAGTTATCTCAGTATGGTAACCATGACTTTTTTATACTAAGAAAAGAACTAGATATTCTTTGATATTACAATTTCAGTATCAAAACAAGATGTGTTTGTGAAACATTGAGAAATCATAAGAAAATTCTTTAAAAATCAACCATTGGCCCAATTTGAACCACAATTGGCAGAAATGTTCTTTGGGTGACTCTTTTTAAAAAAATTTCTCAAATTTTTTATTCATCAGAAAAAATTGGGCTTGGCTTATCGGACTTACAGAAATCCTATGAAAATTCTTTAAAAATCAACCATTGGCTCAATTTGAAACAAACTTTACAGAAATGTTTCTTGAGTGACCCTTTTCAAAATATGTTGGCAAATTTTGTATTGGTCAAAAAAAGTTGGCGTGGCAGGGCGTGGCTTATCAGACTTATAGAAATCAAAAGAAAATTCTTTAAAAATCAAGCATAGGGTCAATTTGAAACAAATTTGGCAACGATGTTCCTTGAGTGACCCTTTTCAAAATTTGTTTGCAAATTTTTGATTCGTCAGAAAAAGTGGGTGTGTCTTAAACTTCTTTCAGGTGAGCGATATAGGGCCATTCTGGTCCTCTTGTTATAAATTGTTAAGTTTTCGAGTAAAGGGTTGATAAGGGTTAACAAATGACCCGTATGAAGTTCATATTACATGGAACAGATAGATGTTATTGAAATAAGGTTACATACCAAATTTGAGCTCTGTATGTCCAATACTTTCCGAGAAAAGGCAAATGTTAAGTTTTCAGACAGACAGACGGACGGACGGACAAACAAACGGAAGGAGGGGTGGACGGACGGCCAGACAGACAGACAGACAGACAGACAGACAGACACAAGTAAAACAATATGCCCCGATCTTTTGATACAAGGGCATAATAAATATTAACAAGCTCTGTTTACAGAAAATATATTGTAACTTTTTGTATTTTTAATACATTGTTATTTATGTATATTTATCTATCTATACCATGTATCTTTGAACATGGCAGCCAGACAAAACTTAATTTCATGGTAATCTTGTTTTTACTTCAAAGTTACAAATTTGGAAACGTCCCCTTACTTTTTGCATTTAAAATCATAACTGGGATGATTCAATGACTACATGCTCCATTGACAAGTCACGTGTATTATGAAAGAACAAGAAAAACTCATCGACATAATGGCGCCCATCTTGGAATTCAAAATGGCCAACTCGAACCAAATTGGGAAGGGTCTAATTGAGACTACAGCAGTTCAAAGTTTTGGTGTTAAACCTAAAAGTTTGTTTGTATTAATAAAGATTTTCATCAGATATTAACAAAAACACCAATTAGTGGCGGCCATCTTTGAAATCCAAGATGGCCATTCCACATGCATATATGAATTAATTCATTTGATCCGCTGGTACTTTACATATAGGTGTAGACGCAAAAAGTAAGTCAATATCTGCAATAATAAGCGAGATATTGCTCTTAACAAGTCAAAAATGGCGGCCATATTGGAATTCAATATGGCGGCCATCAGGGAGGTCAGATTTTGGGATCTACCTAGGAAATCATTTGTATGGGTCTATACTACATGTGTGCCAAATTTGGTGCTTTCCTGAAAAAGTGAACGATTGACCCAAAATTTTGGATATATCTGCCTAACTAAAATGAATATACCCGGAAAATCATTTTAACACGATATCGATCTTTTCATTTTGCAGCGCGCCTACAATCATTTAATAATTTGACGGTTGATATATTCCAATACAATACAAAAGGGATTTTGAAACATTGTATTCACAATTGTGCATTTTCATTTCACCTTTTTTGCAAATAAATAAACTGTTAAAGAAGAGCTGCGATGTAACTTAAATGAATACAAACAAAATATCGAAGTGCATCACAGACTCATAAATAATCATAGGCACGTATTTAATATCTGACCAACATGCCGGTCACCGCTCAATTGAAAAGTATTACGGGTTTCATTTGACCTGACACTGACCTTGATGCAAAACATGTTCATATATGACAAATAACACGAAATTCAACAAAAAACTAAATCATAGTCCACAGAAGTGTATACTATGCAAAAAATAAGACTGGACTAATTTTAGGAAACATACCAAGCTTGTAATTTATGAAAATAAAAGTTAAAACTGTGTCATGTGAAATGAATCACATAATAATTTGAAATTAAATCAAACAACCACCCTATAGACTCAATTTGAACGTACAGCACGTGTACATATTAAATTTTGAGAAAATCGGTACATACATGTACAGCGGTACAGAATTCAACTGCTGACCGTGAGTGCGCTTTCACGAACAAACAAGACGCCAAAATAAATATCGTGTCAGATTGGGTTTTTAGTGTCATTATTAATTTTTTTATAACTTTTGAACCGATCCATATTTTTAAGTGAAATTTGAAACACAAATGCAAAAATAATGTATCTTCAGTACTGCAAATTCAAAAATTAGATTCTTTGCATACGCTTTAAAATATTTGACTTTGAATTAGGGTTCCGTTTTTTTTTTGGGTCACTCTGTACATCTCGTTCTATCTAATTGCTTGTAATGTTATAATAGATTTAACAACATATTTAGAACAGTTGGTGGAAGGACCCATGGTGAAGCGGAGTATTATCAACAAAGTCAGACATCAGTCACTGACCGCAAGATAATAACTAATAACACAACATTTACAGAATGTGGTGGATATCTTAACAGACATTAATGTGTTGTTCATACGATACCATGATGTCAGATTTCAAAGATCTAAGGAACAATAACTTGTATTATTGTGTAGAAGAAATAATTAAAGTATCATGGAACAGAATGGCCAAATACCTCAGAATACAATGGGAGTTTGCTAGAAATGTGACTTACATCTTACATTTATCTAGCTGAACGTCTCAAAATAAAACAGTGTTGCCGCAAGCCAGAAGAATTAAAATTAGTTAACCAATTTGAGACATTTACCTGGCAAAATTTGAAAATTCACTGGTACTTGTAATATCGCAACTGTGTTTTACATTCTCCAAAACAACTCTTGCGATTTCCAGTTTTTTGAATCGTGGTCATCTCACTTTGGTATTAAAAAGAATACCTGATACTTCATAATGTCTTAGCATGCATTGTTAAATTTTCTTAATGGTTTGCATAATTCGCTTGCGATTCCCTGACCAAAAAAATGCAATTTCCCTGACTTTTACCTGCCACGTGACCACCCAACAAAAGAACTGTTAGCACCGTCATTGCTGGTAAACTTCACAGAGTTAAAATTTTATGGAAAGCACAATCAAGATCTGCGTAGGTCCTGGCCTTTTACCCATTATCAGACGAGAAAAAAATTGACTATTCCAATTTGAAAGGTGATGCAAACGACAGTTTCAAGTTGATGAAATTCTAAATTCCACTTAAAGTTAAAACATTGTGAAAATGAAGAAAATGAAGAACCGGGATACCTAGCTTAAAAGTCCAGTGCATTAACACGGGCGGTGACCAAGTGACTTTGTTATGATATATTTTCCTCTAGTTTTGTAAACTAACATGCATTTTTCTTCATTGAAATACTGTATACCGCTGGTGATTACCACTGCACCCAGTCTGGCCCTAACACTTCAAATTTGTAACAAAATGACAAAGTTGTTGCTCCCAAAGTGTTGGCAGACATTTTCACTGCCATAAAAAGGTTTGTCCAATACATTTTGTATTTCTCTAACACACCTCCGTTGCGTGGACAAGGATATAGTATATAAAATATTTGGCACACTAAATGACTTTCATAGTGGTGGCATTTTTTCTTAACAACATTACATACTATTTATGCCAAATCCCTGGTATTTCAATGGTTCAAGGCAAAACATCTGCAAAGGTCGATGATCTTACTCTTTCCCAAACAATATTTCACAGTGGTAAAAGTATTGCAGTCAAAATACATGTTACGGAAAATAGAAAATCTACCAAATAACACAGGAATACTCGAGGGAAAAGAGGAAACTGCTGTTGTCAGCATTTTCTTTATTTCCTTCAAAGTTTTTGAAACTAACATCCTTTAGGGTCGTCTAAACTAGGTTTTTTTGGAAACGGTTCAACCCTTTCGCACTTCCATCTGTAGGTCAGTAAATATATCGGGGCTTTCTCTCATATTGTTACAATCATTTACGTTTTTTGTTAACTTTTTGTAAAAACATAGAAATCTTAAATGACATAAAAACATCTTATGTAAAAAATTATTTAATTTCCGTTTTTTACGAATAACCAAGGCTACACTGGTATTTGTTTTTTTTTTTTGCAGTTTATTGTATAACGATCAAGAATCTGAAAAAACAACAACATCGTTTTCAAAGCAATAGCCTTTGAAAGCTCTCGCTCGTAAAATGGTGGTTTCTAGATGTAAGCAATTAGATGTGGGTCTTTTTTGTAAAACCACAATTTCTTGGAAGTCTCTGTGTTAAAAGTGCGCTTGAAATTATTAAAAACTTCCTGTAATTGCAATAAATATATATGGACAAAGAAAAATTGCAATTAACAGGAATCCTAAATTGAAAGTTCTTCCTTGAAGCCATAACTTCAAGAATTTCAGCATACACCAGTATGGAATTGTCTTTTTTAACATCTACCTTACAATATTTTTATTTGTGTTGTGTATTTCTGTAGATGCGAGCGAGCTTTAAGTATTCCTTAGCATGCAAGAAAAGATGTGTCTCCGAAATATGTTCATACATATTATTTCTTCACATGCAAGAAAAGTTGTGTGACTTAAATAATTTCATATGTCGTTTCTTGGTATTTAAGAATGGTTTGTGGCTTAGAAATATATTCATATCGCTGGTTTTCACCAAAGGCCTTGGAACCGCAGCTTAAAACAAGCTGCAGTTACAAATTTATTATTGAGAAGCGACGATATATGATTTCTTCATGATAATGTAAGAAAAGTATTGTGGCTTAGAAATATTTTCATATTTACCTTGAAAGCTCGTTCCTGGATCTGTGCCTTGGAAAACTTGAGTATACATGCGAAATTGTACGGTTTGAAGTTGATAGCCTTGTGTCTCTTGTTGAAGTCAGTCTGTTCAAATACCTGCAGCGATAGAAAAGCAATTTATTTCAACAGTCCAAAACTACTAATCAGTTTGTGGTACAAACCTCTCATATAGCTCATTCGTGAGCCATGTTACCCCTATACATGTATATTTATTAAGAATTGTTTCCGGTGAAATTGTTTCATTCCTTAGAATGAAATGTCTTCAGTATCCTGAATGCAAAGGAAAGTTAGACCAAGGAATCAAGGTTAACACTTTCCTAAACAAGACATGGTTTGACTTCCCTAATAGAAAATGTTTTGGAAAAAACTATTTTGGAAAAAAATGAGGCTACAGAAGAAATTTTTGATAATCAACCAGGTCCCGTATTGTAAGAATGGCAAAAATCATACTGCATTTTCTTTTGTCCCTCAAAGTTTGTTTCCAGGGCGTCTGGTAGATCTAGTCAAAACAAAATATTGTTTCATAAAGGGTCAAACATTTTTATTATTCAGATAGATCTACATCAAATGGTTTCGGTTTCCTATGACAACGTCTTTGATTCCAGAAAAACACAGCAGAGAAAGTCGGCCAATGCTATGTCAATATTCATAACAGAAAAGAGCAGAAATCTTCACTTTTCAAATATGAGTGATATTGTAGGCCTATACCAAATAATCACTTTTCACATCATTTCGATCTCTGACAGTTGATAAGACTAATGAAGACACTTTTAAAGAAAAACATGGACAAGCTGACATGGAAACATGACTATCAAATGTCATTAATGTTCCATTTCGAATTCCTGTTGTTTTCAACACGCATCTAGTTGTCTGCAACAACTTTTAAATTGGATCAGTCTAAATCCGTTGGGAAAATTTAAACATGTTAATGTTCTGAACCTACGTTTAGTAGCCTACGTTTGAATACAAAAGCGAGTAGCCTAGGCTAAACGTGAACCGGAATCTACGTTTTGATTGTGGTATAAACTTTACAAAGTTCATCGTCAGTGCCAGGCCGACTTGGCAAATGTTTTATTCGCGTTGTCCTATACGTCAGAGGCACGTGTTGCTTGCACTGACGAGGGTCGCGTGCTCATTTTTGTACGTGAAAAAAAAAAATACTTCTGCAAAGTTTAGTGGACTAAACACCTGTTTATTTGTCATAGAAAATAATACGTCACTTATCAACGAAGCTTCGTAACTGCAGCTTGTTTTAACCCTTTCCCAAACAAGACCTTCTTTTGACGTCCCTAATAGTTAAGGCTTGGGAAAACATTGAAACAAAAGAAGAAACTGCTGATAACCAGCAGTTTCTTCTTTTGTCTCAATATTTTCTATGCCCTATTTTACACAAATTCTATCTTTAATCACATCCATTTTGTCATTTTTGGCAGTTTTTGAAGTGGATCACCCTAAAGTTTTGACGTTTGGGAAAGGGTTAAGCTATAGTTACGGAGTTTTTGTTAAAAAGTTGCGAGTAGCTGATCCACCAACATCTTTTTCGATACTCTCTATACTATATGTATACACCCAGCTGGCAAAAGTGGTCGTTTTTACGTTGAAATGACGTCTTTTAGAGACGTCAGGAAGACGTCTTTTTCTTGTTGAATTTGATATAAGGAAAGACGTCTTTTCCCGACGTCTTTTCCACGTCATTAAGTGACGTTGAAAAGACGTCACTTAATGACGTTGAAAAGACGTCTGAACAATGTCACTTAATGACGTTGAAAAGACGTCTGAAAAAGACGTCTTTCCTTATATCAAATTCAACCAGAAAAAGACGTTTTCCCAACGTCTCTAAAGGACGTTTTTTCAACGTAAAACCGACCACTTTTTCTATTGGCTTTCGTTTGGTGTTGATCGAAGATGAAAACCTTCCAGAGCTTCTCGCTCAGTAGGGGTAATTATTCCCCATCATAGAGGATTAAGGTATCGCCAGGTATGTCTGACGACCTTGACGCATTTTCTAAGGTTTGATACCTAGGAATTTGGTCTTAACTGTCACAACATTTTCGAGGCTTTCTATAACTATCTATATGTTTTCTTGATATAATTTTATGTCTAGATTTATTTCTATCTTTTTTTGAAAATGTGTACACAATTTAATTTCTTTTAACAGAATCATATAGGATTATTAAGCCAAATGCTTTCTTTACATAAAAGCTTTGTAAAAACATGATTTATTGTCAACATTTTTAATTATTTCCCTTTAATATACTGTAACACACTAATTGATAAGATTATGTTAGTGATTTGAACAGACTAATTACAGTTTAAACGCCGTTAAAACGACAAAATAATTCGGATGATCCAACCTGAAGCCCATGTTTAAAAAACGATATTGACAAAGAATGTACTTCTGTACAATATAGCGCAGAAAAAACTTATGCAAAAGAAGGAATTGCCGATTATCAACTTTTGCTAATATCTCTAGGCCTATGGTTTTTTTTTTGCAATTTATGCCTACCTTTCTATTAGAGAAGTCAAAACCAGGTTTTGTTCGAGAAAGGATTAGACATGTCTTATTGATGTTGCCTTACTTGTCTTGCTGAATCTAATGTTGTTGTTTTTCAATTTGTATTGATTTGATGGTCATTAATTTTGATGGATATAAATAAGATCGTCATTCAAATTGAAAACTTATAATTCTATAGGCTACATATTCAGATTATGGATATTTTAGATATGCTCATGTATACATAATTATTCTGTTGTACTTGAATGGGCGCAAGTCAATTATTGTACCTGGGACCCTTATTGTCCAAACAACATGGGCTTTCCCACATAGGTCCTATATGGGCATACCCATATGGGCTTGCCAAGACACAGCCCATATGCTGGGAATATGGGACCATTCTGGGTCCCTTATGATCAAACCCACATAGGTCCTATTTGGGTCCAATATGGGCCTACCCACATGGGCTTACCCATACACATCCCATATAGGACCCATATAAGCATGTTTGCTGGGACAGTTTTCATTTCTGTAAGGGACGTCAGGTCCAAGCAGCCATGCAGAACACTTGTGTTGATTTGTAGACAAAGAGTGCACAATAGATACTGTTACGGAGTAAGTATCATGTAACTTTAAAAGTTTCCAATAGGAAAAAAGTGTTTACAAAACATCATTATTGGAATTTAGTCAATAAATCTAGGTCCCTAAGACGTAATTAAGATGACGTTGAAATTAAGTCTGTGGAGAGACGTTGTGTTCACGTTGAAGTCGCGACCACACCCCGAAAAAGACGTCATAAAAACGTCTTATTCGGACGTCTTTTTTACGTCTGGAAACAGACGTCTTTTTCTGGTCGATATTTGGTTATATGACGTCGTGACCACTATTCAACCAAAAAAAGACGTCTGTGTGACGTCTTTTGCCTGCTGGGCAGAGTAGTTCGTTCACGTCGATCGGTTCGTTGTAAAATGACGGCCGATGTATGTAGAGGACGTTTTCGCAAGCTAGGATTCTACCTCCACTTTGTTCCTGAAAGAACAAATTGGTGGTGGAACCCTTGACTTGCGAAGATGCCATATGAAGGAACAAAGTGAATGTAGAATTCTTGGTTGTGCGTTCGACGAAAATCCGCCGTTTGCATGGACAAGTTCCTTAACCACAAACAAATTGTCAAATGATTTAATTAAGATTCGTTATAGTTGCCTCCCTTACATTAATTGACGACCTATATTGGATGAACCACGCTTGCAACGATCTTGGCTAAATGGATTACTACGCATTCTTCTTCTGGACCCATGCTAGGTTGTCTAACACGCAAACAGGTAAAAAATTATTCAAGAAATTATATCGTATGAAATGTTGAATTAGAGAATTTAATGAAGTATTTAATATACAAGCTGTCCCTGATGTGTTGTGGAATTGTGTAATATCGTATGTTTATTGGGGTTTTACGCCGTTTTCAACTACCAGGTTCATATCGCGGCGGCTGGAGCACCTACCCATGGATTCCTGTTGTTTCTCAAACCAGTACTACCACAACACCCTTACCGAGCCTCCAGCTGCTCGCCCACTTAGGTTAACGATTTCAAACCCATTGGTGGGTGACAATTTTGTCAGAAAGGGTATTAGCCGCGGCCGGGTATCGAACCCGGGACCTCTCGAATGAGGGTCAGATGCGCTACCAACTGCGCTAAGGCCGCGGCTGTAATATCGTATGAATTTGTCAATCAGAATGTTTCTGTCCAATGACAATTCGCATCAAGTTCATTTTGTCCTTCAAAATCAAGTTTGTATTGATCATCTTTAACTATCTGCATTTGGCATCCTTTGAAATAACGACGCGTATCCATAAACTGATCCTCGACAGAAAGTGAGAAACGTTGTACCAACGTTGAATATTTCCTTTCTTTGTGGCCATGTACGTATCAAGCGATTTCTTCATTTCCCAAAATATTTTCCATTTGTCTTTATCTTTAGAGGAGTAAAAATGCGTCATAATGTCAGAAATTGTTTAACCCTTTCCTAAATGGCAACAGTAGACGCTGTTGATCGAAGTAAACTTATATTGAATTTGTGTACATTGTGACACTGTTTTCTCATGCCTTTTCAAACAGGGCCGTCAAAACCAAGCCTTTTCATCAACATCAGCATTTTCTTCTTTTGCCACAATGTTTAACTTTTCCCAGAGTTTTTCTAATAGGGCCGTCAAAACCCAATCTTGTTTGGGAAAAGATTAATGAGAAAGAAAAGGCCCATAAGTTGCCCTAATAAGAAATCTCGGCAGAATCTATGACGTACTAAATGGGTCAAAAGTCTATATAGAGCGTACACGCATAAAATTTACGCGAGCAGTTGAAAATATATGCGTCGACGCGTAAATTTCACGCGAGCAGGAGTAAAAAATGTGAAACCGAGGCTGGCCAATGGGAGAGGCGGTTAGAAACCTTTCCCTTTGTATCATAAAATTGAATTATGAAACGAAGGATCTGATTGGTTAATAGAGAAAATACGCGTCGACGCGTATATTTACGCGAGCAGTTGCAAATTTGCGCGTCGACGCATAAATTTTCAACTGCTCGCGTAAATTTTATGCGTCGACGCGTAAATATACGCGTCGACGCATAAAATGTACGCGTCGACGCGTATATTATATGCGTGCACGCTCTGAATAGACTTTTGACCCATTTGGTACGCCATAAGAATCACCGCGGCGAAGGAGGACATGATCTTGAATTGAGTGACCTTCTAGTCCAAAGCCTTGTTATCAATAACAACATTTTCTTCTTTTACCTCAATGTTCATAGAAGGGCTATCAAAACCCAGTCTTGTTTTGGAAATGATTAATGGGAGAAAAAAAAAACACCCAATAGAATCAGCTGAGTAAAGGAGGACAGGATGTTGAATTGAACGACCTTCTAGTTCGTAGCCTTGCTTTAGTTTAAGGACAAGTACCTTTAAACAGCTTAAACTTTTCCCAAACACACGAACAAACCCTGCAAGAACGGCTTGTCGAAGCCCAATTGGGTGTTAGTTTCGTGTCCAATGTGAGACAAGAAAAATATACAGGTGATCGCCATTCTCTTTTTTTTTCTTCAAGACACTGTGATTTGTAAATTTTTATTTTTCTCTATTTTTCCAAACCATTTGTCGTTTCGGCTATTTTGTTTGTTGGGTAAAGGGTTGAAGTGATGTTTAAAAATTGATTGTCATCTCACTATAAACTTGTAGGGTTTCTTTTTTGTCGACAATTAATTGCTACTGTGATATCATGATCTAGTTTTTTTTTTATAATATTATCTAACATTTTCCCAAGCAACATGTCCCTATTTTGACGTCTCATGCTGAAAAAGAAAAACTTGAGAAATATTGAGACAAAAGAAAATGCTGATAACCAGCATTTTCTCCTTTTGCCTTAATGTTTTCTATGCTATAATTTACACAACACCTGTCTTTCTCGACAACTGTATCGTTTGAATTGTTTATAATGTATTTTCCCCAAAATTTCTGAAAACATTTTTTTCCAACAGGTACATGTTTATGAACGACTTCTCGACAAATCTATATTTTGTGTGACTAACAGTGATTTACGACCAACTTTAAAGCAGGGTTCCGAAAAACCCCAAATGGGGGTTTATCACCCCCAAATTGAAACTTGTACCCCCAATATTTGCAAGAAGCCTTCTATGTTTCGTATAGAGGGGGTACACATATGCTGTAAAATGACTGTGTTCACACACAAATTTTTAAGTTAGTGGGAACCATGCTTTAATGCAAATCTGTGTATACCAAGAAAGTACTTAAATAAATAACTTGATTAAAGACATACAGTATATTCATGATATTAGGCGTATAGTAAACAACCAATTTAAAGACATGGACCGCGAGCACGTTTCAATGTCATTGTTTTGAATATATTTTTTTCAAACTTGGTTTAGGTTTTCCTTTTGGGACAAAACTAGGTCTATCTCATGCCGTGTTAAACGGTACAAAGTTGTTTGTGTAAATACATATTAAGTTTCAGGTTGATAAATTCCTTTAATCAAAAGATATGGCACCTTTCCATGTTCTAATATTCATACGATGTGATATGCATGGGCCTATATCAAAATGTAAGCAAACAACGAAGAATCACCAGGGATTAAAATGGGCCATGATTTGGAGAAAAAGGTCCTTAATGGTATATGAGAACAACGTGATCAATTTGTGTATACGCTCTGTCAGTCCATTAGCATGTAACGTGCAGTACCTTTCAGTTAGAAGAATGAATCCTTATAAGTTAAAAGACCGAATTTGACAACAGGTTGATATTCAAGTTTGATTTTCTAAAATGTCAAGAGTGACTTTTTCCAGATTCCGGCTCAAATGTACTTTTTTTTCATCCACCTTAACCCTTTCCCAAACAAGACCTGGTTTTGACGTCCCTAATAGAAAAAGCCTTGGGAAAACATTGAAACAAAAGAAGAAACTGCTGATAATCAGCAGTTTCTCCTTTTGTCTCAATATTTTCTGTGCCATATTTTACACAAATGCTATCTTGAATAACATCTTTCTGGTCATTTGTGACAGTTTTTGAAGTGCATCACCCTAAAATTTTGTCATTTGGGAAAGGGTTAATAGAAGAAATACCCTAAATGGTTCACAACACCGGTCCGTACCATGTCACCAAGTGTTGTTTTCCTGAAGGGGTATCCTGATATCCTGTCATCCGATTGCACATTTACTAGAATTTGAACTAACGGAGAAAAATAATTTTACATGATTTCTAAGTAAGGAATGATTACTTTCTTGCCATGCACATCATAAATGATACACTGTGCATATTTTGGTTATCAGAATGTGCAGTACCAAATGTTGAACTCTAAGCAAATTATTACAAGGTAATCACAGATAGGAAAACATTTTACAGTACTAAAAAGGTCAATGATATGGTCTGCATATAACAATCACATAAAGCAGAAGTACCCAATTTTAAACTAAAGCAGAAGTCCCCAATTTTAAACTATCTTTTTTTCCGATTATCTAGGACTCCAATTTAACAGTTTGTGTAACTCTAAAATTTATTAATACGTTTCATTTCAGCCAAACAAGGATTATGGTGAAACGTTTTGAATCAATGACGTTTTTACTGAAAAGAATCATTATACTGGTAAAACAATGTTGACATTATGTAGGCTAAACCAATATATAAAATTGGGTGGGAGTACAGACGTCAAAAATGCCCATAGATAACTGTGAAACCGGACATGACCAATATCATAGTGTAACCCGGGGTCAAAATAAGTGGGTGGTTAGGTGTAAATAGACTTTTGGCCTGAACACAGTGGTCAATACTGTCTTTAGCCTATATCGGTCACTAGTGAGAATTTGTCATGTTACATGACAAAGAATACTACGCAAATCCCTGCAAATTCTACCAATTATTCCAATTCATGACCTTGACTTTCAGGTATTTATTACAATCATAAAGTTATGTACATCGAAATTAAAGAATGGAAGTTTATTAAAGCAGCTAAGCAACTCAGCGATACTTAACCCCTTCTCAAACAAGACTTAGTTTTGACATCCCTAATGCAAACGGTTTGGGAAAATATTGAGACAAAGAAGAAACTTCTGTTAACCAGCAGTTTCCCCTTTTGCCTAAATATTTTCTGAGCTATATTATACAAAAATCTGGATCTTTATGAACACCCGTATTGTCGTCTGAAGCAGCTTTAAAATTGGAACACCCTAAAATTGTGTTGTTTGGGAAAGGGTTAAGGTGACGTTTTGACTTTGTGGACACTGAAAATGGCCAACGTGAGAAATAGTGGTTGTATCGAGAAATGATATTTTAGGTTTTGAAGTAGCAAAAACGGCTTTGTAAAGGTTCGTAAATCTCGTTGAATGTCTTGAGCAACCTCGTAACTACATCTCACTTAAAGCTGTAATTTCGAGGATTTTTGAAGAAAAGCGACAGTAGTTGTCCCTCGCCTGCTGGACCGACAAATTGTTAATCAAACATGACAGCGTAGGTGGTCAGTAAACAAATGACCAACGTCCAATAATGGTCAGTTGACGTTAATCTTTAACTTCATTATCAGATGGCGGTGGATTATTTATCTGGTGTCCTTCTGAAAAGTGCAGGGCGGCAGATTTGAGAAATAATTCACGTTCTTACTTTATCATCTCAATCCAAAACCCTATATTGTGGGTACTCATTTGAATCGTCTCGTTGAGACGATTCGAATGAGTACTCACGATATAGAGTTTCATGAAAATCTAAGGATTTTCTTTGATTTTATATTGGCGTTCGCCACAAACAGCTGTTGCAGCGTGTAAACTATTTTCATTTGTCAAATATACTCGTTCATTAATGTTTCATTAATATTTTATATGTGCATCTACTTAAATGAGGTTACATTAAAAATAAACGAACTTATGTCATATACTTTTGTTTTGAGTTTGAGTTCATTGAGTTTTACGCCGTTTTCAACTGCCAGGATCATATCGCGGCGGCTGGAGCACCAACCCATGGATTCCTTGTTTTTTCTCAAACAAGTACTACCACAACACCCTTACCGAGGCTCCAGCTGCTCGCCCACTTAGGTTAACGATTTCAAACCCATTGGTGGGTGACAATGTTGTCAGAAAGCATATACTTTTGTAAATTTTATTATTAAGTGTTCACGTCGTAGGTATTGATTGTTTGTTGTCTTTTTGATTGGCCATTCGTCTTAAGATATACATATGTGCGTATAATTATGTATTGTAAAATGATTGTCCTGTATGTAGGGTATTAATTAGAGTTTTGTTGTCAAGGAAAAAGAAGTAAACTTAGGTAGAAAAGCGTTGCTGGAACATTGGAAATTGTCGTCGCTTGTTGATTTTGAATACATGACGTACATTTTTGTCAAGCCTAAACTAGATGGTGCATGAATTTGCTGTCCTGGATATTATTTTCGTTTCATACAAACCGCATGAGCTATATATAAACCCAAAACATCAAATAATATTACAGAACATGATGTCGACATTCCCTTGTAACCAATGTTTGGCGAAAATAGCGACAATTTACGTTGTTTACATTATTTGTCTGTACCGTTTCCGTTCTTCATACGTGTTTGTGTAATTCGTCAGTGTGCGCTTAGCTGCTTATAGAACAGAACGAGAACAGTCATTTATCTATTTTACAATATTATTCACATGCCTTAATTCTTGTTAAAAAATTAACCCATGACCACACATTGACTCTTTTTGACTCCCCAAAAGATTAAGGCTATGAAAAACATTGTGGAAAATGAAGAAATTGCTTGTGACAAGGAATTTCTTCATTTTCCACAATGTTTTATAGCAAAAAGACCAAAATATTTTGAATTTCCTTAACTTGAAATTGTCGTCTGCAACATCGTTTAATTTCGGATCAGTTCAAAATTTGTCATTTGGTAATGGGTTAAACAACAAAAGTTTTGTTACGGGTACTAAATTGGAATCGTCTACGGGTATTTGATGACCATTTCAAAAGTACAATTTACACCTTGAGGAACAAATACCCATCAAAATCTGTCCATTCTGATGCCCTGTTTACTAAACTAGCAATAATGATTTTAAAGGGACATACATGTAACATTCCAATTTCATTTTTTAAAGTAAGTCTTGATGCAAAGATTGGTTATTCTATTGCGTAGAATTGCTATCAGTTTTTTTGAAGTCGTTATTTATAAGCGAAAAATACGTCTTTAAAGTTGAGACGGAAATGGCAAATTACATATAATCCAAACTGTTGTTTACAATTCGATTAATTTTAGCACAAAAATATATATTTCTCGTAAACAGCGCATTTTTGCAGGCTTAAAATTTTCAGAATTTTCATAAGAAAATATGATCTTTCAGATAAAAATGGAAGTAGAATTTGTGAAATGTCACTTTAAAATTTTAAATGTGTTATTGATAAGCAGTGTGGCGATACAACATGCGGGGACATATCCTGATGAAACTAGATGCCGAAGGGCAACATGTCGAGCCCGCTCATTTTGAAGAAAGAAGACCATACCTATGTCTACAGCTGTCATTACAATGGCGTTTGGTTTGACCTTGACCTTTGAGCTTGGAATCTGGTTCTTGCACGCGACACTCCGCCTTACTGAGCTTGACATTTGTGCCAAGTTAAGGAATGGCCCGGACAAGCAAAAATCAACTCATTTTTTACATTTGACCTCAAAGTTTGACCTTGACCTTTCATCTTGGAATCTGGTTCTTGCACGCGACACTCCATCTTACTGAGCTTGACATTTGTGCCAAGTTATTTCTGAATCCCTCCATCCATGGTGAAGTTATGGCCCGGACAAGCAAAAATCATCTCATTTTTGACATTTGACCTCCAAGTTTGACCTTGACCTTTGAGCTTGGAATCTGGTTTTTGCACGCGACACTCCGCCTTACTGAGCTTGACATTTGTGCCAAGTTATTTCTGAATCCCTCCATCCATGGTGAAGTTATGGCCCGGACAAGCAAAAATCATCTCATTTTTGACATTTGACCTCCAAGTTTGACCTTGACCTTTGAGCTTGGAATCTGGTTCTTGCACGCGACACTCTGCCTTACTGAGCTTGACATTTGTGCCAAGTTATTTCTGAATCCCTCCATCCATGGTGAAGTTATGGCCCGGACAAGCAAAAATCATCTCATTTTTGACATTTGACCTCCAAGTTTGACCTTGACCTTTGAGCTTGGAATCTGGTTCTTGCACGCGACACTCTGCCTTACTGAGCTTGACATTTGTGCCAAGTTATTTCTGAATCCCTCCATCCATGGTGAAGTTATGGCCCGGACAAGCAAAAATCTTCTCATTTTTGACATTTGACCTCCAAGTTTGACCTTGACCTTTGAGCTTGGAATCTGGTTCTTGCACGCGACACTCCGCCTTACTGAGCTTGACATTTGTGCCAAGTTATTTCTGAATCCCTCCATCCATGGTGAAGTTATGGCCCGGACAAGCTCCATCCGGACGGACGCACGCACTAACGCACTAACGCACGCACTAACGCACGCACTAACGCACTAACGCACATACACCGAACCGCCATTGTGACAACTATGTCGAGCTCACCGCAAGCGGGCTCGACAAAAAGGGTTGCAGCGAGCTGCTTGAAATTTTAAATTGGTTCTGCCACGTCCTAAAGTAACCTAAAAAGAGGACGCACTCTAAAAGAGAAATTGGTTAAGAGCCTTTGTGGTATGCCTTTGAGGTTTGACCCACTAAAAAGCACGTCCTTGGTGCGTGTGTAACGTGTATAAGTTGACAAAAATCAAGGACAAACTTCTCAGACGATCTTTTGAAAAAAAAAAAAAATGAATATTTTGGATATGTTAATTCAGGCTATGCATAGACACTCGTTTATAGCAGAAAAAATACATGGCTATTATACCAGTACCCAACGGCATACACGATTTCGTGTTGTTCTTGATACGCTTGTTGTCTGAGCAATAGAGTTGCAGAAACCAATGTGTTCAATGTTTGGAGAGCAATATCACTATCCTCTATTGTTTTTTTTTTTTAAGTTTTAATAACGTAATTTGTAAAACGAATCTGGTGTGCTGTGAAAAGCCACCATTAAAGTAAAAGACGATTTCAAGATCTCGTTAAGGAACAAAATGATGCGTCCAAGAAATAGAAAGGTTCATCGAGCTTTAAAGTGAGTTGATCCACTTTGCACAAGAACTGGAAAAGAACACGCGAGGCTAACCATGGGAAAGTATAAGTACCTAAAATACATGTATATAAGAGGTGATAACCATATACAGTGATGTCATTACTTTCTCCGAATACATGAGTACATTAAAGCAGCCTACACATAAAAAACAGAGATCCGATTTCGTTCATAAGGAATAACAAGACGTCTTCACGACTGATGCAGTATTCAATAGAAAGTGCAACAGAACAATAATCAGGGTCAATGACATGATACGAGCACGTGAGCGATATCTAGACAAAATTATTTCATATAATTGATGATACAAACTTTTTGATCGCAACACGTGGGATGTTTGGTGGTTTTTGGTAAACATAAAATGTAAACGATGCATAGAATCTAATATCATAAAGACAGAATAAATTCTATGTTTTTATGATAATTAATTCTTGCATACTTGGATGTCTGTGGTTCTAATGATTTCTTAGATGTGGGTAACCCTTTCCCAAACGACAAAATTTTAGGCTGACCAATTTGAAAGCTGCTGCAGACGACAAAATTGATGATAATAAAGACATGATTTGTGTAAAATATGGCACAGAAAATATTGAGACAAAAGGAGAAACTGCTGGGTATCAGCAGTTTCTTCTTTGTCTCAATATTTTCCCAAGCCATTTCTATCAGGGACGTCAAAACCAGGTCTTGTTTGGGAAAGGGTTAATCTTACACGAATCTGGCATTTTAGACACGCACGAAATATGCAGATTGGTATAATTAATATACAAGTTCGAAGAAGGCATTACACGGTAAAGAGCAATAGTCTAACGGTTCTAACGGATTGAGTAGCAACGAAGATGCATGCGATACCTAAGATGGAATTCGAATTTCCCAACTACATCTAGTCTTCTTCTTAGTTGACCTACCATTACAACAGATTGGCCGAGGTAGACGTCTTGTCGATTCAGAGAGATTGTAATGCAATCAAGATTAAAACAATTTAGAAATGTTTTTGCATATGGTCCTGATGCAATTACGGACTCTTACGCAAAATGTAAAGTTTGGCATAGCAATAATACATGTACTTTAGAAAATTAGAAATGGTTAAGCGGCTACACAATACTTTGAAATGTCGTTTACCGCCTAGAACTGTCGTTTCATGCACATGTAGTGTATAAGTATCGCATGTAAAAAAAAAACCTGGTAGGTAAGAGGATTACATGCCATCAGAAGACACTTAAAAATAATATGCACTTAAAATAATTTTTAAAATTGTCAAAACTCACAAAACAAAGAATAATTGCAAGCGGGCTTATTCAATTCCATCCACGCATACAGCGAATTACGTTTTAGTCTGGAGTAAAAATCAACAAAACAAACCAAAAAAACTTTTGTGTACTAAATTAACCTGCATGCCCCAACCGCACTTAAGAATCCACTTCTTATCAAAGACACAATGAATGCAGTGAAATAGTCATAAATCTTGCAACATTTGGTAAGAATCAAAAGAATTGTTTTATCTCTAGGGCTAGGCATTTCTTTTTATTCAAGCAAAATGTTGCAAACCTCTAAAACACAATCAGACAGGCATCCTGAACAAACAAAAGAAATCGTGCAGCCCTTGGCCATGAACATGGACACAGATTGTGGCATTAGTGACATTGTCCATGCATTTTAAGAATGGGTGCTTTCGAAGGGATGGCAGACAGGTCATTCAATGTCAAGGTCAACTCTTGTCTAGAAATCACTTTTCATTCAGTTTTACCATTTCTGACAAGAAGTAGGCCTATCTGTTTACGCAGTGACCAAACAGGGCATTTTTAGACTTTTCCGCACCCAAAGATATTAGATCCAACAATTTCAATTGATAGACATTTTACATTATTTGGTCTTCCTGGATAGAAATCAATTTTGAAAATAGGTTTACATTACACAAAGCTAGTTTAACCCATTACTGCACAGAGACGCCTTTTGAATCCATCTAAAGAAATGGCCAGGGAAAAAACATTGTGGAAAACGAAGAAATTGCTTGTGACAAGCAATTTCTTCATTTTCCACAATGTTTTCCACACAAAATGGAATTATTTTTAAAATTTCATTAACTTGAAATTGTCGTCTGCAACGTCTTTCAAATTGGATTAGTCCAAAACTTTGTCGTTTGGTAATGGTCCCTAAAATGATTTCTACCCAGTAAGTTAAGAAATCTTGAGTCCAATCAGAGCGAACACATGCTGTACAAATAAAGGATGCGTTTTCATTTTCAGCAGATGTGCAACGTACTATTTCGTTAATGGCAAATCGGTTAATCCCCTTGAAAGCCTCACATGAGTTCAAAATCAATCAGTTTCCCGACGTATGTTTCGTAAGAGTTTATGCAAAAAGTTTTCGATGGAAGGCATCCTTTTCATGGGGTACCTTTTTTGAAATTCCAATATCATATCAAGCTTTAAAGTAATGTTTAAAAAAGTGTACTTCAAAGACGTACCAGGAGATACTTTTTTATAATAAAATACAAATTATTGTTTCATTTTTTTTAAATTCTGTTTTGCTTTAACTCGTTCCCAGACAACATAAATACATATTGCTTGAAATGATTATCAAACGGCCCTTTCTGGCGGCATTTTTAAAACAAGAACTTAAACTCTGTATGTCATCATGGGATATAAAATAGATATAATGCAAGCATTTTGTATGAGGTTTGGTAAAGAGGAGAATATGATGCTGCGTGTAGAAACATCATGGTCGAAACAAGACATTATTGTTAACCCATTACCACACAATGACTATTTTTGACTCCTTACGCGATTAAGGCTTGGGAAAACAGTGTGGAAAATGAAGGAATTGCTTATGACAAGCAATTTCTTCATTTCCCACAATCTTTTCCATCCCAAAATACTAAAAAATAAAAATTCCATTCAGTTGAAATTGTCGTCTGCAGGATCATTCAATTTGGACTACCCTAAACTTTTGCCGTTTGGTAATTAAAGAAAATGTTGATCCATTATAGAACCCCGCAGTTATATAAGACTAAAATAACACGACCGAACTTTTTTCTGACCCGGTGGCATTTCCAGGAATAAAGTGCGCAATTTCTGAGAAAGAAAACAAATCGATTGTCTAAGAGAGATTCTATTTTTAGACAGACAAGAATAATTATTGAACTTGTATTGGGACGTAGGCGCTCTGCAATATGATGCAATTACGGGAGGGGGAAAACGTATTTTGTTGGCACGAAGCCAGATTTGTCGGTAAATTGTCGTTCTATTTGTTGCACTCATTAGAGATTTATTTTCGTCTCAGAACAAATACGTCCTACGTGGGATGGACTTAAACACATTACCAATCAACAAAATTTTAGCCTAGTCCAAACTCATAGGTGTTGCAGACGACAATTTCCACTGAACAAAATTTAACATTTATTGGTACTTTATGGTAGAAAACATTGTGGAAAATGAAGAAATTGCTTGTCACAAGCAATTTCTTCATTTTCAATATGTTTTCCAAAGTCTTTATTTTTGGGGGCGTCCAAAAGCGTCAATGAGTGAAAAAAGGTTAAAGGTTACAAGTTATCAATTATAAGTACTTCTGGAAGAGTCAGATGCCCTAGAATTCTTGCTAGATTTTAATTTAACATCTCGTCTCAAACGACGATCGTAATGGACCGGTCAAAATTGAATGGATAAAATCTTTGCAATGAATGGATTTACAAAATATTAATTTCATATAATAGAACTGTAATCAAGAATGTCTTTTTTTGTCCTAAATGTACCGACAATCTTAACCGGTTGGGAACGGAATTCCTAGCAATGTTTGAGATACATTGAAATACTTTCAGGACTACCGTTATGTCGTTTAAAATTTGAAAAAAAGTTGGCGCGAAGCCAAATTTATCAGGAAAATGTCGTTCTATTTGCTGCACTCATTAGTTTGAGTTGGGTGTGTCACTGAATTTTGATTCGTCTCAGAACTTATAAGACAATTAGATCTACACGCAATATTTTTTTCCGTACCATTTTCCGTCCGGGATCTTGTTTTTATGAATGCTTGAGCTAAGACCCGTAAGAGCCCCTAATACTACTTCATGTTTACTAATACACGGTTGTTAATCACGTGACACAGAATTTCAAAAAATCTTCAATAATTTCGTCAATACTCTACCAATTTAAATTCGATTTGAAGCAAAGAATTTGAAAGAATGCTAGGGATGAAATCAACTGCTAAAAAGTTACTTAAGATCAACCGAAATTTTGGTTAATCTTCTATAACTTTTTCATCAGCTGATCTTTCAAAAATCCACTAAGTCAATCTAATGCGTGACATCAGTCCTAATTCTCTGCAACGAAACGAATTCAAATTGACAAATTTATTCAAGACATTCTGAAATTGTTGTATCACGTGATTGTCCAACGTGTAATACACGAAGTAATATCACGGGCTGTAACCGGTCTTAGCTCGCGCGTGCGCTTTAGGCTTTCGGGTGGAAAATGGTACGATAACAAACATAGCATAGAAGTTATTCAGACACTGGGGCTTTAGCCCACCCACTATTAAATTGCTTCTTACGGGCCTGAGAAGTATATGTAATGACATTTCTTCGGCAATGTTTTCTTAAGACGCTCTACGAACGGACTCTGTCGACGAAATTTAAAGTAAGTTATCCCGGATTAATTTTGGTGCACTGTATCTGTAGAACCACAAAATGCATGTGTTTACTCCACAATCTTCTAGCACACAGGATTTCACAATATGTCTTATGTTCCATAATGTTTGTCCTGTCCTTTTTGTTGAGGCAGGGTGTCCAAAACCCTCCAAATGGGGGTTTTTACCCCCAAAATGAATCTTGTACCCCCAGGTTTTGCAAGCAGTCTTCTTTGTCTCTACTAGAGGAGGTACAAGCATGCTGTAAAAGTATGGTTTGTACCCCCAGATTTGAAAGTCGGTGGAAACCCTGTTGAGGGGTACTAGTATTAAAAAGCGTCAATATGTGGGAATTCCTTGTCTATGTATGCCAACATTACTGGGTAGAACCACTACTAGCCTTGGGCTATGATAACATTTGGTGCAATTCGCTTTGCACATGTTGCTGTAAGAACAAGAGAAAGAAATATACGCTCTTTTTATGACCTTAATAACTCGGACACCTGTTCTGCTAGCCATTGAAGTGTTTGCGGTAAAAGGATTGGAGTTTGCGTGAGAAAGTGTACAAAACAGCTGCAATGACCAAATGTAGCACACCGTTTGTCTTCTCTCGGTATTTTGACAACAAGACATGGCTTTAACATGGACATATTTGTCTAGTTCGTGGCAAAGCTGAAAGTAATAGAGTTGTGACCGTAAATGAACTCCACCACTCAAGCACTGTCCAATATGATAGAATAAGCAAAATGCGTATATAGCGTACCCGTTTATAACAGGTAACCTGGTTACACCGGCAAATGACGAGGGTATCCGGATTTTTAAAATCCGGATGGTATCCGGATTCTTAAAATCCGGATACCCTTGTCATTTTCCGTTGTCACGAAAACGGCGAATGCGAAGACAAAACTGCACGAAGTGTTTGGTATTTAATGCTTGGTGAAATACCTTAAATTTAAGGGTAGGCCTAGTGGCATTCGTGCACTCAGAAATTGCACTGATTTTATATAACATCATTTCCCCGCAGACAATCGCAGAACACGACAGGAAATCTCATCCAACGTTTTTTGATCATGTTGGATATAAATTCTTTCTCGGAAATGCTGGAAGGGACCCAACTGTTATTCTTTAAACTGTTATGTAATATGTGTTACTTGTACAACCATTAGACTGAGCTTAAGTCTCGAAAAAGGCCTTTGTGACATGATTATGCATACATGCACCATTGTAAAACAGTCTAGAAACAAGCGTCACAAAACGATATATTTAACCCATTACCAGACGTCAATATCTTAGCTTGTCACAAATTTAAAGACGTTGCAGACGGCAGTTTCAAGTTCCTGAAATTTAAAAGTGTTCGGTCCCTTTTTTGCGGGGGGGGGGGGGGGGGGGGGGGAGAAAACGTTATTGGAAATGAAGAAATTGCTTGTCTACAGCCGCTTTTAAGTTGGACCAGTCTAAAACTTATTTCTGAAGGGGTTATTGTCAAGCATTTCGAACCATTGAAAGCCTAATATAAAGTTTCTTGAACAAAGATTCCTAAAATAGTCACATTATTAGGCAAATGCTGTTTGTATGTCTAAACGCAAATTTGGTGACATAAAAATTCCAGAAATAGTTTAACGAAAAGCTGCATTTGGTATTCCAGTTGTTGCATTTAACATGGAAAATGCTTTTTAAAAGACAAAATATGAATATTCTTTCATCAATACACGAAGTTGTGGATACTCATTTGAATCGTCTCATCGCGACGATTCAAATGAGTATCCACAACTTCGGGTTTTGATTTGAAATAGCAAACTTGGAATGGATATACATGTATCCTCTTATCTGTAGGCTACAACTAGCTCTAGGAAACCCTGAATACCGTGTATAATTTTGTTGGTTTTCTACGAATGTCATGTTTCTAGTGCTACAATTAATAACGGAAAGATACAATTATTGTTGTGAAGTATTTGTTTACTATAAACAATAACATCCGTTACATCTTATATCAATTCCGCTTTTCCCTGTATTATTGTCTTGGTTTCTATTAAAGAAATACAGAGAAATGCATGTGACATATTTCATGGTATTATGCGCCTTTCTATGGTATCTAATCTTATATCAACATAATTTTCTTGGAACAGATAACGTGTGATAAAATCTTTTAATATCTTAAATTTGTTGCCCCTTTTATCAAAAGTCGCGGCCTTAGCGCCTCTCATTCGAGAGGTACCGGGTTCGATACCCGGCCGCGGCTAATACCCTTTCTGACAAAATTGTCACTCACTAATGGGTTTGAAATCGTAAACCTAAGTGGGCGAGCAGCTGGAGGCTCGGTTAGGGTGTTGTGGTAGTACTAGTTTGAGAAATAACAGGAATCCATGGGTAGGTGCTTCAGCCGCCACAATATGACCCTGGCAGTTGAAAACGGCGTAAAACCCCAATAAATTCAATCCCTTTTATCAAAAGATCCTGAATTTTTTATTTTTTAGAATGGTTGGAAAAGAGTTTTATAGTATACAATCATTTACATTGCTTTCCCTAATGTCTTATTCATAGACTGCTCCGATTGGAAAAGAGTTACAGGCGCTACAATAGCCTAAGTGATATCAAGCATACGAAATTTGCATCTTATATTAAAGATATTGAGACAGAAGGAGAAAACGCTGATGTAGAACATTTTCTTCTTTTACCTCGATGTTTCTCCGAAGATGTTTCTGCAAGAGGCTTCAAAACAATGTCTTGGTTGAAAGTACCAAAGACGTTGCTACTTGTGTTTACAACGAAATATGTTCAGATAATCCTTAAATGCTAAATAGCCATTACTCGTTTTAACGAGTTTCACAAGAAAGTGTAAAAGAAAATACGTTGTAAAACATAACAGGACAAAAAAGAGAAGGAAAACACTCGAAAATTACATAAAGCTATCGAAAAAGGTCGTAAATCACCGGAAATTTTAAGCAATCAAAACGGAAAAAGCAGACCACAGAAATCGGTCGAAGCATCTGATTGGCTGGTTTTGTTTATCCAACCACAGGCCATTCTATTTCAATGGGGGATTTCTTATTTACTATGTTTCTCCAGAGCTCAAGATTAGATAGCGTATTTTGATGGTTAGATATTTTACATAGTGGATCCTATGTTGTAGATACGCTTAAAACTGTCTTTGAAAAAGTACCGACAACATAGGCTTTGTTGAAAAGTATTTCATTCAATTTGGATGGCATCACTCTCCCTCTGAACTACAGATTAGTATCCGCATTGTTTACTATGGTTTATGTCTGCCTTTTAGAGACTATGCATTGTGATTGAAAACGTTATGTCCCCACTGCCGATCAGATCAACTCGATAAAGCGATCGAGTACAGACCGAGCGCGGTCGGCATGTGAGATCGGTAGTGTTCGGGGGAGCGGAGCGGGGGATAGAACTTGAAATGCCTCGCTACACTGTAAAAAAATACCGTAATTTTTTATGACTTTTACGGTGCATTTGTAACGGTATTTAGCCGTAGCGAAAAATTACTGGACGAACCGTAAAATCTGTTGCATTATGGGTAAAACGTGTTGCATTGTGGGTAGTACATTTGAAGCGTGGACATTTTGCTGCAAGCAGACAGGTATTTTTCCCATTGAAAGAGTCCGTTTTTGCCTCGTCCTTGTTCTATTTCGGCCTATTTTTGACATTATACAACCGGTATTAGCATTTTTGTTCTAGATATAATGCTTGGCTTTTGCATTTTCTGAAATAAGAAGCAATATTTACCTTTCGGTCATGTGTTTCTGAACACTACCCCACCCACCATCTTTTACATTGTATCACAAACAGATCTTCAAACCCCCCTCTGAAGCCTGATTATTTCATTTTCATGCAGAATGTCATTGTAATTCTAGGAAATGACCCCCTATTTGTACTTTCCAACTAAAGTGTCTCACCTAATCTTCAGTGGTGACTTGTAGTATTCTTCGATCGAGGGAAATAGCGATGCGATCACTTTCACGTCTCGTCTTGGAATAACGCTGCGGGTCCCAGCACTCGGAATCGTTCGGGTGTTCCCGCCACGCCCCCTTGTACCGAAAGAGCATGCGCAAGGATTGCAGATGACTAGCAGATGACAAGCAGACGACAAAAGTAGTCCCGTTTCTTGCGCAATCACTACACTCTCCCCGACATTATTTAAAAGGACCAGAATGTGTGATACCCCCGTTCGTACCTTTACCGTAACCATACATTACCAAGGGTGTTATTCCACCATTCGCATGTGTTTGTTCGGGATGGTCGTTTGTTACCGGGTCCAGTTGGCACCAGGTCGAATGTCACCGGGTCCGTCAGTGGGCACCAGGTCGATTGTCACCGGGTCCGTAAGTGGGCACCAGGTCGATTGTTCGATTTGAGAGAAACCGGGCTACTCCGGGCCTCTCCCAAAATACAGCAGCTGGGCGTTCGTGGTGGCAACCTCCAACAGCTCTTTCCAGGTTGTACCCCTCCTCTTCGCCACAATGTCTGCTACCATCCCGATTAAACTAGGTCCTGAGTGGGACATCCCTCCACGCATTGGGAAATACGGCGCATCTGTCTCTAGTAGAATCCTATCCGATGGTACTGTTTTCAAAGCATCTAGTTCGGGCTTGTCCATGGAATCCACTAGTTTCGTAAATCCGAAATACGTGTTGGGGAATTCTTCCAACCAATTCCTGACTAGCGTTGGTGATCCGTGGAAGCTGTGAAGATGAATCTTCTGTTCTCGTCGTAGAACACACTTGGCTTGCTTCAACACGTTGTGGAGTGGCAGGTCGCTGTTTTGGCCTTTCGTTCCTCTACAATGGATCACCATGACACGCTGACTTTCCACAAACTTCAGCATCTCATCAAGTGTGGTGCTTTGCTGGAACCAGGTTCCGACAGGCGTGGAATAGTCCAGTCCGATCTCGCCAATTCCGGAAACTTCGGGAAGTTGGGCGAGTCTGGCTAGTCGTTCCTTGACCTTAGGCGTAAGTTGTTCGGCCTTCTTTGGATGTAGTCCCACACAGACTGCAACATTCTGACTGTGGAGTTGCTGTACCTCTTCCATTGTTGGGTAAGTCTCAGGGTCGCAAAAATTAGCTGTGGCACCAATGACGTCGACCTGGAACGGTTCGTCGGCTGCGACAGCTTTGGCGGCTGCCTCCAAGTTGGGCAGTTTTGTCTTGCTGGCCCTTCGCATCCTGTCCAAATGGAAGTGACTGTCAAATGCCTTAGGAAACGTGGGAACTGATGACTCCTCCATCGCGGTCTGGGGCTCAGAACTTTCGGTATCGGACCACTGGAATTGTTCCAAAAGGGTTGCCCGGTACCTGGGCTCGAGTTGGGCGATCAAGAAGATCATAGCTCGCCAGTGAAATAGGGCTGCGGGGCTGCTCAGTGGACTAAGTGTGAACTTCCTTGGTATGGGGAGAGTTGCTTCCTTACAGAGCTCCACCATCGCATCAGTCTGGTCTTTGGTGACTTCCCTATTGTTGTCGGTTGTCAGCACCTCCGCCGAGTCCACGAATGTAGCAAGATTCTGGACAGTTGATCGGCTTCCTAGCATCCAGTGCGCTATTAACTTCAGTGCTGACAGACGTTTCCTAGTCACATCCTCGCAAAGTGGTACTTTCTCGTCGAACACTCCCGGGAGATGAACCTTCACGGCATGAATCTTTTGCTGCCAAATAACTTCGTGACAATCTGGGACAGGGCAGTTCCAACTTTTTCCTGCCTGTCGTGGTCTCCTCGAGGGTTCCATTCCTTCACCAGGGCTAGTTACAGTGCTGGTGGCTGTGCTGGTATGGCTTTCGGATGATTCACTACGGATAACCAGCCTTGCTCCTTTAACGACTTCCACCTTGCGTATGGGTTTCGTCTCCACAGTCTCCTTTCCCACCCGCGTTACAACACGCTTCTCTGACGGGCGATCGGTTGATCCGCCGGCCAAATGACGTTCCTGGCGTACGGGTGTTGAGTGTCTTGTAGGTTGAAAACTGTCCCTAGAGACAGTCGCCGTCTTATCTGAGGGCTTGTGTCTCTTCCTCTCTTCCTTGCCGGTAGTCTGGGACGCAGGTCTTTTCTCATTCGTATGACCCACTCTCTTCTCTCTCTTCTGTGAACGAGATCTTTCTCCTTGGTCAGTACGGCTCTCTCTGCTCTCCTGGTCCTTAACTTCCTTAGTTGGAAACCTCACAGGGGAAAATTTGGGCATCACATACGACGGTCTTGGGGGCGTCGCAGTAACTGTCTGGGGTCTTCCCGCTGTGAACACCGGTTTTGTCTGGGAGAGCTTAGGAGACGGGACCACGCCGGTCTCCATGGGCTCATGTTGTGGCGGTGTAAAACTACGGAGGAGTTCCTCTTCCTCACTGGCACCAACGGATCCAGAAATGTCTGCATACGACTTGTCAGCTGGTTTTGATGCCAGGTCCATAACCACTCTCTCCAAGTTTGGGTTGGTTTCCAGGCGCATGTCGCGGCAAGGTCCTGTTGGGTCTTTGCTAACGGCCTTCTTCTTTATATTGAGTTGGTAAACATTGGCACATATCCAGTCGGGATTTTGCAAATTTAACTCCAAGGCGTCGTTAGCCACAGCTTTCAACCATCGCTGTTGGTTTTGCTGCTTCGCAATCCTGACTTGTCCCAGCAGGCTTTCCTCTTTCTGCAGCTGGGTTTTCTGGCGTGTCAGGAGAATGTCTTGGACGAGTCCTCTGGCGGGCACTAGTCTTCCGACAGCGGTAGCAGCATCATACTTGGGTGTCTCCATTATCAGTAAATCTGCAATAGAAGATACAAGAAAAACATTTTGAGGGTGGGTTAGTTCCTCAAAAAAAAAACACAAACAACAAAACACAAGTTTATGTTCGTTTGTCCGTCTGTCTCGTCTTGCAAGGTCCACATTTGAACTTGTTGATATCCAAAGCCTCTGTTGCAGTGACATCAACACAAGATCCATGGTACCACTCATCACAATAGTCGCATTGTATCATGAATCTTCCCTGCCATGGCTGCTTGCACAGACAGTACTCCATCTTGTCATCTACTGCATCTTTGGTCTGATCCTGGGTTGGATTCTGTAGCCAATCTTGTATCCACTTTGGGATCTGCCGGTCCTTACAGGATTTGATTCTGTCATGGTTTACTACGAAAATACTGTTGCGTACCTTCACACGGAACAGGCTTTCAGTCAGCTTTTTGATGATAACAGCGGGTCCTTTCCATGGTGCGCATAACTTCTTGCATTTGCCTTTCAGCACAGCTGTGTCAAGTATGTACACCACGTCCCCTTCCTTGTATGAGCGTTGTAGAATCCTGACGTCGTAAGTGCGTTTCATACGTTTTAAGGATGTCTTCAACGTCTTGCGTGCTGTATCATGGGCTGTTTCCATTTTCGTAGTAAGCTCAGCTACATACTGATTCAGATCGTCATGCTTCTTTCTTGGCAAAGGGAACATCAGATCAGCAGGTGTATCAATCTCCCGTCCAAGCATCAGTCTGTTTGGAGTGAAACCAGTACTTCGATTGACGGCCGCCCTCAGAGCTCCGGCTATCTGTTGGAGATAGAGGTCCCATTGGTTCTGAGATTTTTCCAAGAAACATCTCACCGTGTCCATCAAAGTTCTGTTAAATCTCTCCACTTGTCCATTTGCTGACGGTCTGTATGGCGTTGTACGGGCTTTATGGATTTGAAGAGCTTTGCACAACGCTGAAAAAAGCTTAGATTCAAAATTACGACCCTGATCACTGAATACCTGCAAAGGAAAACCAAACCTAGAAAAGAATTGATCAACGGCTGCCGTTGCGGTGGCTTCTGCGGTCTGTGTTGGTAGTGGTATGCACTCGACCCATTTGGTGAATTGGTCTACCATCATCAACACGTACTCATTCCCTCTAGGTGTCTTTGGTAGTGGTCCTAGGAAATCCAAATGAACTCTTTCCATGGGAAACCCTGCTTGGTATTCTTGCATTGGTCGCTTACCATATTGACCGGACTTCTTGTTACGGCTACACACATCACAACTGGAGACATAATTTTCCACGTCCTTCCCTATACCATGCCAGTAGAATTTTTCCTTAACTCGCGATTTTGTCCTCGCTACACCTTGGTGTCCAGCTGACGGAATATCATGGTTCAAGGAAATTGCCTTTGACTTCAACACTTTCGGCACTACTAACATGACGTCATCCTGATTGTCCGTGGATCTAAATAAAACACCATCGATCTTCTTGAACATCTCCTTGTTGAGCCAATACGTTTTTGTAGTTGCGCTAGCAAGGAAAAGGTCACTTTCGCTTGGTTGTTTGTCATTGTCGATCCACTCCAAGATGATGTTAAGCTCATCATCTTCTTCTTGGGCTTTCACCAACTCTTCCACGCTGAATCCCCATAGAGACTGGTCAAGGCCTCGAGTAACTTGTAAAACCTGGTTATGTTCGGATCCCTGCTGCATCAGAACATCCACATCTCCATTCGTCATCACGAGATTAATGTGACCGGGTGTTACTCCTTCACAGCATCCCCCAATCTCTCCCGGGTATATCAAAGTCGTCGTATCCACCTGTTCACACAGAAATTTGTCACTTCCCGGATCATACATTACTAGACGGACCTTCTTTGTTCCACCATCATCTCGGCTTGCCTGGTTCTTGTCCCTGCTTTCTTGTAGATTTTCAGACATCTTGGAGTGGTTGGCCGAACGAACGGACGTCGAACTTGGAGTCGTCACCAAAGGAACAACGTCATCCACTTCACTCTGGAAGTCACCCCATTTGCTGTTTACTCGTCTACAGTACTCACATCCACCACAAGGCAAGTTTTCTGGATCGATACAAGCTTTACAGTCTGCTTTCAGGGCCGGCACTCTGGATAGCGCGTCTGCATTAGCATGTCTCTTTCCAGGTCGATGTTTCAGGATCATGTTGTATTGAGACAACTCCTCAATCCATCGCGCTAACTGTCCTTGCGGTTCCCGAAATCTCAAAAGCCAAGTCAAACTCGAATGATCGGTCCTCACAGTGAACGGTCGGCCTAGTAGATAGTAACGATACTGTCTGGTGAATCTTACCACGGCTAACAGTTCCTTCCGGGTCGTACAATAACTGCGTTGGTCTTTAGTCAGGGCATAGCTACCGTAGGCAATAACTTTTTCTTCCCCGTTCTGTACCTGAACCAATTCTGCACCAATCGCTACATCCGACGCATCTGTATCCAATATGAAGGGATCAGTATGGTTAGGTAAGGCTAGGACTGGTGGTTCTGTCAAGTTGGTCTTCAAAGTACAAAACGCCTCTTCTTGTTCTTTGCCCCAATGGAATTTCTGTTTCCCTATCACTCTATACAGGGGTTCTGCCTTCTTGGAGAAATCTTTCACAAACCCTCTGTGGTAATTAGCTAGTCCCATGAAACGTTCAACGTCCTTTGAACAGGTTGGAGTGGGCCATTCCCTTACGACTTTGATATCAGGCTGTGACATCGCCAAACTATTGCTGCTCACCATTCTTCCAAGGAACTCAACCTCAACTTGAAAGAACGCGCACTTCTTCGGTTTCAGCTTTAAACCATACTGCCTAAATCTGGCCAGCGTAGACCTCAGATTTACTAAGTGATCCTCAAAATCCGTCCCGAGTACCAGAATATCGTCTAAGAAGGCTAACACTACTTTCCAATTCAACCCTCGTAGAACTAAATTCATTACTCTCGCGAACGTCGCTGGGGCGTTACATAAACCAAAGCCCATCTTAACGTGCTCATATAACCCATACTTCGTTAAGAAGGCTGTCTTCTTACGGTCCTCTTCTCTTATAGTAACCTGCCAGTACGCTGAGTTGGCATCTAACTTCGAGAACCAAACGCTTCCAGCCAACGTATCCAAACAGTCATCCACTAATGGTAATGGGAAAACATCCTTCACCGTTACGTTGTTCAGTTCACGGTAGTCGATACACCATCGAACATTCCCATCTGGTTTCCGAATGAGCACTGGCGCCGATGCCCAATCAGAAACTGACTCTTGGATGACCCCCGCTTCTAACATCTTCTTTAAATGTGCCTCTTCCTCCCCTGCGAAATGTGCAGGTGTTCGCCGCATTCCCAGTTTAACGGGCTTCGCATCTTGTGTGTCAATACCATGCTGAAGTGCAGTAAAACTCCCCAGATCAAACTCATGCTGAGCAAAAACGTCCTGATATTCGATCAGTAGGTCAGCAAACTTGGTTTTCTCCTCTGCAGTCAAGTTCTGGCAAGATTTGAGAAACATGTCCTGTAAATGATCTGGCACCTTGTATCCTTCCCCTTGACCTCCCTCTATCCTGACGGATTGAACCCTTCGTGCAGGCTCCTCCTCGCAGCTAGCAACAACATCGTCAACTGGAAAAGCTCTGGCGATCTGCGTGTTCTTTTTCAGCAACCGATATTTATTGGAGGGGTTCAATACGGCAATCATAGGTTGAGAGTTTCCTCCCCTGTACACCGCCCTGGGTATCAAAACTTTCAACTCATTAAGGGGTTCTATACAGTATTGTGGTAGGGTTTCATCTGCACGACATCTTACAAACTTGACACTGTTGGGAGGTATAACACATCGCTTTCGCATAACTACACGGGCAACAGTATGGTTTCTGTCGTTGGTTTTAGCCGTCATTGGAATAATCTGATCGTCGAAAAGAAGAGTACACTTTTCTAAGTCAATCAAGGTGCGATTTTTCTGTAGAATGTCAGCACCTAGAAGCATTGGTTGGTCGATTGGAGCTACGTGAACTTCATGGCTGTACCATCCGTCACCAATCTTCAACTTCATTGGTCCAACTACCATCCCCTGCATGGACATTTGCCTACCAGCAGTTGACAACTTGATTTCACGTAGTTTCATCGGTTTTGGGTTCAGCTGGGCATAGAGTGTCTGATATCAGTGTAACATCAGCACCTGTATCCACTATAGCTTGAACTAATTGATCTCCGACCATAACTGGAATGCTGTTTGGTGACTTAGAACTAAGTTGACAAATCTTCAATTCAGTATCGCTTGTCGCTGCTTGATCCTGTAACATAGATGACTCAGGACGTGGCACACAGGATTCAGCAAGCTTCTCATCATCCCAATGACTCCTTTGATTCCTGACTTTCGGGTCGATCACCGGAAAGGTTTCAGCATCAGCTTTAATGTCTAGACCTTCATGCTGTTGGGTCTCTGGTTGGCCTAGTTCCTGGACCCTTTGGAGTTTAAATCCTTCTTACCCTTGTTGTTGTTCTTCTTTTTCTTCTCTTTCTTACAGTCCCTCATGAAATGTCCAGTTTCTCCGCAGTTGAAACACGGTCCCCTTTTGTTGGAGTTTCTTTGCTTCAAGCTTTCAATTTCTTTTCGCATGTCTTCCAAGGCTTTCTGCATGGTCATCCACATATCTTGGGTTGGAACCGGTGGAGTTACCCCTACTGCGTTAACTTGGGTGCTAACTGGTGGTGTTAACTCAACTGCGTTTACTTGTGGCTCATCATAATTGTGACTGTAACTTTTCTTCTTCGATTTCCCATACATGTTGATGTGTACATGTTGATACTTCATGATGTTATCCCTGGCTGCTTCTATCGTACGAGGACTCTGCATGTAGATGGCATGACCTGCATCTTTGTCGTGAAGTCCTTGACAGAATTTGGAAATGGCCTGTTGATCGGAATAAGTTCGCGAACATTCCCCAAAGGCCTTGGCTGCCAGGCGAAGTACTCGGTCGTACCAGTCGTCAAGGGTCTCATCCGGTTTCTGAGCAGCATTCTGAAACTTGAGTTGTGACATTTCAGCTGGCTCTCGTCCTCCGAATCGGGATTCCAGGTGTCTCATTAACCTTTCATAGCTGACGCTTCCCTCTCTATGGATCAATGTAGCATAGAAATCTGCCGCTTTTCCCGCCAAACACCAGCACAAGCAAGTCTTCTTTTCTTTCGGCGTTAGTTCGTACAGTGACACATAATCGGAAAATTTAATGCGGAATGCAACCCAACTACCCCTTCCATCAAAGTACATCCCCCTCGGCATATTATTTAAAATACGCTGACCTCTGATAGGGTTCTGTCTTGACCGTCGGCTTTCGTTTCTCGACTTGGGCGGCAGGTAGTCATAGTCATCATCATCCGACCCGTCATCACCGTAGCCTGTGTCATCGGCAGTGTCATTACTGAACTCTTCATCAGACTCTCGAAAATGCAACCGTTTTCTGATCGAAGACCTGCATGCATTGACCTCTTCGTCACCATCATACGAGTCGTTATATTGCGCCACATTTGTCTGTTGTTGTCGACGAGCAGAGGGTCGTGCACGTTGCCGTCGCAAACCATGCTCTTCTTCCCCAACGTTACCTATAAAGGGTTGAATCATTTCTTGTCTAGCATGTTGAGCCATCGGAGACTTAACCTCGGATGTTGCATTCATTGACGTGTGAACCAATTCTGGTTTGGCCTGTTGAACCATCGGAGAATTTACCTCGGATGGTGCAGTTTTAATTTTGGTCACAGATTGGGTAGCCATCGGAGACTTTTCCTCGGATTGGCCCCTCTTACTAGACATAATTAGAGCTTCTGCGGTGTCTAACAATTGTTTAGTTATTTCATATTGAGTTTCCTTCACTTTAGACACCGGTGGGATTAAGTGGCTGGCGGAATGCCCGGCGACTTTCCCATCTTCAAGTAGAGGTGAATTTATGCTATGAGTGGGGGGTCATAGATCTACATAATCTTCTGTTTTTGGTGAAATCCAGAAAAGCCATCTCCTCATCGGTAAATGACCGTCTGATTATGCTCTCTAATGTTTTTTGAGTGAGATTGCCATGTGACTCCCTAATTTGAAGTATATTTAATGCAAGTTCTGGGCCTACTCCAGGAATTTTGCGTAGTTCCACTGTAGAAGCAAAGTTGACGGATACTATTTCATCGGCCATCTTTAGTTCAAATGTGGGCCTACAGTCTGTCCAAAGTCTAAAGTTTGTAGAAATTTGTCAAAATTTATAACAAAATAATTTTGAAATTTTGCGAAAAAATGTTGCCAAATAATTCGAAACAGTATTCAAAAGTTGAAATTTAAATAAATTTTGCTTTAATTTTGAAAGAAATTAGCAAAACAAAATTTTGAAAATTTCCAATTTACAGTACTTTCCGAGCTTTGATTTGACTTTGAATTGACCAGACGACCAAAATATGTTCAAAATTTATTAAAAATTTACTCAAAATTTGTAACAAATTAGCAAAATTAAAATTTAGAAAATTCCGGTTTTCAGTACTTTCAGCACTTTGAAATGACTTTCAGTTTGTCAGACGACAAAAAATTCAGTTCAAGCACAGTCAGGACAATTTTTACTTTAAACCAGCAAAATGTGAACTTTCTAGGGAAGAAAGCAATGAAAACAGGCTATGCAATTGGCGCTAATAACAAATGCAGGCTTACACTTCCAAATTTACAGAGAAAAGAAGCAAATTTCGAACGCAGATGACAACTTCCGGTTCATACACGTGCACTCAATTTTCAGCTGTAAATCGTTTCAAAGTGGACAAAAGGGCCAAAATGGGTTTCGCGAAGGTAACCGCGTGTTTGGGCCGCAATACAAGCAATACAAGGGCCTGGGAGGTCCACTTACAAATGAAATTTCGTTGTTCAATTGTAGAACTCTTCGAAGTCGTTTCTGTCAAGCTCAGTCTGGTTCTCGGCTTTACAGTGGAGAATAGACTGGCACCCTGGCGATTCAATTTACGGGTACACACCGGTAAATTAAATGGAATAACTTCGTTTGTTGGAGTTCGTAGTTTCTTCTGACACCAGTAAAGTGTCTCACCTAATCTTCAGTGGTGACTTGTAGTATTCTTCGATCGAGGGAAATAGCGATGCGATCACTTTCACGTCTCGTCTTGGAATAACGCTGCGGGTCCCAGCACTCGGAATCGTTCGGGTGTTCCCGCCAGTGTATGGCCACGCCCCCTTGTACCGAAAGAGCATGCGCAAGGATTGCAGATGACTAGCAGATGACAAGCAGACGACAAAAGTAGTCCCGTTTCTTGCGCAATCACTACACAACACTCCAGTGGCGGATCCAGAGGGAGTGTGTGTGTGTGTGGGGGGGGATCGAGTGTGTGTGTGGGGGGGGGATCCGATGCAGATGGGGTTTCCCAAACTTTCAGTATAATTTTTTTTTTTCGTTCCGTAACCATTTGTTTTTCTGTTTTTATATGTTTAGCAAGATTTAAGGAATTAAGTTAAACTTTTGCATGTTTTGTTACATGTTTTATTTAGATCTGTTGAAACAGCAATATTACAGGAAAAGGAGAAGAACTGTACTTTTATTGAAAATTTAGATTTTGCAGTATTGTTGTTGGTAGATTTACTTTAACAGGTTATTAGGTAGAATAGTTAGATGTATGATTTTCAGTAGAAAACCAACAAATCAAACAAACATATTGGAAGAACAAAGAAGAGGATTGCAATGACAAAAAAGAAATGGACCAACAAGACAAAAGAGGGCAAAATTTTGCACCAGCCGCGGCAGCCGGCGACGGATCAACTACAGTATAGACCCGCCATGAACGAACTGACGCGAAATGGTTGACGGCCGGTGCATGCAGATTTTATAACATACTGTCTGTATCGGTTGTCAACCTCTTTGTAAGTCAGATCCTACATCACTTATTGGTATCCTTTGACAATTTGGCTGAACTTTACCTGAAGAGATTGAATTTTATCAGTGGTGGCTTGAAAATATTATAGACTGCCAGGGATTTTGATTTCATTTAGAAAGGAAAAGAATATCATTCATACTGAATAGAACATCAGGAGTCTAGAACTTGGATTTGAGGTTTTGTCCCAGCAGATGGATGACTGCCACAGTGCCACAAAAATGCTTGGACGAGATAGGTACTACAACACATCACGGCTCTGACAATTTGCCGAAGTACGAAGTATGTATTGCTCGACACTCCCAGCAAACGATTCCAGTCCTAGACGATTATGCCTTTGTCCAATCTTAATCAGATGAATAAGAACACAGTGGTCTAAAACTAACTTCATCATGACAAGCCAGAGATTGCAACTGTTTAGACTATTTCCTTTTAATATGCCTGCGATAAAAAGTGTGATTGAGGGAGTAAATTTCCGATTTTGCCAGGAGAACATTGGACACAACATTTAGTACTTAATCATGCCAATCAGCCGTCTCGTTACTCAGAATGTCAACATGAGCAGGACACAACACATTCGTAACCTCGGCTCCATTCCAGAGGCACTCATCATTTCGTGCCTTGATCAGTTCTACTAGATGGGGTTGTTTTTGTTTTGTACAGATTGTAAGGAAGAGAGAGTTGGATAGAACAGCAACTGTTGCGCGATTTATTTATCATCCAATTAAGTGCATATTAGATAACTCTTTATTCTGCAGTATAATTGATGAATTGTTACAGTTTTTTTGTGTGTTGACCTTTTTTGCAGATGAAACCATTGCTGCAGAGACAGCTTGATTATCATCCCTTCTGCCATCTGTATAAGTTTCGAGGTGCTCAGAATAGTTTTATTCAATGTGCGCCTTGGTTTGAGGCATTTGTCTGTATGTCGATTTGTTAACAAACATAGAAATTAAACCAAAACGAACCATCAGTTTTCAACAGAAAGTGAAACATTTTACACAGATCAGCATGTTCATTCGTGCACATTTCTAAAGGACAATAAACCAGCTTAATTTAAAACCTTTTTCAGTAATTTCTTACAGGGAAACATCAAGAACAGTATCACCGTAACGGTACCTCATGGTAGATTTACGGGAAATAACCCGGCAGCTGGTTTCCAGGACATTTCCGTAAAGTTACGGTTTGGCTGTAACTGTCTCACTGTAGATTTACGGTTAATGCTGTAGATTTACGGAAAGACATGGTTATGGGCGGAGCGTAATTTTACGATACGGTCCTGGAAACCAGCTGCCGGGTTTTTTCCCGTAAATTTTTACGGGATTTTTTTACAGTGTAGGGCTTCCCACTCTAATAAGAGGCCAATATGTCATTTGGTCGGGTAAGACCGGTGAATTTAGGCCATCGAGTTGATCTGATCGGCAGTGGGGACATAGCATACAAAGACCGTATAAACATTATCGTGATCGTTGAGGCCTAAAGTCAGGCTTATAGACCCGGGATTTTTTTATCAAATTTTACAAGACTTTCCGGATGGTCATTGGGTATATCTTATCTGATGCTATATTTATAACAGGAGAAAAACATGTAGAACCTTTAACCAATCCGAGGTAGGCAGAACACTCATATCCGCATGCCAATGATAACAGCAAATATCAAATGACAGTATCATTAACCAATAGTTACAAATCGTAAAAAATACCGCACTAAATTTTAATAATAAGTATAATTTGCAATAAATAGTGTCCTGAAGTGATTCTATTATAATTCCAAACTTCCAGGAAAGAAAAGCTCCCAGAAAAAGAACTATTCAGCAAGTACTGGTATAAGGTGCTACCTTCGGATGAACTTAACCCTTTCCCAAAACAAGACCTAGTTTTGACGTCCCTAGAAGAAATGGCTTGGGAAAACATTGAGACAAAAGAAGAAACTGCTGATAACCAGCAGTTTTTCCTTTTGTCTCAATATTTTCTGAACTATATTTTACACAAATCCCTTCCTTTTTAAAATCAATTTTGTGGATCTAATCCACTTTTTAAAAGGACTGCCTTAAAATTTTGTCGTTTGGGAAAGAGTAATGTAGTCCGTCCATCATTAGATAATGGAAACCGAAATTGACGAGGGTACTTCTCGTTAGAAATTGAAGAGAGCATCCCTCGCCAATTTCCGTTACCACGGACGACGCCCGAAATTGCACTAAACGTTTTTTATGTACAGATGGACGGAATTCCTTAATTCAATGTTTTCATGATTGAGGCACTTGGAAAAGGGTCCTTATAGCATTTAAGAAAACCGTGTTTTCTAAAAGGTCGTGTGATCAAATTCAGTCTTAAAAGGACCCAGTTTGCCACCTTATATTCTCTTAAAACAGAGTACATTATCTTTTCGTGGTGGAATTTTCGTATTTCGTATTTTGATGATTTAATCAATAGACCTCGGCTTTGGAGAGTAGCCACCTTACAGTTGCTACTTCTAATGAAGAAGATATAAGATCGCAGTCTGATCTAGAAGCATATTGGGCTCAAAGGCCGTGATATGCTTTCAATTAACTACATGTACATACAGCTAATTCATGCTATTTAGAAGGCTGCATAACAGTAGATGGCAGGACTTAATGTGTTTTACGATCTAAAAATATCATTTACATCTAACAAATATCTTGTTATTTACGCAATGTTTATGTGGTTTTAGATCTACCAATTTTAAGTTTCAAATTTCACAAGATGACATATATTTTTTTGGGGAACGGTAGGTTTCAAATGAAGACATTTTAAGTGATGATACTCAATGTTATGGCTTAACTTAGTTTCACATTTACAAACCACCTCACGAAAGTTTGGACTGATTCAATATGGAAGCTGCTGTAGATGACAAAAACATGTGTTGAATAAATTAAGATATAAATTGTGTACAATAAAGTAAAGACAATACTAACACTAACGGAGAAAGTACAATTTTCTTCTTTTGCCTCAATATATTCTATATTGTTCCTAATAGGGACCTCAAAACGAAACCTTGTTTTAGGACTGGATTAATTAAAACCTCTAGCTATGTAAATGTGCCAAAATTAATTTCGTCATGACCTTTAAAGTCCTTAAGAATGCCAATTAGTATTGTACAAGTAATTGAACATTGTCCAAAATTTTGGTCCCCCACTATTCTGTACTTATGATGAAATCGTATTGTTTTTATCGTCGTTTTTCTGCAAAAACCTCGTATCTGCAGCTTGTTTTAAGCTGCAGACACGAGGTTTTGAAGAAAAGCAGCGATATTTTGGTTTGCTCCATGTTGTGAAATATGATACAACCAACGTGACTTGAATAAGTTATTACAAGTTGACGCAATTTAAGACATTTTCATCCTCGGTATCTTATAAGTTAAGTTTTATTTTTGAAGATGTGTGTTTATTTAGAAATGCATTTAACAATATATCGTCGTTTTTCTCCCCAAAACAGTGGCGTTTGGTGGAGTACCAGTGGTTCGAGCAGGAAGGGAGTTCTGAGGTCTCCATTGAGAAAAGTTGGTGCAATTTGGTGTCCCCATGTGGTTTGCTTTTATAATTTTCTAAGGGAAAAAATGTTGATACCCGGGCTTGTAGTCTGCTGCCTAGGTGCGTGCCTGATTAAGCTTTTATTTCATTATGACTTAATTCTTAACACTTTCCCAAACGACAATATTTTAGGGTGATCCACTTTAAAAACTGCCAAAGATGACAAAATGGAAGTTATTAAAGACAGAATTTGTGTAAAATATGACATAGAAAATATTGAGACAAAAGGAGAAACTGCTGGTTATCAGCAGTTTCTTCTTTTGTTTCAATGTTTTCCCAAGCCTTTTCTAATAGGGACGTGAAAACCAGGTCTTGTTTGAGAAAAGGTTAATCAATCCGTTCTAATGTTGTATTTTATTAACTGCTTGAGATCTAAATATACCAAAGAAGACAAACAAACAAACAAAGAACTGTTTGTACCATAACTTTAGTACAGAGAAAATGCTAGTTAAAGTTTATTTTAATGAACTAATAAAAAAGTACTTTCTATACTGAGCAAAAAAAGTTTAGCACGTTTTTTAACACATTATTTTTTCAGTTTATGATAATTAAATGAACATTGCTTTGTGCTGTTCAGTTGTCCCGATCGACAACCATTACGCATACAGTGCATGTGTAGAGTAAACATTCAGTGTATTGGAAAAAGTCCAGATAAGCAAAAGTCACGTGTGGCACGTGTGCAGTGACATCGATAATGTCTAGTTTGTCCAAAAACACACGATTACACAGATCTGTTAGCAGAATCAATTTAACTGTTACAAATTCTTTAAAATTGATTATGGGAAGGCGAGAAATGATGACGTAAGTTCGACGTCAGAGAGCTCTTTGCATGCTCCAAGCAGGTATGTCTGTTAGAGATGTCGCTTTGCATTTCAATTGTCTCCAATTGACAATTACGCGCCTACAGCACTTGGTTTATGCAACTTTAGCCACCAACGACCGACCTAAATCTTGTAGACCGTGTAAAACGACGTTCAGGGAGGATCGTTTCACAGCAACGTCTTGACGACGTTTCGAATTCCTGTCTAGTAAGAATTTAGTGCTACTCCTCCAGGACATCTCAAGGTATACCGTTAGTGACCAGACTGTCCGGAACAGGCTCCACACAACTTGCATCAGGGTCCTCCGATCTTACGCCAATGACGTTAAGCATCAACAGACAAGGCGTCAGTGGGTATTGACACATCGATATTGATTCAGGAGACATTGGACTGATGTCCGGACGAATCTCATTTTACGCGTCATTAACTGATGGCGGGATTTGTGGTTGGAGAAGATGCGTAAGGCTTGATACCAATAACGTCATCATTGAGACTGTTACGTCGAGTGCAGTGTCATTTTTAGGCAGGAATAGATGAAAACAGTTAAACAGACCTCATTTCAGTTAATGGCAACCAAACGGTGCAAGGGTACTGCAATGAAATTATCCAACCTGTCACCGGACCGTCTTACAACGACACAACGTTGTGATATTTCAATAAGATAATCACCACCCACTTACTCCAAGGAACATACAGAATGATCTACGCCCGAAATGCTTAATCACCAGCAAAAGAACACACAAAGAACATTGTTGGACGTCAGGCTAGAGAAAGTAATGACGTCTGTAACGTCAATGGCAATGAGCGTCATCTGCAGTATGAATGGGCAAAATTCCTTTCTGTGTAGTCAGGAAGCTTCTCTGCAACATGGGAAGACATTGAATGGAGGCCCTAGCTGCTTATGCTGGACATTCGCGTCATTGAAATTTGCTTGACTTTCGATATCTGACCCCTGTGCACTTTAACGTAAGATACCTAACTAACGCTTAAGAATTTTGAAACAAATTTTTCAGGAAGCGCCAGAAAATTGAATTTTCAAACACATTAGAGTTTTATTTTTATGGATTTTGGAATAGTTTTTGACTAGGAAAGGACATTTTCCAAGTGTGCTAAACTTTTTGTGCACAGTATATATAATGGAAGTAACAACAAAGGGTTGTTTAGGGAAAGAAATAACATTTATATTTGAGCCAGGATCTGGTAAAAGGTCTATTAAGGCTTTTGAGCCCAACATTGTTCAAGATCAGCCTGTGTATACAGGCAGTCTGATCACGAACCATGTTGGTCTCCAATAGCTTCATAATGGTCTGTAGCAACAGTATGAGAACACTCGGTGTCCTGATCAGAATGCTCCTTTTCAAAGTTTGATCTTGAAACATGAAAATATCAAATGCTATAAAGGGACTTTTTCCAGATCCCGGCTCATTTATATTTTGTTTTTTAATTAATAACGGACGTTTATTGTAAATACGTGACGCAATGGCAATATATAATTCTATATTAAACAGTTAAAACCAAATTTAAAATCTTACAAACATACAATACATGTTTCCTTGTTAATTTATGTAATGAGCAATTTCGAGACATATTATTTTAGATCGTAACCTACTAACCGACATATTCTATTTATATTTACAAATGTATGCTAATCAGACGAACATATGTTTTCATTGCATGAATAATTTAACGATATATACATCGACGGGAAGCTTTCCACGAACTTTCTTTTTGTTCAAAATTGAATTTCGTTTGTTTTTTTTATATATATTTTGGAAAAACACTTAATCCTCACCAACGAAATGTTAAACAGACTTGAACCATCGTTGTTTACTACAAATTAAAACCACATTACTGGCAAAATATGTATGTAACTTTATAGAAAACAATGAAAGGCGATAATGAAATTTGTGAGCATTTTTGTCTTTTTTTATCTGTGCCTTTTCATGAAACTGATATAATCTACCGAAGAACCGATCTAAATTGACAGTTTTTTCGAAGTCATCTGCACTTTCATGGCGACGTTTTAACCAATTACCAAACGACAAAAATTGAGGGCGGTCCAAATTGAAAGATTCTGCAGACGACAATTTTAAATGAATGAAATTTAAATTTTTGTTGTCTTTTGGGGTGGAAAACATTGTGGAAAATGAAGAAATTGCTTGTCGCAAGCAATTTCTTCATTTTCACGGTGTTTTCCAAAGTCATTATCTTGTGAGGAGTCAAAAAGAGTCACTGTGTGGTAATGGGTTAAGTACGACACGATATTTTTGATATGTAACCATATTTGGGAGCGTCTTATCAGGCCATTATTTCAAGTCATGTCCACTTTAATCATAAATGTTGATGCAATTGTCTTAAATAATCTACTAAATGACCTATAAGTTATCTGATGCAAGTGCATTACATTAGCTTAAGTAGGTCTAAGGATGGGTAGACGGACAGATTGACGAACTTTAAAAATCGTCAATTGGATTTTATTTTTCATTTCACAACTCAAGAATAGTTACATAAACATCATGTATGCCTACGTTTTTTTATAATTATCAACTTTTTGACACCCGCACAAGATTTAATTTTCTGAAACCATTCTGGAAAGTGGCATTTCTTTTGACCAGCAATTGTTTCATTTCCCGAATATTTCATACCAAGAAAGACAAAAAAAAAAACAAAACAAAAAAAAAAAAAAAAAAAAAAACAAGAGGGCCATTGGCCCTGAAGCGCTCACCTGATATAATAACTTTTTTTTGTAAACCAATTTTCAGGTTGATTGGACAAAGAATGTGACCTCTAGGGTGCACACAAGGTTTATCTAAGATTTGACCTCGTGACCTAGAATTGATCAAGACAATCATTCTGATCAATTTTCAGGTTGATTGGGCAAAAAATGTGGCCTCTAGAGTGCACACAAGGTTTTACAAAGATTTTACCTCATGACCTAGTTTATGACCCCAGATGACCCAATTTCAATCTTGTCTGAAAATTGATCAAGACAATCATTCTGATCAATTTTCAGGGTGATTGGGTAAAAAATGTGGCCTCTAGAGTGCACACAAGGTTTTTCTAAGATTTGACCCCGTGACCTAGTTTTTGACTCCAGATGACCCAATTTCAAACTTGTCCGAGATTTCACCAAGACAATCATTCTGATCAATTTTCAGGTTGATTGGGCAACAAATGTGGCCTCTAGAGTGCACACAAGGTTTTTCTAAGATTTGACCCCATGACCTAGTTTTCGACCCCAGATGACCCAATTTCAAACTTGTACAAGATTTGACCAAAACAATCATTCTGAGCAAATTTCAGGTTGATTGGGCAAAAAATGTGACCTCTATAGTGCACGCAAGGTTTTTCTAAGATTTGACCCAGTGACCTAGTTTTTGACCCAAGATGACCCAATTTCGAACTTGTCCGAGATTTTATCAAGACAATTATTCTGAGCAAATTTTAAGTTGATTGGGCAAAAAATGTGGCCTGTAGAGTGCACACAAGGTTTTTCTAAGATTTGACCCCGTGACCTAGTTTTTGACCCTAGATGACCCAATTTCAAACTTGTCCAAGCTTTCATCAAGACAATCATTCTGAGCAAATTTCAGGTTAATTGGGCAAAAGATGGGGCCTCTAGAGTGCACACAAGGTTTTTCTAAGATTTGACCCTGTGACCTAGTTTTTGACCCCAGATGACCCAATTTCGAACTTGTCCGAGATTTTATCCAGACAATAATTCTGATCAATTTTCAGGTTGATTGGGCAAAAAATGTGGCCTCTATAGTGCACACAAGGTTTTTCTAAGATTTGACCCCGTGACCTAGTTTTTGACCCCAGATGACCCAATTTCAAACTTGTACAAGATTTGACCAAAACAATCATTCTGAGCAAATTTCAGGTTGATTGGGCAAAAAATGTGACCTCTATAGTGCACACAAGGTTTTTCTAAGATTTGACCCAGTGACCTAGTTTTTGACCCAAGATGACCCAATTTCGAACTTGTCCGAGATTTTATCAAGACAATTATTCTGAGCAAATTTTAAGTTGATTGGGCAAAAAATGTGGCCTCTAGAGTGCACACAAGGTTTTTCTAAGATTTGACCCCGTGACCTAGTTTTTGACCCCAGATGACCCAATTTCGAACTTGTCCGAGATTTCATCAAGACAATCATTCTGAGCAAATTTCAGGTTGATTGGGCAAAAAATGTGACCTCTATAGTGCACACAAGGTTTTTCTAAGATTTGACCCCGTGACCTAGTTTTTGACCCCAGATGACCCAATTTCAAACTTGTCCGAGATTTTATCAAGACAATCATTCTGAGCAAATTTCAGGTTGATTGGGCAAAAAATGTGGCCTCTAGAGTGCACACAAGGTTTTTCTAAGATTTGACCCCGTGACCTAGTTTTTGACCCCAGATGACCCAATTTCGAACTTGTCCGAGATTTCATCAAGACAATCATTCTGAGCAAATTTCAGGTTGATTGGGCAAAAAATGTGGCCTCTAGAGTGCACACAAGGCAAAGTTTGACGGACGACGGACGACGGACGACGGACGACGGACGACGGACACCGGACGCCGGACGACGGACGCCGGACACAGCGGTATCACAATAGCTCACCATGAGCACATTCGTGCTCAGGTGAGCTAAAAAAAAACAAGAAAAAAATCATTCACCTAAAATTGTCGCCTGCACCATATTTGATTTGGGACCAGTCTAAAACTTTGTTGTTTGGTAAGTATAACTTATACAGCAGTGGAATTTTCTGTTAATTAAATAATTCTTACTACCTTATGAAATCGAAATTATCAGAATTAACAAATAACCAAGTCATTCTCTATCATGGATTTAGCCAAAATGACCATTAATCTTAATCCAATCTACGTCCCTGGTAGAAATTTATGGAAAAGATTGAGACAAATGAAGAAAATGCTGATAATTAGCAGTTTCTTCTTGTGTATCGATGTTTTCTGGGCTATATTGTACCCCAATGTACCTTTGACAATATATGTTGTAGAATTCATTTGCTGTACTCAGCGTTCAAATTGGAGTAGTCTAAAATGTTGCTGTTTTGGAAAGGATTGGCCTACATGTATAATTCCACTTAAACTTGCAATGATCCATTAAAACTGGGCCTATGGGTAACTCTGTCACATTATGTATGATAGAATTGAAACTTGACAGTTACAGTTATGTTCTTCTCATAGTTGCAGTGTGCAGTGCACAAGAACCATAACTCTACCTAGCTTATTTTGTTTTAGTTATTGTCCTTTGTGTTCGACATAAAGCAGTTTAAAGGGCGTATCTTGTGACAATTTGACAGTTATTGAATTATGCAATCAACAAGTTCACTCATTCACGCACTTTTTTCGATGCATTGTATCTAACAAGCACTAAATGTGGAATGGGTCTATAAAATGCAAAGGGAGAAAATGCTCGTTATCGGCACCTTCTATTGCCTGAATATTTTCCATGGCATTTCTTTAAAGGATATCAAAACCAAATTTAATTTGAGGAAAGGGGTATAATAGAGCTTATCGCTGCTTTTCTTCGAAAACCTCGTAGCTGCAGCTAAAAACATACTGCAGTTACGAGGTTTTCGAAAAAAAAAGCAACGTAATTCTTTGAGGTTACTAAGTTGGAAGATTATCAGGGCACATGAAACAACCCGCCCGACAGTAATCCATTCAAAAATGTTGAAAATCGGATTAATCTCTAGCCTAATTTTCTTTGGACCAGTCCGTATTTAGAAAGCAGTTACAGCGATATGACCCAGGTAGTTGAAAACGGCGTAAAACCCCCAATAAACTCAAACAGACAACAAAAATATTGGCATCCGACGGAGGAAATGTGTAGATCTATATCATGGCATAGAAAATATTGAGTGAAAAGGAGAAATTGCTGATCACCAGCAATTTCTCATTTTCTCTCAATATTTCCCCAAACCATTTCCTGTAATGTAGTCAAAACCAGGTCTTGTTTTGGAAAGGGTTAATCCCCAGCCTAATTTTCTTTGGAGCTAAAACCATAATAGAGTGGCCTAACACCGAGGTTACTAATACCCATTTAAGGTCGGTAGGTCAAACTTTAGGTAGGTCAGATTGAAGGTCGGACCTGTGACCAATCTAAAGATCGTGAGAACTAGTTATAGAGAGAGACGTTTTCTATAATCCACGATGAATGACCTGGCAGAGCATCTCTAATTAAAACAAGTAGCTAGATATGTTCTGCCAGGTCATTTATCGTGAACTATATGTATGTCATGCTAAATCATTCATGGCGTTCTTAGCGGTTATGCACATTAACGAACAAGTTTCCGAGTTTCATTCAAGAACAAATTATGAATAGATCTACGTAGGTCATGTGTAAAACTTGACATGAAATAACAAATCTTTGAATTCGCGTATTTAGCAGCAGCGGCAGCAGATACAGTGTTATTCCATTCATATTCTTAAATCCATACCTTCGTTGTGTTAAAGAAAATTTAGGCCTCTCGCATGAGTGAAAGTACAAAGGGTTGTAAGGACTTAAGGAGTGCTTGTACCATATGCAGATATCTCGCACCAAAGCGGGAGGTCTTTGGGACACTTACATTTACAATCCTTGAAATCTTTTCCAATCGACAAACATTTAAATCATTTCAGAAGGATAGATAGATAAATGCAAGAGAATGGAGACAACCAGCTGCAGACTCCGCGACCTTAGCGCAGTAGGTAGCACATCTGCCTCGTTTTCGAGAGGTCCCGGGTTTCAAATTATACAACAAACCATCCAATTGATCGAGACATACGTCTCGTCCAATCAGATAGCTTGTAGTGTAATTCTGTTTTAGGAAATCAGTTAAGTTATGTTGGTGAATACAGCCCCTTGTCTTATTTGGGAAAGGTCTCAGTCTAAGGTACTTAACCCTTTCCCAAACGACAAAATTTTAGGGTGATCCACTCCAAAAACTGCCACAAAAGACAAAATCGATGTAAGTAAAGATAGGATTTGGGTAAATTATGGCATAGAAAATATTGATACAAAAGGAGAAACTGCTGGTTATCAGCAGTTTCTTCTTTTGTTTCATTGTTTTCCCAAGCATTTTCTATTAGGGACGTCAGGTCTTGTTTGGGAAAGGGTTGAATATTGCTTTTATTAAATTGGACATGTGTTTTGTCTGATATTGTAATTAAGTACTAATAAGGGATGTAGTACCTTAATAGTATCAATTCAACTATATAACATGACCTTTGACAACTGTTTCCCCAATTTTTCTATGGTGATTTGCATTGGACATTCGGTGTAAGTTGTAAAACGCAGGTCCAAGTTTTGTTTCTAAACTCCCTGTATGGAAATAAAATTTCCATTACTTGACAGGGATTGTACTTTCAACCTCTGCCAATGCAACCCTTAATACATGTATGAATGTGAATTTTATTCTATCCAAAATGTAACTGGTTGCAGGCCCGTAGGAACATGGGAGGCTGGGGGCTTAGCCCTCCCCCAAAGCTCGCCAAAAATACTATACTATTTTTCCCATACTTTACACTGAAACTTCAGGATAAATCCAATTTAGCCCCCCATCACTATTATCATTCAGACAAAGGGGCTTGAGCCCACCCAATATGAGATTGCTTCCTATGGTCTGGTTTGGAAAGGGTGAAGACACTTCAATTTCGCCTTAATTATTATCGCCTTAATTATATCCCACGTACAAAATTGGACAGATGTTTTTTTATATGTCTGATAGTATCAAGAAGGACTGGGGCATCCATCCATCCAACTATATTTAATTATATTTCTGCCTCGGTGTTATTGCAAACCCTCGTATCTCCAGCTGTTTAAAGCTGGAGATACGAGGTTTTTGAATAACACCAAAGATTTGGCCTTCAACTACTTTTTGTCCAAACTGATGACTTGGCATGTTGTTAAGGACATTCAAACTTCGGTTGATCTGGCCAAACGTTGGTCTAACCATTTCTTGGAAATAATGATATTCCCTTCGTTTTTTTAACATTTGGACATGAAAAACTCTTTGCAGTAGCCTATTAAATACTAATGAATCTGCAACGGATTGTTCTAAATAAAATGTTAATCATTGATATTTTTGTATTGGAAAAGACACTTGAAATGAGTGCCGATCCGGGTTTCAAATCCGTCACCCCTGGATTGATAGCCGAGGTATTGAACTAGCGACCACTAAGTTTTGGGCCTCCTGCACCAAATCCGGCCTAGTTAACAATGACACATAGAATAACCGCAAGCTGTCAAACAAGTATGCCATCGCTTTTCTTCTAAGTGCTCGTAGCTACAGCAAGTTTTAAGCTGCAGTTACGAGGTTTTCGGAGAAAGGCACCGATGTGTTTTATGTCTACTTATCTACGCATCTATGAGGAAAAGGGAAATCAGCATTGACGCACGTAACTGCGTAACAGGTTTTGAATAATGGTCTCCTTCTATGTGTGCAATGTCAGGACAAAACAGGTCGTTACGAAAATTAGAAATGTATAAACCAGTGTCAGCATGTGCATTCTTAACAGGTTCAAACTTGGTGTGTTATCTTGTTTCAGTTTGTATAGCACGGTCATTCTTCTTACCTAAACATGCTGCACATTCACTAAAAGGCAAACATTCAGACCATTCCAATTTGATGTTTTCATGACAAGATTTATTTTGAAAAGGATAGAAATTGTGTAACATAGGGCCTATAGCACGGAAAATATTCCTGCCAAAAGCGGGAAATACTTCTGATAAGCAGCACTTCTACCTTATGCCTCAATATTTCCTTATTTATTTCTACAGTGGACGTCGAAACCAGGCATTGTTTGGGAAAGCGTTAACTTCATCTCTTTTAATTTTGTACATTTTCATTAATAAACACAAACGCAAAAGCCCGCAATCCCTTTTTGTGATGCTTAACATTTACAGATATCATAAAGCAATGTTTAATAAAACCCGGGCTTATTGCAACAAAGAAATGCTTCCATATAAACATATGTGAAATTTAACAACCAGAAGCACACTGTATGACGTCATTGACATTTGTTTTGGGTATCCAAGGAATTTCTCAAAGAACAACAACAGTTTGTCAGTTACGTTAGAAAACGTCGTAACTACAGCTTATTCAAGCTGTAGTTAGGACATTTTCGAATGGGATCACTATGCGATTGAAATGTTTGGCTTATTGGAATCCGGTTTTTATTCAACCAAAGTCTTTCAAACGTACCTCAGTCAAATAATAACGGAGCATAATTCGATGCCTTAGAAGAATAAGGTCGTAAGTGGTACTTACGACCTTTTATGATGCATACATTTTTGGACAGGGCATTTAAAGCCTTAAATATGGTGCAAATTTCATATACATTTGAACTTGTCATGCTGACCAAATTGGCTGTAGAAAAAGGTCGTTTATTCTTTTTTTTTCCTTTTGAAATAAAACAGTTTTTTTCCAGTTTTCTCAAAACTATGTTTTTTCACTTACGACCTTCTACTTCTAAGGCATCGAATTATACTAGTAAACATCGAGATGCAGATGGTCCACACACCGACACGTACTTTGATATCAGTGGTACACGGTTGGGGCCCTGAAATGACTTCTTCAAAGGCGTACCCTGTAAGCAGTGGTTTGAAGCATGGCTCAAACCAATGGTCTAGCGGCTTTTCAATCGAAGTTAGATTTCCTCAGAAATCATACTGCCATAATAATTACTATGTTTGAAAGCCGTTATAAGATGCATTAGATCCCCTAATCACATACCAGCTATTACTATTCCGAAATTGTAACATTAAGATACAACAAAACGTCTATTGTGCAATACTGTCAACATAATTATAAAACCCAATGATGTGTGAAAATTGAAGAATTAAAAATTAAACAGTCTTTTCTTTGAAAAAATAATAAATTTTCTAAATGAACTTTTCATGCAAAGTAGGCCTTAATCTATTATTTGAAACATGTGAAACTTGCACACGCGGATACTGAAGTCGGGTGCGTTTGTGCCGAAAGAATTCATGCATTTTTTAAGTGGCTGCAATAAGCTTATTTTCGCAGACAAAATGTTTAACTTTACTTATCATCGCTTTTTCAACGATAACCTTGTAACTGCAGCTTCATATAAGCTGCAGTTACGAGGTTTTCGTTGATAAGCAGCGTTATGCAAGTAATATACCGGTAATACCTTTGGTTTGATGATGCAATTTGCACGACCGAAGGACTCTGCTGACAAAAGCGCAATAACTATGACAAGGAGACACGCATAAACACTAGAGCGTAATTATTAAGAAAAAATGAAGACTTTAAGATAATAAATGAAGTATGATACCATGTTACGGTCACCAGTTTAGCACGCACTCATCAGATCTCATTCACACGCGCATTACCATGGTCACCGTTCTTAACCCTTTCCCAAACGACGAAAACTTGGACTCTTCCACATAAAAAGCGGCTGGAGATGTCAAAATGGTTGTCTAAAGAGGCAGGATATGTGTAAAATATAGCACAGAAAATATTGAGACAAAAGGAGAAACTGCTGGTTATCAGCAGTTTCTTCTTTTGTTTCAATGTTTTCCTAAGCCTTTCCTATTAGGGACGTCAAAACCAGGTCTTGTTTGGGAAAGGGTTAAATGCGTGCATGCAACAATTAAATATTTTTAAGTGTTTGTTGGTGAATAATTGCTTGTACTTTTCTAGTGTTTATTGATATACATGTTTAAAACTGGAAACTGTATTTCGGAAAGGGCAAATTAATAATCCGGTAAACAAAGTCGTATGGAAAATAAGATAAAATGTAACACCAAATAGCGATTGGAGTCTTTCGGCGAAAAAAAATGAAGAATAAGGAGAAAACGCTGGTGATCGGCATTCTCCCCAGGGACGTCACTCACAACAAGGTTTTGCTTGTGAAATCGTTATGCAAGGCTTATACTATACTATACGATCAGTATCTACCCAACAGTTGAACAAAACAATCAAACAAATTGATAATCGATGAATGAATCAATCGGTGAATCAGGCTTGTTTAGATTCTAGCACTGTAAGACTAATGATGAAACAAATCGTTACTTTGGTAATTGTCATGGCAGCCACTACAAAGACATCACATAGAAACAATATTAAATTTGTTATTTAAGGTAGAATACCCGTAAAGACGCCATTTTGAGATTCATAAAACATCGGATTTCATCGAGCGGGGTCGTTACGGCCCTACGTAGGCCTATCCGAATCTATTCGGGCGCGGTCGTAAACATTCGGCGGTGGAGACTCAGAGTTCCACCGCCGAATGTTTTCGATCACACCCGAATAATTCCGACGTCGTGCGAATCCCATATTATGGGGTGGACTATATTAATTTCTTAATCGGTTCCAAAAAGAAATACCTGGTAGACCTATTGACATTCATAAAAGAACAGATTGGGGAAACATTCAGTCAAAAGAAGAAAAGGCTGGTTATCAGCAGATCTCTATTTTCTTCTTTTGTCTTTGCATCACGGTGATTTTCTACGCTATGGAAAAATTAAAATTAGTTTTGTGTGATATGTGGAACCATGCTACGAAGACTCTATATAATGCGGAAGTACTTTTCATTGTAATTTCGCGCGGGTTTTCACGTGACAGGTCTTGATTAATTGTATTAATCTAGCCCATAAGACAGAAACGATAGTTTTGCGTCTTACTTTCTGTCAACCATCATTGTAACGAGGCCATTTTGACCCTGGCATCACCTTGTCTAAAACACCAACATTTAGTACAATTTCAAATTGGAAGATGTTAAATATGACAAAAAGAAAGTTATGGGCCTGTCGGACCGTATTTGGTACAAAAACGAATATGGTACAAATTTGTGCCATATTTGGACGAATACGGTACAACTGTCTAATTGTACCATATACGTATCTGCAGTTTTGGGGTAAAATGCCTAACCGAATATGGTACAATGTTTGTACTATATTCGGTCAAAATTGTACCGTATTCGGTCCGAATATGGTACAAATGTACCATATTCGGTCGAATATGGTACAAATGTACCATATTCGTTTTTGTACCAAATACGGTCCGACAGTGCTAAATAGCAGACATTCTACAGCGTATTGTTTCAATTCAAAATCCATGTAAAGTGTGGTTAGGTTAGCTGTTTCTGTTACTGCTGACGACGACGGCGATGATGATGATGATGATGATGATTATTATAATGATGATTATGATGATGATGATACTTTTGTCACTTCCAATATTAGGTTAATACAATGTATTTGAGTTTGAAAAAAAGTTTGCACATCGGCATACTATTTCATCTATTAAGAAATACATAATTTATGTACCATATACGTAGGCCATTTTCATTTTATGATTTTTTTTTGGTATTTACCAAATACGTTTTGGCGAGCATAGAAAAACTTATTCCAACCGAATATGGTACAATGTTTGTACCATATTCGGTCGAAAATTGTACCGTATTCGGTCCGAATATGGTACAAATATACCAATGTACCATATTCGTTTTTGTACCAAATACGGTCCGACAGGGCCTATTGTAAATGTTGCACAGATTGTAAGTTATTGCATCGCAATTCTCGATAGAAAACAATATGTTTATCGGCATTCTGTTACTTTTTCCTGGAAGATTACTAAACGTATATCAAAGTCAAAACCTATTATTGTTTTAGGTTAAAGACAATGTTAACAAGAGTGTCACAATATACACCGCCCCTGAGACTAAATTTTAAGGGGGCATAACACGGGCTAAAACCAATGAATCATAGAGTCCTTCATGCACATCTACCAATTGAGGTGATAACATTGACGAAGTTTCAGAAAGATCCAGCCAGAAACATAGGAGGAGTTGCGCTAACAAGAAAAGTGGACGGACGGGGAGGATGACGCCAATATACGACTGCCTCCAGCGGCGTATAAAACTGTGTCATACACCGGTATGTCATATGCATTTTACACCTTGTTATTAACTACATGGTACCACTTGTAAAACATTTCATTTTTCTAGCATGACAGGTAATTGTTTTTGTTACGTTATGTATTTTGACTCCATGAATAATATTTAAGACAAAATGGTCATTTCTGGGATAATATTGAATAGTGTGAACCGTGTGTGTACATCGACGCCATTCTTCTATTCCCATGTGTTTCAATAGGGCGACGAAGTCGCCAAAATCAGACGACGTCTGACAATGGGTTAAAGTCATGTACGTTTGTGAGTCAAGTAACAGAAGAAACTGTTTTGCGTACATGAACTCGGGTTACATTGCCACAATCAAGTCATCCAGTTTCTGTGAAACATCTCCGTTGACAAAACCATGTAGAACTAGATCTTTGTAGTCGCTTTTCAACGAAAACCTCGTAACTGCAGCTTGTTTTAAGCTGCAGTCTCGAGGTTTTCGTTGAAAAGCCACGATATATAATGTTTTTTACACGTACAAACGTATTTTGAACTTCATTTCATTATGTCGCTGCTTTTCTGCAAAAACCTCGTATCTGCAGCTTGTTTTAAGCTGCAGATACGAGGTTTTTGCAGAAAAGCGACGATGTGTAAAAGCGTCAGTTTCCGACCAGTCTATTGCATTGACGTCATACGACTATTGTGTTTCCGTACAACCATTCACAATTGCAAGTATCCTATTCCGGCAAAGTAAACATGCCCAAATAATTATTTGTGTTTAATTTCAATTTGAAAAATGTTGAATTATTTGAGGTCTACTCTCTTTGAAGCCATTTATCAGCAGCTAGCGTAGGAGGTTCAAAATTACATTATTACCCATTTATCGTTCCAAATAAGTAGGCCTATACCGTTTTGTAGCATTCAACAGCTCATTGGGCGAGATTTATGTTTCGGTCAACTTTATTGGTTGTAGCGTAATTTTAGTATCAAAATGGTATTATGTTTGACAAATTACGACTCTGAGTTCCTATTTAGTCAGATCAGGAAAACCGGAACTGGCCCCGCCCCTATCTTCGCAAGCCAAAGAGTCTAACCCCATATATAGTCGAGGTAGAATCTTTGGCTTGCGAAGATGCCACCCCGCCTTTTTTCCAGTTTTACTATAAGTAAGCCAATGATGACTTTTTGTAAAAACTTGTCGCGTGACACCAATGTGTATATATCAGAGTTATATAACCAAGCCCAAACTAGAAATCGATTTACGGATAACATGAATGCATGTACGTGCACCATTGTTTTGTTTACCATTTTGTATCTTAAATACGGGCATCCATTATGTTATTTTCTTAAATAGTTTCCTATATCCGAGATTTTTTCAAAGTTTTAGATTACAAATGACATTCACAAAACATCACAAATGTCTCGTGTATTTACTACGAATTTCTCCCTTAAATTTTCTATTTTCCCTTTTCTAAAAGGTTTGAATGGCACCTGGCCTTGACTCGTGTACACTGCCTTAACCCTTTCCCAAACAACAAAGTACACGGGTAGGTATTTTGTAATTTGGAAAGTGATACCGACAACTAAATGGATGGTGATGATAGAATATATGTGTATTAAAGGCAGGCCCGTAGGAACAGGGTGCTATGGGGCTAAGCCCCCCAAAGTTGATCGAAAATGCCAAACTTTCTTTACTTTGTGCTGAAAATTTAGGGAAAATCCAATTTAGCCCCCTCCCCATATTCAGACAAAGGGGCTTATGCCCACCCAATATGAAATTGCTTTCTACATACCTGATAGGCCCTATAATATTGGAAATACCGAGAGAAGGAGATACAAAATTGGTTGTCAGCATCATCTTCTTTTGTCCCAATATTTTGTTAAATTAGTTCACTAAAGACATCAGAAACAGGTATAATTTGGAAAAGGGTTAAGAAACATTTTTCTCTCCTGAGAATGATACCATTGATGCAGCAAAGTGCTTTATATTAACCTATGCTGTATACAAATCAATAAAACATTCAGTATTTTTTCCACCTGTCTAAATGAAAACGGGCGTTTTATTTATATCAATTAATCATGCAATATACAAGTAATTAACTAGTACATAGGGTAATAAAATAGAACGCCTGCTCCATAAAATACCATTTACGGATGTTGTTAAATTATATACATTTATAACTTACTTTGATTGGCTTAAAAGCTGAAAAGAAACTACATGCATCGATATTTAATGTGATAAAAATAACGAGACCTGATTCGAGAAGTTTCTATCGAGTTCTTATAGTACACGAATCATACAGGTCTACAAAGAAAATGTAAAGAAAAATAGAAGTGTTTGTTAAACACCAATGCCCATGAGTTTAGTTTTCACGTTAAGCTTTCAGACAGACGAACGAACAGGCGAACGGACGGCGGTAAAACGATATGCCCCAATCTTTCGACACAGTCGCATAAAAATTGTCATTCAGCATTTCCGTCTCTACGTCTATTCGAAAACTTTCCACAAACTAAGATTATACATTATTATATAGTATTTCGGCATATCAAATGCATTTTAAAGTGCTCTATAGTCCGGTCAGGATATTATGGCAAATGTTTACAAGATTTACTAATGTAAACAACAAAATATCGAACTCCAAACTGCTGTAATTTTGAATGCGGTGGCTCGAATCTTGCAGGTGTCTCACACCTGCAAGATTCGAACCAACGCATACAAAATTGCATGGAAAATTAAGAACGTCATTTCCTTTGTTTACAAATGAAAATTTTTAAACTTATGCCACATTATCGTGACTGGGTTATAATATTTACTCATTTTCATTTTAAGTTGTGTCATTACTTTTCGTACTACATTATTTTGTAATGTCAACGCCTAATTGCTATTTCAATTCATGTCTTCATTTCGGCATGATAAAGCACGTTCAGTGAAGTTTATAAAATGATCAATCGATCTTGTGATTTCGAAATAGACGAACTTGCCAAATTTGGAAATGTCGCGTAATTTTCCATTACCATTCAAAATGTTATTCAACAATGATTATTTTCCCTTCCTTAGATGATTAAAACTCCAATTTGTCAAAATTGAGGGAAATGTAAACTACGTAGGCCTAGGTCTAAATAGTTCATAAGTCCAAAGGTTAAAACATACTGGTGGAAAGTAGAAAATGCATCTTTTCCCCCAGAACTTCCTCTATTTGAGTTGGTTGTTAACAATAAACATGTTAAAATACAATAATTAATGTAGCCTAATGTTGAAATTATCTTGATCCAAGACAAAAGACAATTTCAAATCCCGAAGATGGGTTTACTAAAATTAATGTACTAGTGCTAGCTAACAGATGAGTCCGTTTTCTTGTAGCATTCATAAACAGGATCTCATTAATTTTACAGAAGAAACCCTCAATAGAAATTGATATCAAAACATAACGGCTTAGTGTAGAAGCCGGATATTGTTTTGTTTGGTTGTTTATCTCTTTAACAGGTAGAATAATCAAACATGACTTTTTGTATGCAACGAAACTTGATCCAAATCCTGCTTTTGCGGACAAGCTATCATGGAGTATGTGGAGATCAAGTTAGTCCACCCAATGAGGTTCGCGCGATGTCGGAATTATTCGGGCGCGGTCGAAAACATTCGGTGGTGGAACTTTCCACCGCCGAATGTTTACGACCGCGCCCGAATAGGTTCGACGCTGCTCGTAAAAAGCCGATGTTTTATCAATCTCAAAATGGCCACATTACTGATCCCTTGTTTTGGCTTTCAGTTGCTGACAAATATTTTCCTGATTATAGTGTTTTCATCTTTTTGAAAAAATCTCATAATTCCGGTGCCTTTTACAACGCATCTGAATTGCGTTACAACGCATCTGAATTGCGACTTGGACGGGATTTTAATGTAAATTCCTAATCTAAGCAAGTTGGTTACCTCCATTTATGAATACGATGTACATGAATGTAGGCCTAATAGAAAGTTTTATAGCTCATGACAAATGACCTGGCAGAGCATCCCAGGCTATCAGATAGGGATAATCTGCCAGGTCATTTATTTTGAACTATGACAACGGAGCCATGAAAAATAAATAAATGGCAGCAAATAAACAAAGAAAGGATCAAAACGATTAAGCAAATATGGTCAACATCTATTGTTAACACAAAACGTTATCTCAATGTATACACAGTAGGTCATATCAGAAACGTAACGGTAACGGATTACGAACGTCAACGTAACGTGACGTAATAACAGATGTCAATCATGGCAGGGCAATAGGTCATGTATACTAACGAGGCTTGATTAATCACGAGTGAAAGGTTAGGTGAAAATGTAAACATTGAATTTACCTTTATACATATATTTATCAAGCTATTGTCGAGAAGGGAAATGTACCATCGAAACGATTGAACAAAATGTGATCAACATCATTTTCCTGCTCTATTTCAATGGTTACTAGTATATTTGTTTCAAAATTGTTTTTACTAATATTTTTGACATTCATTGATGAGGACATGATCACATTTTCACATCGTCTTAAAGAAGAAATTCGACTTATCTGATGTCGACTTAACGAGTGTCGACTGCATAGGTTATTTCGTTATGTACAAAAGGTAAATGCGTCAACAAAGGCGATATCAAAATTGAATTTCGTGACAATGGTCAATGATTTAACTTTACGACCCTGGGTCAGATTAACAAAAACTACGTAATAGGTCGGGTCAACCAACAAACAACAAAAGGTCACGTGAGGCATTGCGATACTTTTCAACAAACACCTCGTAACTGCAGCTTGTTTTAAGCTGCAGTTACGAGTTTTGTGTTGAAAAGCGACGATTGGCTAATTCCAATATTGATATCAAACCCTGAATTATGGCGTTTCTTTCGTTGTCAAAGAATCTAGAGTTGAGCTAAATGTTAACCCTAACGGAAAACAGTGCGTTTCAATTCGTAAAGAGATCGTAAATTTAGCTTGTTTTAGGCAGTAATTAGTACTAATTACGATGTTTTTGGAAGAAAAGCGGCATATTCTTACCCTAAAACAATGCGAGTTCTTGTAGGCAAAAAGAAAAGAAACCGATAGAAACAATTACGGAAGATGAACAAATCCGCCATTAAATGGCATTGGAAATATAAACAGGGCCTATCTTTTTGTCCAAATTGCCTTATCCGAGTCTTCTCTGATGAAAATTCACTCTCTGATATTCAGATGTCGCTATTCATTTTGTAAATAGCGACGTCCAAACATCAATGAGCGAATTTATATCAGAGAAGACTCGGATTTCAAAATGCCGTGTTTCTGGAAACCGTTAAAATCCAGCGAAACTTTGATAGTTCAAATTCCAGGACTGTGCTTTTTATTCAGGTGACGACATTATACAATACTGTTCAGAAAATGCTGATAATATTCTTCGTCGCCCAAATCTCTTAACCTATTTTGTGTGTGTGTGTGTGTGGGGGGGGGTCAAAATTGATTTAATTTTTGGGCTTTTACGCCGTTTTTAACTACTGAGGTAATATCGCGGCGGCAGGAGCACCTAACCATGGATTCCTGGCGTTTCTCAAACCAGTACTACCACAACACCCTTACCGAGCCTCCAGCTTCTCCCCCACATAGGTTCACGATATCCAACCATTGACGGGTGACATTTTTGTCAGTAAGGGTATTTGCCGCGGTTCAAAATTGAACTTGACGCTATATCTTTATCAAAAGTGACGTGTCTTTAATTTCACTCTCAATTTCAAGTTAAAACAGTCTGATAATAAATCAAACGTTATCAGCCGATGTAAACACTGCGTGGGTTCAACTTGAGTGCGCTGTCATAACGTTACGTCAGGTTTTTACGTTTTGTTTTGAAATTGTACAGGTCAGATAGGGACGGAACCAACGTGATAAGAAATGTCAAGGTCAGGATTTCCGAAGAGAACGTGTCTGAAGGATGGGCGTACTGACGACAAGCGCTGTCGTGAAGCGGACTAATACAAAACCATCCCCACCCCAACCGGAGCGATTATTACCTAGGCTGACCTCTGAGAAATCAAAATTTGCCTCATGCGAATGTCAAGTCGATCGATCTTGTAAATTTTCGTAAAAATCCGCCAAGCCCTTTGGGAGGAGTTACTCTCAATAAATGTCACAAGATTCCCCGCGGTGAGTACTCAGATTGAAAGATTCAGATAATTTTTTGCCTCCGTAGATCAAACTTGCAACGTCTTATCTCCTTTTTCTTTGTTGGCTTATATGCACTACTATCCTCTGTATCTTTAATCCGCCTATCCTATGTTATAACTTACAAACGTGCACCTTTAGGCCTATTGTCCGGACATGTACTTTTGTTTCCATATTTGGAATTAAAGGATTAAGTACATACGTACAATTGAATCTTATTCAACAACCTTACATTTCGAAATGGCAGCCTTTTAGTCCAGATGTCACGAAATCTTCTAAATAAAGAAACGGAAAACTCAAAAAGTTTTACGTAAATCCACGCGTGGACTTATCAAGACCTATGTTGGTGTCAAAGAGGTCTTGGCAAAATGGTCCGACTATCAACATGCTGAATTAACCCAATCCCAAACAAGACCTGGTTTTTGACGTACATAATATGGGTGGCTTAGGTAAGAATTGAGACAAAAGAAGACAAGAGCCGTCACAGACGGATTATGCTCCCCGAATAAGTGTTTGTCACAAAATAAAAACTATCATATATTAAGCCCCCTTTTCCCATGACAGCTTTTTTGTACACACATTATTTATAAAATATGGTCTAGAACATCCTATTTATTACATGAGCACAAAATTTTATTAAATTCTGCCCATTAGATGAAGAGAAATAAGAGAAAAACTATTTTTTACACTAAGGCCCCTTTTCCATGACGCAGCCTTAAATATACAAACGGAGAAAAAGGTCCCTAGGTATTGACCCAGGGAGTTCACATGTGAAGTTTCATTGAATTTGGTCCAAGGGTTGCTGAGATATGGCTGTGGACGGACGGACGGACGGACACACGGACGGACGGACGGACAGCGTGGCGACTATATGCTCCCCCGAAATTTTTTTCGGGGAGCATAAAAATGTTGATAATCAGCATGCATTGCATAGCTTCGAATTTCGAGTATCGTTAAATCCAGAGCAGGATTTCTGGTAAAGCGGTACATGTATTACAGTGTTTAGCTGTTTATAGAAGTCCTTGTATTAATTATTGTTACATAAATGCATTGTTTGGGAGAGGGTTACAGATTCTCACTTTTTGACGCTTTCTGAAGCCAAACAAGATGAAGGGTTTAGAAATCATTGTAGGAAATGAAGAGATTTCTTGTGACAAGTCAAAACACACCAAAATTTTATTTTCACTCTTTTGAAATTGGTGTCTGCAACATCTTTGAATTGTGACCAGTCTAGAATTTTGCCGTTTTGTAATGGGTTAAGAGTTTTGCATCGTCATTCAGAAAAAGCAAATAAAGTCAACAAGTGTCCAAAAAGTCATAATTAGGGTCAAGTCTTAATAAGACCACCACTTGGCATCATTACGTGAGATTTGTTCCAAAAATAAGCCTACATTTCGTCGCTTTTCAACAAAACCCTCGTAACTGCAGCTTGTTTTAAGCTGCAGTTTCGAGGTTTTTGTTGAAAAGCATCGGATTTTGTCTCTTTGGATGCCAGACACATGTATGGTGACTTTGTTTTGGACAAATTGAATGGGCGCCTTAAATAATTGAAAACAAAAATATTTTCATGGAAATGTTCAAACTTTACAGTGATAATGATAATTTCATATTTCCTAATACACGAGACTTTATCATCAAAGCTTAGGCTAATTCAGAGGGGTGGGTAGATCTATAATGCCTTTTTAAAATGCAACATTTCAAAATCGATCATTCAACCTTATGCTGTGGGAACTCATTTGAAACGTCTCAAAGAAAACTCACAAGATAGGGTTTGGAATTGAAATATGAAATTTAGAATGACTATCATCTGTTGATCAGATCATGTAACATACAGAGCTAAAGATAAGAGTGGCTGAAGACATTCTAAATTTGTTATTTGAGATCAATACCCTATGCTGTGGGTACTCATAATGAGTACCAACAACATAGGGTTTGATGAAAATTGACGAACTATTGCTTCTGAACTTAGTCTGGTCGTGACATAGAACGAAATAGGCCATATGTGGATTTTGTTTGATTTGGAGAACAATTCCTTCTTTTTCGAAGAGGTTAGCCATCTGCGTTGACCCAATTCAGGAAAATTATCACACATGTCAAGGGCGGATCCAGGAATATTTTCCAGGGGGGGGGGGGTGTCCAAGCTCATTTTTTTCCAGGGGGGTCCAAGCCCAAATTATGGCTTAAAATGTAGTAAATATGTAACGTTACACTAAATTAAATAGTCAAAATTCAATTTTCGGCCTATGCCAGGGGGTCCAGACCCCCCCCCCCCGACCCCCCTCTAGATCCGCCCATGTATGTGATAATGATAATTCATTATATAACATGTCTATATGCTACTTCTCAACGAAAATCTCGTAACTGCAGCTTAAAGCAAGCTGCAGTTACGAGGTTTTCGTTGAAAAGCGACAATTTATTATGTCCTTATCATGGGATATAGCCTGATCCCGACATTAACAGATGAACATATTCGTAATATCATAAAACGCTTTAACCCAAGTTTTAGACTGGTCCAAAGTCTAAGATGTTGCGACGACAATTTCCAAAGAAAGAAATTTAAAAAAATGTTTTTTGGATAGAAAACTTTGAGAGTAATGTGGATTTTTTTTTTATTAGACAGTAAAGAAATTGTTGAGGCAATAGAAGCCTAGTGAATGCTAGTTATCCGCATTTTCTTTTTTCGCCAATTTTTTTACAGAATCATTCTTATTAAGGCGTTAAAACCAATTCTTGTTTCTTCCTCTGTATGAGTTTCAAGATTTTGTTGGAAATGTCAAAACAAGGTCTTATTTTGGAAAAGGTTAAAGGTGTAATTTATGAATTGATATCAAGACAAACGCTCCCGAAGGTTCTATTTATTTATAATTTGATAAAACGTTCTAAATTTGCTATTTTCTCCATGTTTGGGCATGACATTAAGTGCATAATTTGTGATAAAATGTGACCCATGGCTAAAAATAGGTCGCCTATCCCACATACCGAATATTTCGGTTGACTTTCAAATTTTACTTATTTTAAATTCAAAATCAAGAATTCAGCGCGTCCGGGGTCGTAATTTAATACATAGATTCCCCTCAACCTCAAATTTGACAAGGAAATTTGCCCCTTTCAAAACTAGATCTTCTTCTGGCATTCTTACGAAAGGCAGACTTAAGAACATTGAGAGTAAAGCACAATGCTTTCAGAGCAAAAGTGCTTAAAATCGGTTTCCTTTTACACCATTTTGTCTTCTGTTGCAGCTTTCGAATCGGATGAGAGGCGGTAGACTTAATGTAGTTCACCCCTACACTGAGATTCACGCGACGTCGGAATTTTTCCTTCAACGTCGTTTAAATTCGTTAACATATCCGAATCTATTCGGACAACATCGTAAACATTCGGCGGTGGAACGTTCCACCGCCGAATGCTTACAATGTCGCACGAATGATTCCTAAATCGCGTGAATCACGTTAGGGGTGGACTATCTTAAAAGATGTCATATTTACTGAGTCGGATTGGACGGAGGGGGAGGGGGGGGGGGGGAGAACAGAGGCTCATAAACACTAAATCTCTTCTTCCTCAACGATTACAGAACAATATGGCCCCATCCCGAGGTTACTCAAATGAAAGTGGTTGTTTAGGAAAGTGGGTAATGAAAAACAGATGTGTTACAAGATGGGAGGACGTAAAACCTATGCCAGGTAACAATCATGGCTATTTCGGACCACCTATTACATATAATTTGATGAATGAATAAAAATGTGATTCATACGTACATTATTTGAGTCATAAGCAAGAGGCTGTGTTTGTACAAACGCCATTTCATTTATTGCCAATTGATCCATCATAATTTCATAGTTATCAGTATCAAAAAGACTTTTTGCTAATGACACTGAGTATCCACAGCACCATTTAACCCTTTTCCAAACATCAAAATTTAAGACAGGTCCAAGTTCAAAGATGCAAACGGCAATTTCAAGTGCATGAAATTTTACATTTCTTGGTATATTTGTATTGAAAATATTGCGGGAAATGAAGAAATTGCTTGTAATAATATTTTCCAAAGCCATTATCTTCTTGAGAGTCAAAACGAGTCATTGTGTGATAATGGGTTAAGAAAAGAATATGGGATAGCCTAACCAGAATGTTTTGATGTTCAATTCTCCCTTTTGAGTCATCCGCAGATGTCAGGACGTAGATCAGCTATTAGATGGTAATGATCCTAAGAATCGTGTGAATGTATCTCATATAAGTAAAAGCGATCCCAGTGAGTGCTTATAACACGAATAAAGAAATATGAGATTGATTTCAATCCTTCTTTTGAGTCACAACATTATATGGGTACATTATCTATACCATAACCTTCATGTGACCATTATTTCATTGACGTCATATAGGTTAAATAGAACAAGATCAATATTACTATATTTACAACATGGATAAAGTCAAAGATCTATTTCAATGTGACCCGGGCTAAAAATTTCCATTCCTCAAAATCGTGGTTTCAAAATAGCCTTTTCATAGAAATCTGATAAAAATTTGAGGTATTTCATCGAGTTTCGACACGACAAAATTCAAAATTACGGTTTGTGTACAATTTGAACTGGTTTGTTGATATTTTCCGCCATATTGCCATAATAATGTCACGTGGTTTCCATCTCCAAGGAAATCACGTGAAACTACGAATCTGATTGGTTGAAATTCCCGCTCTCTCATGCAGGCATTCCATTCATCTCATCAACATAAAGGCTCCCCACGGGGTTTATTACCATTAACCCTTTCCCAAACAGCAAAAGTTTTGGGTGATCCACTTCAAAAATTGCCACAAATGACAAAACTGAAGTTATTATAGACATAATTTGTGTAAAATATGGCATGGAAAATATTGAGACAAAAGGAGAAACTGCTGGTTATCAGCAGTTTCTTCTTTTGTTTCAATGTTTTCCCAAGAATTTTGTATCAGGGACGTCAAAACCAGGTCTTGTTTGGGAAAGGGTTAAGGGCGTTGCATCATCACGAGTATACCTGTTTTACGCTAACAAACTACATCGGTTTCAGCAGCCGACAACACTAGTTTCGCTGTAAAAAGTATATATTATCACTTTTTGATACCTAACTCACATATTGAGAACGTTTCTTGTCGAATAAATATAAACGTTGAGAGTAAAGAAGATTTTCCGATAAATATTTCATAAATGTATACAAACCCTGAGGCGCCTCTTTATCGTACGTCAGACGAGAGTCAATGGATATCTAACCTGGCGCGAAGAAAACCCTGGCGCTGTGCCAACCCGTTTGTAGGCCTTCGGGCGAAACTAAATATAGCATTTTTTGTTGATATACGAAACCTACCAAATAAACGGATTTAACTCCATATTTCTTCAACAAATTCAAAATTTAGGCACGGAATTTCAAATCTTGAAGATAATTGTTAATACTCGTCTGTTTTTCAGTTGAAAATATTGGGAAAACTGTAGAAATATTTACATCGCGTAGGTTTTACACCCCTGCGAGTGTAATCGGCTCGTCGACTGACCCAGACAGGATCGATTTTTGAACGTTTGCCAAGTTTTGCTATACAACTACCATGTGTACAAACCTTACCAACTCAGAATAGTGTTAACAACGGTCGTGTAAGAACGATCATTATATCATTGAAAATTATAATTTGAAATTAATATCTTGATACCAGATCGGATATACTAGAAGATTATCACAATCAACCGAGTTATTTATTTTATAGTGAAACGGACTTAGTTGAATATTGTATTGGACTTTAAATCGAGTTTTTGAGAAATTTCTCGAAGACCACGTGGACAGAAAATTTGTGACATTTGTTTTTGGACTATGGCTATGTTCCCAAACGCTACCAAAGGATATATGCCCTACTTAAACGGTAAAACTACGAACGGACAAGTGAGAAATAAACGATCTAAACCGCACGTGAACGGTGGAAAACTTCATCATAAAAGTGAAAACAGAAGACATATGTTGTCCAACACACAAAAAATCTACCAGGTCACCCTTAAGGATAAGAAGGGACAGACCTACAAATGTATCGTGAAAGCTGATGGGACAAAATCCCTACCAGAGTTGTGTGAAACTAAACTAAAACTGGCTACCACGCACATGTCCATGCCAAACTTGGGATATTCCAGCCCGTCAAAACAGAGACGCATTTTGGCGGAAAAACTTGACGCCATCAACAGTGTATCAGACGATGTGGACAATTTCTCAACGTCGTTAGATCTACGTAACTGTGGTAAAAAGGAAGGGATTTTTAGTGCCTTTATTCGTATAATAAAGGAGAAAATGGGTAAAAGTGAGAAGGAAGTTACTAAAAAATCCGGCAAATCTCACAGCGGTAAATCAAAGCGAAAACCCAGAGACTTGGCTCAGAGAAAACGCCAAAGAACAGTGTCGGCCATGTCAAACTTGGATCCTATCGAGGAGTCGCCGAACGAGCACGAGTACGAAGCAGGAGACGACGATAACGACTCGTACACGCACTTTAGCAGTAGTTGCTCGTCCGATACAGACGCTTCTAGTGTTGCATCGTCAGTGAGTTGTACGATCGAAGCCATCGATTCTAAAGCCTCTTGATATAAGCTGAACTTATTTAGGTTCCTTATTTAAATTTTGAGTTTGCTCAATCGTGGTGTGTCGCCCAACACAACGTAACGCGCGGGGACTAAACGTTCGCTCAATCTAACGTGGACGTCGTATATCACGTAGGAGGAGGGAATATACGTTAGTTACACGGCAGCGAAGCTTATAACGCGTTTAACATGAAGGTATTTTGACCACCAAGCTTACACAGCATTCTTGCTTTTATGCTTGACATTATTTCAAGATGTGTGCTATAATTACGAGGGGATTGGATTATTCGTAAACTTCCATCATCACAATGAACATTATTAACATTTTGCGCGCCAAACATCAGAACACTTATCAACGACGTTTCCAACGTGTAAAACAGGACTGTGTTCGTTCCATTCTTAAAACGGTTAAAGTGGACCAATCAACATGAACATTTCTCTGTAAAATTCCTCACTTATTAGGATAACTAAAGACTCTTAGTATGGCAAAATTAGCCAAGTCAATTTTCTCTTTAATAACTAAATAACAGCGTGATATATTAAATATTTTGGGTGTAATATAAAAGCTATTTTTGACCAAAGATCAAAATGTGTGTTCTACACAATTTGATCTTTTTATCATACTAACAAAAATTAATCTTTTCATATATCTTGGCACTTTGCCAGAGCAAAATCGACCAAAGGCAAATCTTATTAGCTAGCTCTTATCACTTCATTATGGTGTCATATAATAACGTATAGGAACTTTTTAAGTAAAACTTGCTTATCAAGGCAGCTATTTTGTGTTTAAAATGCATTCATGATTAACTTTTAAGTTATAGCAAGTCATGTCCATATTGATGTTCCAAATAAGGTTGAATTAAGTAACATAGTTTCATCACGCACGTTCTGTTTTGAAATTTTCCGTTTGATAATTATAAAGTCAAATACATAAATAATAAATTCATAATGCACACTTAATTGAGTTGCGTTTGTTTACAGCAATTGGCTTAAACCCAAGACTTACGGATATGGCTTAGTCTTTTAATCAGATTAACAATTCCTTAATCTCTTTAGATTATTAAGCCAAGGTGTGTAGTTACGATTTCATACACAGAATTTAGAGACCAAAAGATCTAATTCCAAATTAATTCGGCTGCGTTCTTCTTTCATATCAATATAAGAGCATGATGATAATTATGAGTGTTTTTAAAAATCGTCTCAATAAGTTTGGCTTTCATTGAAAAAATATTCTCATCACACATCTTATTTGGAACATCTGTAGCGTATTTATTAAATAAATTTTGTACATGTAGTTGCGGCGTTCATAGTCAATTGTTTCATAATTATTAAGAGTTCCACTCTTTTATAATTTTAAAACAATAGGCTACGAATTTCACAGTTAATTTATTTGTACATGGGTGTTATTATGTATGGAAAATAATGCTTTGTATTTAATTTTAACGGTGCTAGTGTACTATTTAAAGGCGTGTGAGAAAAAGATGGGAGTGCACATTTTATCATTCATAATAACCTATTTATTTCACATTCATTAGGCCTCAAGCAAGAATGAGTAAACTGGTTTAATTGTTGATATATTTATTAAGTTTATGTTTGCTGGAGTATAGCTCTTGATAAATGACCCTACAGAGCATCTCTATTAGGAATACGCTGCCATGTCATTTATTGCGAGCTATACAAATGTAGAATATCTGTGTGGATTTGTCAGACAAAAATTAAGATTTAATATTTGTTTTCGTTAAGATGTAATTGTTATATATCACCGACACGATGAATGACCTGGCAGAGCATCTCTAGCTATTAGCTAGAGATGCTCTGCCAGGTCATTTATCCCGAGCTATGAACGAAGCCAAATATTAAGTCTTGTTAGTATGTGAGATGTGTGTATGCATCACAAACACATTCTGTGTTCAATTTGAAATTGTGTCAACTGCTAATGTTTTAAATTTTGAAAAGAAAAAGAGAAATGATAGAAAATGTATAGTCTTTAACTTTTATGAGCTATAATACAACCTCATCATCAATTACTAGTTGATTTTGAAGAATTTGTATGGTAACTTCATAACTTCAACACTACAGTAGGCCTACATCCAAAAAATCTTTGTTTACATTATATGTTGACAGCAAATAATGTAAACAAGGAATTTATAGATCCTTGGAATATATTATCACATTTTCCTAGGAGCTAATTTAGCTGACCACGTGGTTCCAGTGTCAGACTGGTTCGAATAAAAATATCAACAACTCATCGTGGAGTGATTCATGGCAATAAACAATGATTCACTGTTCTATATGAGAAATTCGATATTTTAGCAGGTAATCAATCTATCGCTAGCAAATTTCTTGTGAACCATTTTCTTATCTAAAATGTCTGTGACTATTTGACACAGAATGGCAGAACCGAAATTCTCTCTGTGATCAAATTCGGGATTCGACCTACTTTTTGAGACGGGTTCCCGAATTTTCTCAGACAATTTCTTCCATCACGATAGACAAAATATTGGAAATTGCAGTTCTGACCTTAACAGAGAGCTCTGAACGAAATCAATACGCAGATACTAGTCTACGAGCGCGGGAAAATAGCAGACGAGAAATCGCTCTTTCTCGTGCAATATTGATCATAGGAATCTTACGTTGCTTTTAGGGGAAATTTTAGACAGACGGAGAACATTTCTTATGCATGAAGATTTAATTGCGTCTACTGCGCAATAGCTTGACATTTAGGGAAAGTTAAATGCGGGGCCATCGAAAATAGTTTCACTGTATGTTTTCCATGGACCCGAATTCACTCTTTCCAAAGATTTTATCTTATGCAACATCATTTTAAAACGAAGAAAACAGTTTAAGAAATAATGAAAATATGATATGTTTGTGAATATTTGTGGATGAATGAAGATACTACAAAGTCTTTCATGTATCGAATTTTGTTTTAAACTTGAAGCATTATTATAGACCGAACCCAGTCTACTGTTCATAAATTGGAAATTTAAATTATATTTACACTTAAAATCTTGTGGAATTCGAACAGTCTATACACTGACTTTGAGCAAACGTTGGCTTTGGCATTGAATATCTGATTCTTACGATACTCGTACACAATGTTTGAAGCAATTTATCTGAAATATTTATCAAAGAAAAAAAATATTTGAAATAGTAGACTGGTTTTGTTCTGTTTCCTGTAAATTATTTAAACTTGCGGTTTTTTGTTGTTGGACATACTACTTTAAAACAGTTGTAAACCATTCCAAATTTTTATTATGTATTTCTGTTTGCTTGTGTTAAGTAGGCCTAATTGCTCGGTAACGAAAATTATACCAAGGAAAATGACTGACATATTCAATTTTGAATAAAACATTGTTTCTTATGTTTCACATATCATGTGAAACATAAGAAATTTTGTTTTCGTCAAAATCAAATTTGTTTAGTCCATTGTTAGAGAGCAGGCTTTCGTATCTTATGCACCACACAGCTTATTTGAAATGCACTTCAAGCTTTCTGTGTAAAGATATTACAGAATTCAAAGAAAAGGCGCCCATTCTGGGTGACATTACCCCACATTGCTTTGTGTGGAGTAAAAACACATTTTGGAATAAGAATGGTGCAATGTTTTGTCATGTTTGTGTTCTTTGTTTTAAATGCCATACCAATGCAATTCTTATTTTGTTGAAGAGATCATTTCCAACCGGCTTATTTTGCATATCAAAAGACAAGAATTTCTTAGATGTCAGTATAGGGTCTACTTTGTATGCCCTTTCGTTCTATGATTGAAACAATGACAAGAAGTATGATGTTGACGAGACTTTTAACCAGATAATTTTTATGAGTGAAACTTAAAAATTGAAAATTATTTAACACTATTAGAACAGGATAGAATGGGCCGGTTGGAAAGATCTCATAATTTGTGTGTTATTTAACATTATAATTGTCTATAAACATGCGGGACTGTCCCGAGGTTTTAAAATAAAACTGGATGAAAAATATGAAAAACATGTCTCAATTAGAAAAAATAATAAAAGTATGAAACATATTCCTGAATTGGTTATTTTTGTGTGAGAGCGTGAGAGAAAAATATGAGAATGAGGCGAGCTGATAAATATGTAGAGAGAAGAAGAAGCAGAAGGCTTAGCAGAAGAAGAAGAAGAAATGCGAACGTGTCAACTTGCGGATGTAAAGATAAATGTGAACTGTCATACTAAAAGGACCCTATTGGAAGTCGATCAAATATGTACGGATCCTCCAACAAATATCTAATAGATATGGCATTTCTAAAATGAGCATTATACTAAGGTAGACAATCATGTTTAGATACTTAAAAGTGTCTAATGAGCAAAAAGTATCGATCCTAGTCAGGCTGCGCAGTTCGCGCAGCCTGACTAGGATTGATACTTTTCGCTTTTCCCAGAAGGTGTCTTTTACCGTGACGGGTCACAATTATGCTGTTATCAAATCGGACCCAGCTGCAAGAACTCAATGCGTTCTATTGCATCCCGAAATTTACCGAACAATCCCGAGAAGGTCCGGTAACGAGGTCCTGAAAACCAAGTGGGAAAAGGAAAGATGCTTGCGAAAACAATGTTCTATCAAAATTCACGCATCTAGTCGATAGTCAACCGTCTAATTTATAGCGGACGAGAATTGACCTGGCAGAGCATTCCATTCGATAAGCATGGGCTGCTCCGCCAGGTCATTTCTCGTGAGGTATACCAAAGTAGTCTAGTCTGATAGCATGTAAAATATTTAGACAAAAGGCAGAAAATACTAATTGTCAGCATTTTCGTCTATTGCCTCAATGTCTTCAAGGTTTGCCTATTGTAAGGGACAACACTCCAAAACCAGGTATTGTTTGGGAAAGGGTTCAGTATCAATCCTTTCTCGCCCAAATTCCTGGTTTTAAGACCCGTAATGTGGCCATTTTAAGAACTACAAAACATCGGAATTTCCGAGCGGCATCGTTACGTATCCGAGCCTATTCGGGCGCGATCGTAAACATTCGGCGGTGGTAAGTTCCACCGCCGAATGATTTCGACTGAGCCCGATTAATTCCGATGTCGAGCGAATCTCATTAGGGATGGATTACCTTAAAAGTCCAGATTTGGATCATAGCAAACTTCCTTTCTGATATTTGTTACCCATTAATGATTGGATAATCGTAATCCTTTATGGGCGAGCAGCCGGAAGCTCGAAAAGGATGTTGTGGTAGTAATTGAATGGTTCCCCAGCGAAAAGTTCATTTAAGTTCAAGAACTGTTCTAGAACAGTTCTTGAACTTAAAGGAACTTTTTCGCAGGGTAGAAACGACATGCATCCATGGTTATGTGATCCACCCGCTGCGCTATGACCATACAGCATTTGAAAGAGTTATTTCAAACCACATTCAATCAAACAACTGATGTCTACAAAGGTTCCGTCGTAGACCTACTTTAATTTTATATATGACTAAAATAACTTACCTTTTGAAGACCCACATTCTAAGGGTTACTAAAATTGGGATTGTATAGTAAAAGACGTTGAATCATTTCTTTAACACCTGGTTTTGACGTCCCTAAGAGAAAATTATTGAGAAAATGTTGAGACGAATAAATTAAATGCTGCTAACCAGAGTTCTAGCTCTTTGGGAAAGGCTTAAAACTTTTTACTGTATGACACGATTCGAAAACGTACGAAATGAAAATCATGCAACAATCAATGGTGAAAAAAATATAGTCTTAATTAAAGCATTTGGAGACAGAAAATGATGATGATCATTTCTTTTTCCTCGATATATTTTCCCGCCTCTACTAAAGCTACATCAAAACGCTGCTTTTCTTCGCAAACCTCATAACTGCAGCTTAAACAAGCTGCAGTTACGAGGTTTTCGATGGAAAGCGTCGAAAACACGTATCGTTTGAGAAAGGGTAGAGTAGTATGACACAGCAATTGAAAACATAATTCACTACTTTCATTCACCTGTTACTTCGTGTGTCTGTTCGTCCGTCTGTCCGGAGGTCAATTAGATGGTGACTGATGACAGGAAGATTGTACACGTGAGCTTGAAACACGCGAACTCAAATCTGAGTTAAAGTATCACTTGAATTAATTTTAGAAAGTGTCTCATGTGAAATGGTTAAGTCGGTGATGTAGAACTAAGCTTCGAAAACGAAAATCCCCAAGTTTGCATACTAAGTAGAATTATATTGTTTCCAAATAGATGTACAAAGTAAACAAAAACAACATTCTTTTATTTCTAAAAGAGCCGCAGTATGGAAAGAAAAGATGCATTGGGACCTTTGAGATCAACACTGTTCTAGAGCAGACTGTGCTGTAACAACCGGTTTGAGTTTCTTGGGGTTTTACGCCGTTTTCAACTACCAGGGTCATATCGCGGCGGCTGGAGCACCTACCCATGGATTCTCAAACCAGTACTATCACAACACCCTTACCGAGCCTTCAGCTGCTCGCCCACTTAGGTTAACGATTTCAAACCCATTGGTGGGTGACAATTTTGTCAGTAAGGGCATTAGCCGCGGCCGGGTATCGAACCCAAAACCTCTCGAATGAGGGTCAGATGCGCTACCAACTGCGCTAAGGCCGCGGCCTGTAACAACCGGTACAGATTAGCATGGACCCCGATGAGACTGTATAAAATTCATGCACAGGCTGGTCTTCGATTTGAAACATGGCTGTCTCAAGGTCAAAAGACACTCTTTTTCCGTTTCTGGCTGAATAATAGGGCCAAATAGAGGTAATTTTGAGCACGTTGTCTTGGAAACCAAGGTAAAATGTTTTTTCCTGGTCTACTTTTCTAGGAAAAAAATCATTGTTTTTACAAATACAAGGAAAATAATTGGAAAACTTTGATAGCAAAGCAGTGAGCACTTCATCTTTCCTCTCAATGTTTTCAAGCAAGATATAGCCTACGATTTCTAGTGACATTAGTAATGTCGTCAGTCACTACTTTGTATCAATTTTGGAAAAGTTAAGAATTTTGTCGATTTTGAGAACAGGTTGAGAAATAAAATATTCAAATTTCGCTTTTCAACAAAAACATCGTAACTACAGCTTTAAACAAGCTGTAGTTACTAGGTTTAGATTGAAAAGAAGCGATAATTTCAGCCTTAGGTCGTAATTAAACTCCAACGGAATGTTCGCGTGCGACGCAGAAAAAAAGCTGAAGTCAAAGAGAGCAAAGACCTCCGGCGTAGGCTTATTCCTGTGTATCAGGGTTCAAAAGGGTAATTGGAGACGAAAAAGTGTCGCACGAAACAAGATTGTTTGTTAATTGGTATCAATGTCCTTAACCATTTTCCAAGTATGATCTGTTTTTTTTCTCTCTCTCGCAAGAATAGTAAAGGAGTTTGGAAAGTATTGGTAGGAAAGAAGAAAACGTTGCATGCTATGATATACTAGTATACAAATTAATTCATTCGACTAAATTTGGACAAATGGACAATTTCCTTGTTTGAGATAGGGTTAAAATACATGATTAGGTGTATCAAACTAGAATGATAAATACTATACAGAACTGATATCAAAAATTATTAGCATCCATTGAGTCATCTGCAGCAGCCTTCAATTTAGAACAGGCATATACCAAACTTTTCCTGTTTGCAAATAGGTGGCTTGAGAAAAATATATTATATCTAGTTTCTACTTAATTAATAATTTCGAATGGACTACAGGATAACAATAACCGCGTGATTTTCCTAGTCTATTCACAAGTCTTCCCTGTTCTTCTTTGTTCGAAACAGCATGCGTTATACTAATATTATGTCCTCATCGACACAAACCTAAAACTATGATAGAGAGTACAAACCCCGAACATGACTGACCATTTACACTTTCAGAAACTTTTTGGTTAACTATAGTCAAGACATGATATAATAGCACATGGTTGCAAAATTTACACATGTAAACAACACAGCAATAAGTCAAAACTACTGTATAGTTGTGCAAATTTTGAATCAACAGATGCGAAATTGTATCGAAATTTTGAACGCAATTTCCATTGTTTATATTGGTAAGAATTGTAAACATGTGTCATAACATCGTGAATGGAACATACTTGTCACATAATAAGTTGGGGAATCACACGCTCTAGAGCGGCCCGTAGGAACAGGGGGGGGGGGGGGGGGGGGGGGCTTAGGCTTAGCTCCCCCCCCCCCCCCAAAGTTTTCCAAAATTGCCGAATTTTCTTAGTTCTACACTATTTTTTTTGGGAAAATCCAAATTAGCCCCCCCCCCCCCCCAATATTCAGGACAAAGGCTTTAGCCCCGCAATATGAAATTGCTTCCTACGGGCCTGCTAGAGGGATAAAACGTATCATAAAATGGCACCAACAATTACACCAAATAATCTTCAGTTTCTTCAAATGCTGTTAAATTTGGTGTAATTGTTGGTGGCAGAAGAAGGATAATCCATAAACGCACATGATAGAGTATGTCTCTACACCAGAATCCATGTAGAATATATATATTTGTGACCCGTCACGCTAAGAGGGACATTATCCGAACTCCAAATGTTGACAAACTTGTCAGACTTAGCACATGCCAACCAGATGCCGTATGCGAAAATTGAATACATAGTAAGATAGGGAAAACATTCCGGATTTAGAAAATTACATAAAAATGAAAAGTATCGGCCCTAGTCTGGCTGCGCAGACTGCGCAGACTGACTAGGATCGATATTTTTCACACTTTATAGCGTGACGGGTCACATTTACCTAAAAACAGCCAACAAGCCGGAGTCTGTGATACGTTTTACCCACTCCTGGTCACATGATTCCCCAAGTTGCTATAATAGGTATGAATATAATAGGTATGAATCAGGCCCTAGTCCTTTACAAAAGTAAACCTGTAGGAGACGATTCTCGTGGTGTAAACAAAATTGTTGTGGTTAAGTCTTTAAGGCATATGCCAAGTTTCTTTCTCAAATGATCATTTCGCCTCCCGCAGAAAAATAATGAGATCCATGTTGTTATTTGTCTTAGAAATAGGCCTAGTAGTCTGCTACTAATTGTTGTACTTTGGTACATGTATACAATAACCTCGGCAGAGGCTCACGTGATAGAACGATTTCAGAATATCGTCAATGATTTTGTGAATATTTGACCGCTTTGAAAAAGATTTGAAACAGAAAAGTTGGGGAAACACTAAGGATTTGTTGACTAGGATTAAAAAATCTGCTGAAAAATAAGTAATTGACGACAAACGAAATTTTGGTAATTAGCATTTTCTTCATAGGCTACGTCTTAATTTCTTCCATCAACGTTTGTTCTACTAGAAACATAAAATCCAGTTCATGTTTGATAAAGACCTTTGGAAAATGTCAAGAGACGACAGATATCTCTCCCAGGTACAGCAAATATTTGAATATTTCAAGTTCACTCAGGTAGGGCCTATTTTAATATAGATCTACCCTAAAATTGTACTATATTATGTATAGACTGATTTCAGTCTGTTAAGAATAACATAATTTATATGAGAAATATGAAAATAAGGTACATAGAAAATTGTTGCTCTGTGTCGTTCTTAACAGACTGAGAAAATCCATAGAAAGAGGCGTCTAAAATGTGGTCACCACAGGTGGTTCACATTCCAGATATCACTTTGTAAGATAATCCGACACCTAGCAGTACTTCACAACTTGATAACATAATTAGCTGATCAGATTTATGACTGCAGTCGTTTAATCCTTTATCAAAGAAGAATTGATTTTCACCTACCTAATCGAAAAGACATTGAGCCACTCTAAGAAAATTCTGCTCATCATCATTTTCTCCTTTTGCTTTAATATTTTTCCGTATATTATTGTACACAAAATCAAGTTTTATCAACAAACCTTTCGTTTTTGGACTGGGCAGCCCTTTGATGTTGCCGTTTTGGGAAAGGGTCGGTCCTCAACAACGCTAAAGCCTCTCTTACAACCGGTCGTACGTGCTCCTGCGCGCAGTCTGCGTGCGGTCTATGTCTAAAACGTACGTTTAGTCGTGCGATGCACGCTGATGCAACGTACGATTTTGGTGGACGCAACCATGACGCAGACTGCACGCACCAAAGAATTGACCGGACAATATTTTGAGGCCCTCTTACAGCCCGTCGTGCGTCTTTATAAATCGTGCGATTTTGCAGAGTTTTAAAACGTACGATTTAAAAAGACGCACGACGGGTTGGAAGAGAGGCTTAACTTGCTGCTGATGCTGCTGATGCTGCTTTACAACAAAAACCTCGTAACTGCATCTTAAAACAAGCTGAAGTTACAAGGTAACATTTAAGGGTTGTCATGTCCAAAAAAAAGAAAAAAAAAAAGAAAGAAGGGTTGTTGATAAAGATTGAATTTGTGGATTATAATAAACGGAAAAGGTATTGAGGAAAAAGGAGAAAATGATGATAATCAGAAATTTCTTATTTTGGCTCTATATTTTCAATGTCTTCAATGTTTTCAATGAATATGTGGGTGAAAATCAAGTCTTCTTTGAGACTGCAGTTATAAATCTTAGCAGCTAATTATGTTATCAAGCTGTGGAGTAGGGCCTACTGCTTGGTGTCGGATATTATCTTTGGGTTGGATTACCATACAAAGGGATTTTCTCAGTCTGTTAAGAACGACACAGAGCAACAATTTTATATGTACCTTATTTTCATATTTCTCAATACAAATGATGTTATTCTTAACAGACTGAAATCAGTCTACAATGGATCATACATTGGATTTCACCATCCCAATAATTGTTCCTATGTGAAGCTTTGGTCAAGGTAAAAAGAACGGTCACTATGTCAAAGAATTATTTATATCCACAAACCAATACAACACTAATAATAAACAAGGTGATACATAATGATACACGCATTATAAGCATTGTTTATGACACCAAACAAAAGTTCATCCTTTTTGTATTAATACAAGCAATCTGTCAAGGCTAAAACACGGACTCTAAGTACTAAAAGGTGAAATCCTAGGGTATTTTTTCTTAGAAAGGCACAAATTCGAATAAAGAGTAGGCCTTAAGTTTTATTTTAAAAGGTAAAATATCCCAATAGATTTACACGACTTCGAAATTTTTCAGCGATGTCGTAATCACTTGGCAGCAGACAATGTAGAAATTTTACTCTGTCACTAGATATAGATCGGATACCACCGAAAAAGAATAAAATGGTTGTACTTTTTCAATGAAAATAAACGCGGGACCGGTCTTACGCCAGGGCAATACGTTTGAAAGGCATGATCACACATAAAGATAGGCATACTTTGAAGCTTTGGTCTAGTCAGTGTGTCAAAAAGTATTGCTTACTACGTTTACTACGAAACAATCAATTTTAGTGGACTAATCTCTGGTAGAGAGTAGAACATAATAGACTGGCAGGCTGACCAACTCCTAGGTTTTTGTACTTTTAAACAAGCCATATTTTCATACTATGCGGTATTTATTGTACCAGCCTCTCGTTATTTCATCATGTCCAATTTGGCCTAGTATTGACCGATGTCCAGTATGATAAACAAATGACCATGACAGAAACGTTACCTGAGTGACCTAGTTTACCCTTTTCCAGATGATCGTACTATTGACCTGGTAGAATTGAATGAACAAAATTTGAAACGCTGTATGTTAATACGGCAACAGTTTCAAGAAGGGATTGGAACATTGAAATGCTAGCGGCAAACGTTTCCTTATTTTACCTAGAAATGTTTTACTCTGGTACGGTCGAAAACACCGGGTTACGTTTTGGTGTGGAGAAAGAGATGATTTATTGCTATCATGGCAAAACATGTAAAAAGTAGCTCCAGATCAGACGGTCATGAAATCTCAATCTGTATTTTGTTATCCAAACCCTATGTTGGGGGTACAAATTTGAATCGTCTCGGCGAGACGATTCAAATGAGCACCTACAACAAAGGGTTTGACCTACGATATTTAAACCTATGAAAGAGACAAAATACCATCATTATGTTTGTTGTAAAGAGCTCTGCAATAAATATAAGGGGACTGGCGAAGAATTGACCAACATGCACTAGAACTAGCATGACGTCACCGACGCTTTTGTTTTAACCAAAACATTGTAAATAGAAATTGGTCAACCTGAAATACGACATCCTGTGACCTCATTGACTAAAATTCACACCAGAATGCCGTAAATAGAATCTAATTACGTTAATGACGAAAATACGAAAATTTTACAGACGAACATTAAGTATCCATCCTTTCCCAAACAAGACATAGCATTTGTAGTCCCCAAGAGGCAAGACACAAGAAAACATTAAGCCAATGAAGAAAATGCGGATAAGTTTGATTTTCGCTTTCTCTTAAAGTATTTACTGTCATATTCTACATAATTCAAATCTGTGTCAACACCTTTTTTTTTATTTTTGCCTGCATCTATTTTATATTTGCCTTTCTGGAGATTTGAGAAATGATTAATTTAGACACTGGACACCATATCCGGTCATAATTTTACTTGTCCGTCCATAAAATATGACGCATCGTATATTTAACTCATATTTCACAAAAAAATTATGAATTCAAAACTGGAAATATAAGAAATAAGAAATTGCCACCTATAGGCCTACAAAAATAATTGGGCAACACTTTGAACAATTAAGTCTTAATTCTAGTAAATGAAAACAAAGCAATTTGAAAACTATTTGTATGAAACGACAACAGCAAGCTAAAATTACTTTAAATACAACATTTTCATTATTTCACGGGAACATGCAGTTAGATATGACATTTTCAAGGACGTTAATAACATACTATAAGGCCGTCATGGTAGTGCTTTTACGTCGCAGTAAAACATAACGTCGTGACGCAAAAAGTCGTGATAACGTTGGATGTCTCATGATCTGGTACATTCCGTCAGTTACGTTGAAAATGTCGTAACTACAGCTTATTTAAGCTGTAGTTACGACATTTTTAACGTAACTAACGATATACAGTGGTCGGGCAAAAAATGCGAAAGGAATGTCACGGTCTACTATTTTTAGCCTTTATTTGTATAATGAATTAGAAAACGTCTAAGTTTCGATGTATTATTATTTATCTTTTGTGTACATATTTGGGAATGAACTACAAGTTACCGGTAGCCTTCATATTAGAGTTTGCTTTCCCCTTACTAAATTGATAATGTGCAACTCTACAATTAAGAGCCAGATTTAATTAAGGTGGGCTTTTCCCTTGTCAATCCTGACCACGTATGACGTCCGGAAATAGACGAGGGTATCTATCGTCATTTGCCGTTACCACGAATGCCGTCAGAAGTTTGATTTGGTATCTAATGATGGACGGCACATCTTAAGCTCTGAAACTCTATAATGGTATTCCCAAAAATACCAACATGGCTACCATATCCTCTACCCATCGATCAACATTCAGTTTACTGATTTCCTCAAATCGATTTCGTCATTTAAATCGGTCGAGTTGTAGATTCTGCGTGGGGTGAAAAAGTGACCAAAAGCTTTTCAGGAAACTAGAACCGAACCCATGACTACCATCGCCCTTTGCAACAAAATCCAAATTTATTAGCAAAAAATGGAAACGGTTTGTTTAACCAAAACAAAGTCATCTTTATTTCATAAATTGTGTAATTCGCATCAAGCGAATGACTTTATATACGCATTCCGATTTACTGACAAATCGTTTTACGATCATATAATTATCTATTCATGTTCATGTATTTATTATGGACAGAAAGGATGAATAAGTGCGAGTATATAGTTTCATAAAACAAGATGTGTGTTGAGAAACACAAATGCCCCCGAAATGGTCATTTTTCTAAAATGTTAAGGTTTACGAACTGAGAATGAAAACACCAGTTTCTGGTCATATGAAATGCATCAAATTACACACACTTGTAAATACACTTCACATAAGTTGATTCACCAGGCCGAATTTCAAAATTATACTTCAAGAAGAAAATAATTTACAAATTTTATTTTACTCTACATTCATATACAAGGGAGGTAATTTTGAACATGTTTGTCAAATATTTCCATAAGTATGCATTAATTCAAAATTCTAAACCATACAAAATGCTTATGTTTGGATTTGGAATAGAAATATAACACATTTTAGGAATTATTGGCACTTTTCAAATTTCGCCTGTGGCTCTGCATTTCATTCTCAGTTCGTAAACCTTAAGTTTACGTGTAAATGATTGAAAAGGGTCTACCGATGACCTTGAGGAAGGTCATATAGCACGGAACAGTTAGATATCATTGAAATAAAGTTACATTATCAATTTGAGCTTTGTATGTCAAATATTTCCCGAGAAAATGCAAATGTTAAGTTTTCGGACAGACAGACGGACGGACACGAGTAAAACAATATGCCCCCGATCTTTCGATACGGGGACATAAAAACAAGTTTGTGCCATAATAGATAGACAGACCATGGGGTCGTAGACCATAACTGGGCCAAAATTCTTTCATGTTTAGAACATGTCACTCGAGATGTCACTTCCTTTCATTTATCATATTTTAATGTTCATATAGATATTGTTCTTGCAAGACAGTTGAAGGTACATGTGTAATTTGTTGTGGACTTACAACAGTATTGTAGCGACCTAATGAATATATTTGAATATCCGCGTAGATGTAAGTGCCAAATTGTTTTAAGTGAATGAGGAACCTTCATGTTCATTTACAGCAGTTTCACACTAATGATGAAGAAATTGCCTTTTATTATAAAATACGTACTTCTAATTAAATATGTAATTAGGTCACTGGAACAGTAGGCCAAATTCGAATCATTATGAATATCTTATACAGGTGTGTTTTCATTAATTCATTGCCTCGGGGAAATGAAATACGTCGAGATTTCACGTTTTCGTGCGTCAATTTCCGCAAAAGGCCATTCAAATTACGACGCAGATTGATGATTTGTGGTCTAACGTCAAAGTGCTTTTTTTCTTCTTAATTTTAAAATGTTAGTCAAATTGCCAACAAAAGGCATTGTACTAACGACGTTGTCGAACGTTAAATAACGTTATAATGGTTCTACATACGTAGGCCTACTAGACAACGTCACGTAGACCATGACTTTCTGCTGTAGAAACAGTAGGAAGCGATACGATCTGAGTGAATATCTAACGTTCATTAGCCAACTAAAGGATCTCTGAAAAACACTACGGAATCAAAGATGAAAAAAACCCCATTTCTTGTCCCAATTATTTTAAAACAGTAGGGCCTATAGCACGGGTGGTAAACAGAGAAACTAGCTCCAAAAAGAGTCAACGGTATTTCGTTTCCTCGTGACATCCGGCCTCTACCGAGGTAGTTGCATAGAGCGAAAATCTGTAAACAAAGGTAGGTCACGAACACAATTTTTCTACGATTATTTCTTTTACAACGAGTTTTTGAAAATTCCGGCGATGCTGTAATATGAAGAAATGGTCGAAGTTTGTTGTGCACGAGAATATACGGTGTTAGTGAGCAGAGTTTGAATACAATCGTTGAAAAACATTTCAAGATCGAAAGTAAAAACTTCTTTACTTTCGATTTTGAAATGTTTTTCAACGATTGTATTCAAACCCTGTTACTAACACCGTATACTCTCGTGCACAACAAACTTCGACCATTTCTTCATATTACAGCATCGCCGGATTTCTCAAAAACTCGCTTTAAAGGAAATAATTATAGAAAATGTGTTCGTGACCTACAAATTTTCGCTCTATGCAACTACCTCTTTTTGGAGCTAGTTTCTCTGTTTACCACCCGTGTATAGATATATCTACAAGATCTAGATTTACTATACACGATAGCCCAATGGTTGTACAAGTTATGTGGGTCTAAATCATTCTACTTGTTAATATTTCAATATTCATGTACAAATACTTATTATATAAGTTGCAAATATTTGCCTTCTGTTATGACGACTGTTTTCATTAACCCTTTCCCTAAAGGCGGAATCTGAACAAGTCCAAGTCGAAATCTTTTACAGCTAACAAAATAGAAGTTAACGATAATGAAAAGTGTGTGTATTGTAACACAGAAAATATTTAGACAAAAGAAGAAAATGCTGATTGTCAGCATTTTCTTCTTTTGTCTCAATACTTTCCCAATGCTTTTCTTTAATAGACACAAACACCGCTTCCGGTACGGGAAAAGGTCAATACAAATCGATAACGCAAAAATGTCAACCAAAGGGAACGTAAGGACACATTCTTGGCACAGTTTCAAGGCGCTTTTCAATACAACTAATGAAACAGAAACGCCCTATATAGAAAGCCCCAGTGCCTTTTCTTACTACATTTTGGCCGTTAATTATGAATTTATTTTCTATCTACTCTCAAGACATGCTAACAACAGCTTGTTCTTGAAAGACGTATCTGTTGTTTATGAATCAATGTTGTTTGTTTACTGTAATGTATAGATCATCATGTAATAAGTGAAACAGTGAAGTAAATTCATGTAATAAAATAGTCTAGGAGCCAGGTCCTGGTATAGAACTTTTCTTGCAACCGGTGCCCTATAAAAATTGGAGTGGTATTTTTCAATTCGTTAGGGTCCCACGCTTTGGTCAAGGGTGGATGACATGCTTAAAAGTGGTAGGATTTTCTTAAAATCAAGGTCAAAGGTCATTCGGTGCACTTTTTATACATACCTCCTAAAATACCCCATAACTTACTCATTTATTAAGCTAAAACAATTATTTTGGTATCAAAATAAAGCTGATAAATTAAACTTTTACTTACACGAATAATAAACAGCTTTTTGATTTTGTATTTTTGTGAATATTCATAAATATAGCAAAAATTGGCGAAAAATCACCAAAATAAGTTTTGTCTACAAGCGAAAAAAAAGTTTTTAAAATACAAAAGGTATGTTTGTGTGGTTAAAGTTATACTTAAAAAATGCCCAGAAACCTGTTCTTGAGTTATATGTATTTCTTCACAGAATTAGTCTTTAGCTTAGGCTTGTAGTCATAGCTAAAAGTGGGTGGGGTAAATTTTCCCAAAAATTACAAAATATGCAAACATTGATGTAACAAAAAATCTAACACATAAATGTGATGTTTTAGTAGAAATTATGCTTTTGAAATCATATTTGCAGTGATTTGTAAAGCTTTTAATGCATATTCCTGGAAATTAATTAGAATTTTAAGAGCCAAAATAACAATTCAATAAAACAGCATGTGAGATGGATACAGATTATATCAACACCATAATGTCAAAGCAATGACTCTTAAAACGAATATTTATCAAGCATCAACAAATTCTTTTTATATAAAGCAAGACTCAAATTAGCATAATCGACAGCTGAACACATTCCTCTTTCTATCTTACGGGCATATGACATTAGACCCATGCCAGATTTTCAGGAATCAGAACGACATGGGGAGAGTCCGAATTTGCTTGGTTGTGTAGTGTATTGCTTTTATAGAGCCAAAAGGAAAGCAATTTTAGCGCTGGAACTAAATTTTTCACGATCAAGGTTCAGTGACACATAAATTTTACTATAAATATAAAGTGCGGGTAAGTTAATAACTTGATTTAGAAGAACAGACTTAATTTAGAAGAACTAAATGAACTTCATTTGAAATTTACTTGTGCAGAAATGATCTAGCTATCCAGGTCGACCATTCCATACAATATTTCGTGAACATATTTCATATATGTTTGTATGCCCGACAACCTAGCATGGGTCTCTTTAAAAAAGCTACCGTCATTACAATGCTTACACCTAGTAGCGAACATTCGAACCGCTTCCGTGGTCTAATGGTTAGGGCGTCCGCCTTGGAAGCGGGAGGTCAAAGGTTCGAATCCCGGTGGAAGCCCGTCTGGCGGGTTAGAACTGATGAGACCGGTTGGTGAGCCGCCAGCTAGTTAAACTAATGGTTACCGTAGACCCATCTTTGCCAGGCGCCCGGCATCATGAGTGGGGAATCGGGAGGTACTGTGTATTGAGAAAGAGTGTCTCATAAGCCAAAACTGGCTGGCCCTTTCAAATAGGGGTGACACGATAATAAACAAACCTTTACCTGTATACATAAAATGTAATCAGGAACAGAATATTGCAAATTGTGAATACATATCACTATCATCAGTCTGGAATCTGGTTGTTATGATGTGTGGTTATGAAGGTCTCCAAGAGTAACCATGAACATGTTAGTACCGTATATTCTTTTATGTACATGCCTTCAAAAGGGACAACAGAGTACCTGGTCTTTTAATTAAATTTGTGACCCAATAAGCTTTAATTGTACAAGAAATTGTACCCAATAGTCCCTATATCTTTTATTATGCAAATCATTCATTGCATGTGACATTATTTTACAAGTAAATAGTGGAAAATAAAGATACCACCGTTTTTTATCCATCCTTCACAATCCCATCATGATAACATAACTTTGTTTATTGATTCACGACTAATACATATTTGAGTAGACACAGAGAAACTTTTGGTATAAAAATAGTGGAAATCTTCGGACCTACGGTTGTTATAGCTCTAACCCCACAAAATATACCTAACAAAAGTCTGGACAATGTTTTACTTATTACATGGCTAAAACTATTCCTGGTAATAACTTTTGTTGTAATCAATTTTGCATTCTATCATTTGTAAGTATCTATGTAATCTATATCAAAGAAATCATTAACCTTTCCCCAAACAAGACCTCGTTTTGACGTCCTTAGGAGAAAGGCTTGGGCACAATTGATGCAAAAGGAGAAAATTATGATTATCAGCATTTTCTTTTGCCTCAATGTTTTCTAGGATATATTGTACACAAATCAAATCTTTTAAATCTGCCATTTTGTCGTTTGCAGTAGCATGGCTTTCTGACGTTTAAACCAACAGAGATAAAATTTTAAACACATGTGCTTTGAAGAATTATACATTTGATCGATCATCCTGCAACAAAAACGCTGCTGTTTTGATAAGGGCGCATTCGACAGTTGCTATGGAAACATAGGGTCAAGTTGAGCGGGAAAACTTTGGATAATTTGCAAAAATATGACTTATCAATCGCTTTTGAAGCGATCATATTTTGTATTTTTCACTTCAACAGTTGTCAAAAATGCTTGTTACCTTTGAGCGGACATTTATCTTGGCAAACGTAACATCGTCAGCTGACATTTGGAGTCAATTTCCGTAAACAACCATAGGTGAATACATCGCTTAGCTTACATAGCAAATATGGTGCTAGGGCAATGGTATTCAATGATGATTTGAGTGTAAATTGGAAAATTAAAATCCGAGACGATCTTTATGATTATGAACACGTACAGCAATACTTCTATGAGAAAAAACAAGCATTTATGAGAGGTATAATACATTTATAAATGATTTTACCCATGATGCTTCTGACCTCAATAGATCTGGACGTCGTCGAAATGGTCAATGACTTGCCAACTGTTTCCCAGAAACTATCTTTAGAATTTCCCAACTACAGTTCAGACGCTTCTTTGAGGAATAAATTTATATGTGGGAAATGTGGATATCGTGTAGTGGCAAATATATAGAAAAGATGTAAATATTAGATGTGTAAGACAAACATTCCTGATGTATCCATCTCAGACCTAAGTTGCGCCGCTCAATATGACCCTACGTTGCCATAACAACTGTAGAATGCACCTTAATGCAAAAAACTTAGATTTGTTGCTGGATCAAAAGCATAATTTCCTAAATTTTTGAAAATATCCTAACAGTTAGTATATGAAAAAGTTATGACACAATTCCGGATACTTTATTAACAGCCCTCATACAAACAAAATGAGTTTTTTATGTTGAATACTTTTGGAGAAAATGCCAATGTTAATGACAACAACAATTTAGTTCCTATAAGAATGCGTAAAGATCCTGCACCTCTAGCTTTGATTGACATCAACACAAAATGCTCGTGTTAAACTGACTGCCACACGCGAAGGTGTAAGTGTCAAAGAGAAGACCTTTTATGCACTGATGCATGTGTTTGTGAGTCAGAATTGTGTATAAATAGACTTATCTTGGTGCATTAGACAGTGATAATGATTAGTATATATGGCCTGAATTAAGTGTATTGAAGTGTTTAGTATAGGGTAGCTAAGGATATTTAAAGTCTGGTTATTGCTTCACGTGTCTTCTTGTTTTTGTTGTTGTTGCTGTTGATGATGATGGTGATGATGAGGATTGTGTTGAATATAAGAACATTATATTTAGTAAAGTATACAAGATACATAAAATGAACAAAACAATGGGTTTATGCACGACTTCTGCTTTACGCAACTATCATGCAGAAGACATTTCTGTCATCATTTGACAAATTAAACTCTTTATATTGGTCCTACTTTCTAAAAATGCACATCACTGGCTATCTCTCAAGAATTCATATATAATTCAGCCCAATCTTGAAATAAGATGTATGTGTGAAGCACGAATGCCTCTGAAAAGACCAATGATAAGTTTTCATGTTAAGCTTTTAAGTAAATGGTTGATAAGGGTTAATGGATGAGCTTGAGGAAGGTCATATTGCATGGAACAGATAGATATTATTAAAAGAAGGTTACATACCAAATTTGAGCTTTGTGTGTGAAATACTTTTGGGGAAAAGGTCAATGTTAAGTTTTCACGTTAATTAGCTTTAATGTTAAAATTTCATGTTAAGGGTTGATAAGGGTTAATGGATAACCTTGAGGAAGTCCATATTGCATGGAAAAGATAAATATCATTGAAAGAAGGTTACATACCATTTGAGATTTGCATGTGGAATATGTTTGGAGAAAAGGCAAATGTTAAGTTTTCATGTTAAGTTTCAAACTGACGGACGGACAGACAGATGGCTGGCTGGACGGACTGACAGACAGACCGACAACGTAAAACATAATGCCATCGATCTATCGATAGGGGGCATCAAAATGACTAATTGGTGGTCTTATTTTTATCTATATTAAATTTTCGACATATACACAATTATGGGGGTCAACTTGAATTTAGTTGGCCATTTTTGACAAAACACAAAGATGATTTTGAAAAAAGATGTATCTGTATCCCTAATAAGTATGTAATACCAGAGATTTTGTTTTATTCACTTAAACTGTATACTGTGTTTCAAGTGATGTGTTTTCATCATATATAAAATTACATGATAGAACCGCAAAATTTTGTGTATGAGCTATTTGGTTCCAGCGCTAAATTCCTTTCCCTTTGGCTCTATAAAAGCAATGCACTACACAACAATGTAAACTCTGACCGTCTTATGTTGTTCTGATTCCTAAAAAAATTGGCACGGGTCTGGGGAATATTTTCAGCTGCCGATTTCTAGTACATAGATACTTGATAAATATTCGTTTTAAGAGTCATTGCTTTGACATTATGGTGTTGATATAATCTGTATCCATCTCACATGCTGTTTTATTGAATTGTTATTTTGGCTCTTAAAATTCTAATTTCCAAGAATATGCATTAAAAGCTTTACAAATTACTGCAAATATGATTTCAAAAGCATAATTTCTACTAAAACATCACATTTATGTGTAAGATTTTTTGTTACATCAATGTTTGCATATTTTGTAATTTTTGGGAAAATTTACCCCACCCACTTTTGGCTATGACTACAAGCCTAAGCTAAAGACTAATTCTGTGAAGAAATACATATAACTCAAGAACAGGTTTCTGGGCAATTTTTAAGTATGACTTCAACCACACAAACATACCTTTTGTATTTTAAAACCTTTTTTTTCGCTTGTAGACAAAACTTATTTTGGTGATTTTTCGCCAATTTTTGCTATATTTATGAATATTCACAAAAACACAAAATCAAAAAGCTGTTTATTATTCATGTAAGTAAAAGTGCAATTTATCAGCTTTATTTTGATACCAAAATAATTGTTTTAGCTTAATAAATGAGTAAGTTAAGGAGTATTTTAGGAGGTATGTATGAAAAGTGCACCGAATGACCTTTGACCTTGATTTTAAAAAAATCCTACCACTTTTAAGCATGTCATCCACCCTTAACCAAAGCGTGGGACCCTAACGTATTGAAAAATACCACTCCAATTTTTATAGGGCACCGGTTGCAAGAACTTTTAATTTAACCCCCTTTGTAAAAGCTGGCTCCTAGACTAAGATATTTTAGGTGCATACAATTTATGCCCTCATCTTCAATTTAAGAAGAACATGCATACCATACCGTTAAGTTTCCTTTTAGAATTAATAAGTATTATGAATTCCATATTGCATGGGGCAGATAGTTCTTTAAAAGATGGTTACATGTCACTATTGAGCTTCATCCGTCTATTACAATGTGCACATGACTATTATGTTGTTGACAATGAATTTTTTGTATAAATTTCTTTATGGAAATAGATCTACGTCTGGAAGTGACTGCAAAACGCCGCCTGTATTTGACAGCTGCTCACGAATGTTATAAAGTCTAACCATGGTCCAAATCTCTTCATGTCTTATTTTACGCAGGCCTAGCCTATATTTAAACATTTCAATATCAAACATAATGCTTTATCATTAGAAGGGGCTTAAAATGTAAAACATTCATTGGACAGGGTTGTTGTTATGGAAAGCGAGAGTGTTTCTTTCTATTGATCAACCACTTTCCGGACAAATATATTGGACTGATTCTAAGAGAAAGGTGTTGCTGAAGATTCAATGAAAGCTAGATCTAGATCTACTGAAAATCAAACAATTTTGTAAATCACAAGGATTGATGGTAATGGGGAAATGCTAGACTAGCCCTAGTCGTTTCTGTTTGCATTATTGTAAAGGGGAGCATTATAGTTTTCAAGACTTGCCTCTCTAATCCATATTTCAATGTTTTATTGCTGACAGAAACAAAACAATGTCATTTAAAAAGGGTCTTTGCTTTTATACTATAATCTTAATACAAGAGGACCATGATGGTCCTATATCGCTCACCTGAACCAAAATGATATAAGAAACACTTTTCTTCAATTCAAAAAATATTTATGACTTTAAGACTGAAAACAAACTTATGGTCAATAACATTGTGAAAATCGAACTCATCCAAGATTTCATCGTGCCCAACATTGTGTCCAAGATTTGTCTTGTTTGATTAATAATTGTAGATTCTTGAGTATAAACAAGGTCGAAAACAGCCGAAAACAACAATTTTGTCAAATTCAAGGGCACATGATTCTCGACATTCTAGTCAGATCAGGCTGAAAATCAAACTCATCCGAGATCTTATGATATCCAACATTGTGTCCAAGATTTGTCTTGATTGGTCAATAATTGTAGATTCTAGAGTGTAAACAAGGTCTAATGCAGCCGAAAACGGCAATTTGATCAAATTCAAGGGTACATAACTCTCCACTTTTTGATCAAATCGGACTGAAAATCAAACTTATCCAAGATCTTATGGTCTCAAACATTGTGTTCAAGTTTTTTGTCTTAATTGATATATAATAGTAGATTATAGAGTGTAAGCAATGTCAAAAACAGCCGAAATCTGCAATTTTATCAAATTCAAGGGCATATAACTCTCATCTTTCTGGTCAGATCAGACTGAAAATCAAACTCATATGAGATCCTATGGTCTCCAACCTTGTGTCCAAGATTTGTCTTGATTGGTCAAAAATTGTACATTCTAGAGTGTAAATAAGGTCGAAAACAGTCAAAAACGGCAATTTTGTCAAATTCAAGGGCTCATAACTCTCAACTTTCTGATCAAACAAGACTGAAAATCAAACTCATCCCAGATCTTATGATCCCCAATATTGTGTCCAAGTTTTGGATTGATTGATCAATAATTGTAGATTCTAGAGTGTAAACATCGTCGAAAACAGCCAAAAATGACCATTTTGTCAAATTCAAGGGCAAGTAACTCTCGACTTTCTGATCAGATCAGACTGAAAATCATACTCATCTGAGATCTCATGGTCCCAAACATTGTGTCAAAGTTTTGTCTTGATTGATGAATAATTGTAGATTCTAGAGTGTAAACAAGGTAAAAATCAGCCGAAAATGGCAATTTTGTCAAATTCAAGGGCACATAACTCTCGTCTTTCTGGTCAGATCAGACTGAAAATTGAACTCATCCGAGATCTTATGGTCTGCAATGTTATGTCCAAGATTTGATTTGATTGATCAATAATTGTAGATGCTAGAGTGTAAACAATGTCAAAACTAAGTATTTTTCGCATTCAAGGGCAGATAACTCCTGACTTTCTAGTTAGATCTGACCAATAATCGAACTCATCCGAGATCTTATGGCCATACATGTTTTGACCAAGTTTGGTCAAGATTGGCTTATATTTGTAGATGCTAGAGTGTAAACACGAAATTGTGGACGGACGGACGGACAGACGGACAGACGGACGACGGACAAAAAGTGACCACAATAGCTCACCTTGAGCACTTCGTGCTCAGGTGAGCTAACTAGGGTCTGGGCCAGACTAGGGAAATGCATGTAATCAGCATTTCCTCCATTCATTCTTAAAACATTTTAAACGAGTAATATCTTTGAAAAATATCTACCAAGACAAGTCGTTGTTTGAAAATGGGTTTAAAGGGATCGAATGAATAAGTTATTAACTTATTTCTCATATACAATAACACGGCCATAAAACACAACTCGGTCTATAAACAAACGTGGTCGGAAAAGGGCTAGGCTCGTTGACTGATCATAATAACATTGAGAAAGCTATGCGTCATCCCTCTGTTTTCCTCAATCGACAGCCCCTAATTTATCCTCAATGACCCCGTCAGAAATTAGGGCGCGCTCCACTCCCCTAGATCTCAACAGACGAAATTTCAAATCGAGCAAATGATATGCCGTCTGCTATACAGCTCTAAACTCACATGACCTCGTAACCCAGTGAGGATAGGCCACACGCATGCGCACTATCTCGTTACCATAGCAGGAATTGGCGCGCGCGGGTAAATTTCCACTGCGCGCGCAACTTCCAATGAATGGCGGCCCACAAGGTCGAATACCGTAACGCCTAGTACAACTTCGCAGTGTAAAATTTTCCAATGGAATGTAGGATACCAGATAATAAGAGGGAATCTGGGATATTCATTTGCCATTGCGATTTCAAACTTTATGTTGTAGGTGCTCATTTGAATTGTCTTAACAAGACAATTCAAATGAGCACAGACAACATAGAATTCAGTAACCAATAAACGATATTTTCCGCTGTAAACAAACAATAAACCATTCTTATCCATAGCTATGGGAAAATTCAAATTCCTGTACTGGTAGTAAATCGATAAACTCATGGAGTATGGTGGTATACGTGTTACAAAACCCTTAATTTAGATTTACTTTTTAACTCATAAAATACTGAGCTAATGTATGGAGGTGTGTTTTGAAGAAATTTGGCGCTAGTCAAAACACGAAATTTGAACTACATAAATACGCTTTAAATGTACAATGTATTCCAATCTAGATCTATATGTGGTTATTCAACAAGTCAACAATCATGAATACCAAAGAGCTATTTACAGCAGTTTTGTTGGTACGATGTTTTGAAATTATAAAAATTATGATTAGACCTGCCTTTTTTATAATCCCATGTAGTGTTGCTCATTCTAATGGTGGCACCATCAAATAGGGGCTGGATGAAATCTATATTCTCGATACTATGACTTAAAACTGTCTTTTTAGACTTATGAATATCGAGTACGTGTTTTGTTGCACAGTTCCAGACTTTCAGGATTATTGAAAAGGAAACCGAAGGCATAAACCATCAATCAAGAATTTCATGATTATGGAGCCTATGGAGTCAATTCGATTCCAATCGTTTGATCTTTGTCGCCAAAGATGCGTATGTGTCTTACATTCGACAACATGAAACGCCTTCTTCAGCTAATCTTTATTCTTAAAGGTCATGATCAAGAACGATTCAGATGGTAGTTCCGTTAATGAGCAAAGAATGTTGGGTTTTAGTTTTTCATCCTGAATTTAAACCTGTTCAAATCGACATAATATTTAGTATGCTCCTTAAGCTGCTTTCATAACTCGACGAAAGGGAAATTTGTCAAGCAAACAAGGAATCTTACATAGTTCCACGAAAATAATGGTCATCAACATTTCTTTAATTTCATACAAGCATATGTTTTCCAGAATCTAGCGGGCGCGAAAATTCAAATATTGGTTTGATAAGGGTGGAAAATCGGTTCACCAAACACTGAGTGCGAGCCCGCCATTGGGGTAGTGATCAATGAATGTTACTACAATGATTGTACGTTTGAAAACATGAAACATTAATGAGGAAATCGATCGCCCCGCACAAAAAGAAGCCCCTAGCTGAGAGAATGAATGGACGTCTAAGGTCATATGGGACAGGGCATAGACCTGAAAGACTGGATGGTGGAAGAAAATTTCAGTTAGAATCTTCGGGGGTGATACCACGTCGGATGGTTTGTTTTCCAATGCGAATCGTATTACAAAAGTTTAATTGTGTTTTTCACGAATCTAGATTTTGTAGAATATTGATTTTAAGCGATTTCGGAGCATGATTATACACAGATAGTATTCAAAACACAAGTGCAAGGAAAAGCCCCAAAAAACACAAACAATGGAAAAGAAAGGGAAAATGTACAGACTATATTAGATCTTTAACCTTGCAATCTACTCAAATATGTCTAAAATAATTAAAATTGAAATTATAACTAAGGAATGTTCCGATTTTTTGGTGCAGTGATAAAATGTGCCCCACTCAGACTGATATCCTGAACAATTAAAATGTAATTCAATACCCACGAAAAATGTAGTCGATGAATTGAGGAGTGTCACGAAAGGAGCTAGATAGACCTACCCTTGGCATTTACTCTTGATTCGCGTTTCGATATAGAACAGACAAGACCTGCAATTAGTATCAACATGGATCAAGATCAGCCTGCGCATACGCACAGTCTGATAAAACATGTTGATCTCTTATACCTAATCTGCTTATTAGTTTCAAATAAAATCAGAAAGAGAGAAACATAGATCATAAACTAATTGGATACACGCGAGGGTTACTTCGAATTCCATGGTGGTCTAGAATACAAAAGGGACGCTTTCCCGTGTGCTTATTTTTTGTTCAATTTCTTTAAGAATATTCTGTAAGTTTACTGGTGAATTTTACAAATAACGAAATTGATTGGTGGTAATCAAATGACGTTCATTTATCTTATCTTAACAAATAATTTGAGGAATCATGTATTGGATGGTTCAGTGCAAATCGGGCAGACATTTTTAGGTCAAACACGAGCGATAAATGCTTTACATGGGATACATATAAATATTCCAAATTCCTAGAACTAAAAGAGATTTATTGGTCCAGAAAACATATTTCAATTTTTCACAACCTTAAAATACAGTGTTACATCGCCTTTAATTATATAGGTATAATTACATTGTGGTATAGTAATAGGCTCATTTTTAACATTCTTTAAGTATTTCTAGATCTACTATTGAAATAGATAGGAGTATTGTCGTAAAGGGTATCTCAAAACATTCTCAAATCATGCATCGATCACACACTATGTTCGATGTTTGTAACAAATGTACTATGTTTTTATGTATGTTTTCTAAACAACGCAAGATGTTTGAAATGATTCAGATTGATTCACGTGTTAAAATGTACACAATTCTTGACTTCGTGACATTTTATACTATGTAGTAGGCTATACGCTTTGCATATTTAAATATTAAAACATATCATTGAAATTATTGTGTTTAAATGAAAAACAAAGTTTTACACGTAGGAGAGAGCCGGTAGAACATAATTAACATTGGAGGGGACATTTTATGAATAGAAAGAAATTCAAACACCATGTCACGATCAAAGTTATTTTTGTCCAAATTCACATTTTTGGTCCGTGTGAAAGTATAGTTAGATATATATCAAGTTTCATAACCAAATAATCGTCCCGGAACATTAAACATATCAAGACCACCGTTTTCTTACATAATAATTATTAATAGGTAAAAATGTACAATTTTGGTATGTAGGGTTATTATATAGAATATTTCATATGAACGAATTTTATAATTTAATAAGAACTTTTAAATAAATAAATAGATCTAGTTCGAACAAAACAATATTATTTCTTGAAATAATGAAGGCATTTTAACTCGAAGGACAAGGACTATACAGTAATATCAAAATTTATTTTTTCATAAAGCAAAACATTTGCCTAAGGCCAAAGACCCTTTGAAACATTAGCAACAAGTATCTGGTGTTGTATGCAACACATAAAGTCCCCTACCGGCTTCACATTGACTCAATATGGTCATATTTTCACTATTTCCGTTACCATAGCAACCGCACTTTTCGTCAAAGAACAAAGATAAAATGATGTACATAATCTACACATTGCCATCTAGTCATATACCAAGTCTCATCAAATTAGCTTGCTTACTTATTAACTTATCGCAGGATCCAATATTTTTTGCCATATTTCCACTATTTCCGTAACCATAGCAACAACAATTTTAGTCTAAAAACAAAAATAAAATGATGTGCATAATCTACATATTGCCATATAGTCATATACCAAGTCTCATCAAACTAGCTTGCTTAGTTATTATCTTATCGCAGGATCCCATTTTTGGCCATATTTTCACTATTTCCGTAACCATAGCAACCTCAATTTAAGTCGAAAAACAAAAATAAAATGATGTGCATAATCTACACATTGCCATCTAGTCATATACCAACTTTCATCAAAAACGCTTGCTTAGATATTAAGTTATCGCGGGATCCAGATTTGAGCGGACAGACGGACAGACAGACGGACGGACGGACGGACGGACGGACAGACAGACAGACAGACGGACGGACAGACGGACGGACGGACGGACAGACGGACGGACAGACGGAGGGCAAACCTATAGTCCCCTCCGGTGTGAACACCGGTAGGGGACTAATATGTTTGACTGGTGGAATCAAGAATTAAAATGTTTTATTCGGGTTTTACGGACTGTTCTAATTTAAAAGATGCTTGTACACCCGACAAAATAAATGTTGATAAAAGATAGGATTTGATGTCAAAATAGCATCGAAAATGTTAAAACCAAAGGACAACAACGTTTTCTTCTTTTGCCTGTACGTTTCTCCAAATATTTATATTAGGGACATGAAAATCAGGTTGTATGTAAAGGACAAATCCATTTTCATACAAAGATTCTAGACAATCCGAATTAGTTTCTACGGAAAATGCAAAGTGACCAATCGAATTATCGGTCTGATTTTAGGGCTAAAGATAACAAGGGGCGATGTCATTCTAAATTCATTTATTACATACCCAAAGCCCATGTTGTGGGTATCCATTATCGAGACTAATATGTACCAAGTATCGTGTGTACCACACCATAGGATTGGAACAATGTTTAGTAATGGTATTGTCAGATTTAAGATTTTATCATTCACTTTACCTAGAACAATGCCTCAATATTGTACAACAGAAAAACGTAAACATTCACGCCGCCCTTTATGTTGTCTGTAATGTCAAGGTCAAATTCGACATAGTATGCATGGTTTCGGAAAATAAATTGGCAAGGGATTCAAGAAAGATGTTAGATTGGCAACTAACATGTTTGTGAATTCTGTGTAGATCTATGTATTTTTTAGTAGCTTATTTTTGTTTACATTGAAAAACATATTGTTTTGCACTAGATCTACACAACATTTATGCCACTGTATAAAGATATGTCTATGTAACGGTAAGGGGTACTGAAAACATGACATTGACATAATGACCTTAATAGCACTATTGCAATCAGAATCAGAAACATAGGACATGTTTACAGATAATCCCTACAGAGGATTCGAAAGCTATGATGAACTTGAGTTCTGTTACAAGGGCATGATTTAGAACGCACCGGATCCTCCGGATCTATCAAAATATTCTTGACTTCCAATGGCATTTAAAATAAAGTACTTATTTGAAGATGAAAATGACAACAAAAAGGGAGAATCTCAAGAGAAAATCCTTTTTCGTGACATTTGCAGCTTCTTGTTTGTCAATTACTCGTTATTACTATATTGTAATGATTAGGACAGAACGCCTCCGCAGTTGCTAAATATAGAACAGAGCAGCAGACAGTCTGAAAACTGTAAACATCATCGATTTTTCTCCTGACCGTAATCACGATGGATAATCACGTGATACAATAACTTCAGAAAATCTTCAATAATTTTGTAAATACTGGACCGATTTGAATTCGGTTTGAAGCAGAGAATGCGGACAGACGTCACGACTTAGATGAAAGTGTTGGATTTGTGAAAAACAACTGATAAAAAGTTATTGAAGATAAACCAAAATTTTGGTTTATCTTCAATAACTTTTTTTATCAGTTGATGTTTCAAAAATCAAACACGTCCAGCTTATTCCTGGCATTTTCCCACATTCTCTGCTTCAAACCGAATTCAAATTGGTCAAGTATTAAAAAAGATATTGAAGATTATCGGAAATTCTGAGTCACGTGATTATACACCGCGGTAATGTTACAGTAGCTACAGTAATCACGGCGGTGAATCTCGTGACACAGCAGCAGCATTAATTTCAAAATTTTCCTTAAATATTTTGTTAAAACGTTCCCGAGTTGAAAAAAAATGTTTGAAGCCGAAAAACACAAATGATTGTTCGTTTGTGGTAGATCTTTTAAATACAGGATAAATATTTTTAGACGACAAAACAAAACTTTGTTCGGTCGTCAAAAACTTTTTTTGTCATGTACTGTTTAAAATCTACCAAATCCAACGAATCTCCGACATTCAAATACATCTCCTCTGCTTAAAAACAGATTTTCCAAAGACACCATACCAGAGACCTTTAGGTGCATTGACTATCCAGATCTTGTTCAAGAGTTACGTTTTAAAAGGAACTGTATACATGTATGTAGGTCTACAGCATAATGTCAGAGTTCGGCGGACCAATGGACTTGTTTGCAGCGACATTGTACCAAGCAGTGTCATAATCGAGCTCACGGTCTAGATCTATATTTATTTGTTATATACTTAATTGAAAATATTTTGTATAGGACAGAATGCTCCGACCTCATCAACCTTTTTCCTAAGTGAAACGACACAATTTCATAATTCTCCAGATAATCTCATAGGCGTTACAGCTGACAAAATTAAAGCAAACTGAATCTGAATTCTATATATTGGACAACACCGAGAGAAAAATGCTGATGGATCTACTCAGCATTTTCCTCTTCCATCTCAATTTGTCCGAATTTTTTCTTCCAGGAACGTCAAAATAAGACAATAGTCAGAAAAGTGTTGACAAACATCTGTCGCCAACGCTCTGTGATGAAAATGATATTGGAAATAGTAGAAGAATGTGGGGGTCGAAAATGAGTGGGCGGAGTATTTGTAAAGAACCCCCAAACGTCAATAAAGCACTGCTCAAATAATTGAATCAAAACTGTTCACTCGATCTTGATGTCACAAGACACCGCTATTTTGTTAATTAAACGAACATACAATGTCTTTTTCGAATGCGACCTAATTCCATTTTAATTTGATGTTTCACCCCAAAACAGATAACTAAAGCTTTAAACAAGCTCTAGTTATTAATCATTTTTAGAGAATGCGATGATCTAGTGCCAACAGTACCACTGTCGTTGACATCTACTTAGGTCATGTCTCACAGTCTGTCTTTCCTGATGCTTTTTGAAACTCCAACTAGTCTAATACCAAGTTCAACAATTTAACATTACGCAACCATCCATCCGATTGGTCGAGACATACGTCTCGTCCAATCAGATGTCTTGTTACGTAATTTGGATTAAGACAATCAACTTAGACTAGACAGCTAGTCTAAAACCAACTTTACCGAGTGTAGGCCTACCATTCAAATTACACAACAATGCATTAGATATGAATATATACAACTTTTAAGTGATATTTTTCGAGGGGCATACATTTTTGAACTCCCAAGAAGAATCGAGTAGAAGGATCTGTCTTAACGTTTTGTTTGGATACAGGAGAAGGATAAAACAACTTGCGGGAGGCTCCGAGTAACAAATACAATGCAACAACACACAAGCTTACATGCCTAGCATTCCTTGGCTGTGCGCCAGGTAGCATAAAAGACAATTAATGTAGGTAACACATTATATGCTCTCTTCACTCATGATGCTTTTACCCTTTCCCAAAAAAAGACCCGGATTGATTTGAAGTCCATAAGAGAATGGATTTGAGAAATCATTGGACCAAAAGAAAATGAAGCATTGAGTCAATATTGTCAGAGGTATATTAGGAACATAAATACAAATATCATTAACATATATTGTATGTAAATGCTTTCAAATAAGACCAGTCTAAGATTCAACAATTTGGGAAAGGGTTAAATACCAACGTGGTAGCTTTTCGAGGATGTCTCTCCTTGTAGTGCTGATGCAGGGATAAAACCCTTTCCGAACGGCAATATGTTTCGAGTGTTTCATTTCGAAAGCTGCTACCGATAACACAATGGAAATTGATAAGAATTGGTGTACTGTTTGGCATCGAAACTATTGAGACAAACGGAAAACGTTTTCTCGGTGTTTTCAAAGCTTTCCTTATAAGAAACGTCAAAACCTGGTCTCGTTTGGGAAATACTAAAATCGGGCCTGGCAGGTAGCTGGAGAATAAGGTTAGATGAGTACGTGTGTGCACGCTAGTCTTGTTCTATGTTGACTACCAAAGCCATTTTTGCTAGGCGCCGGGTCTGCTATCAAACGCACTCGTGATGTCCAGTCCGGCACCCATGAACGACGACCAATATAGGAGAGCGCGGACCCGGACGGAAGCATCAACGTGGATAATAAAACCGAGATGGTAGGGTCCGGACCAGGGAGGAAGCATAGCCTATAAAATAGAGTATTTAGCTTGTTTTTAATCAGTTCGACAAACCGACCATGTAAATATTTGAGCTTTGAAAGGCAGCATAGAATATGATCAGCTACCAAAATATTACACTTAGATCTATCTGCTTGGTCTTTTCGTTTTAATCCAATGATTAAGCGATGAGGCTTGATACATTCATAATTATCTTCTCATCATGGAAGTTGACATTGGCAATGGAGTAAAACGGAAATACCGGTACATCAGTGCGGTTTCTGGGTTTAATTTGTTTCATATTTATATATACATGCTTTCTTATTTGAAAAAATGTGTTTAATATCTAGCCTGTTTATTGTTTTTCTCTTTCACCAGAATGGGAACAAGAGCTGTCCGAAGACAGCGCGCTCGACTTTCTAAGTTGCTTAGTATAAAGGGGGCATAACTCCAAATAAAGTGGAGCCAGGGTCATGGGCCTTGATAGTAAGGTAGAGGGTGTGATGGTGAATAAGTATTCCAAGTTTGGGTTGAATCCCTTTGATAGTATGGAAGTTATTGATATTTGAAAAAACTTTAACCTTTGTTGCAACGCCAACGCCGACGCCCGGGTGACAGCATAAGCTCTCATTTTCTTCGAAAAGTCGAGCTTAAAACAATGCAAACATGTTTTGTGTAGACTGGATCTATTGTTATTTTGTCAATGCTCTTCATAATCATCACAACTGCATCTTGTTTAAGCTGTAGTTAGAAGGTTTTGGATGAAAAGAATGGATCAGCATTGCATCCCCGCCAAAAAGCAAAACAAAACACGCCTGCTTTCCGGATAAACAAAAACATCATTGTTACGTAAATCTAGGTAAGTATGACATTGACAGTGATCCAAGTAATAACAAGTTCATTTTGACATGCGACAGTTTCTGGATGGTTTGATCTACAGATCCAGAAATATTCCCCTTGAATTTTAGGTAGGCGTGTTGGTACTTTTCCTATTTGTTATGAAGCATATATTGATCTATTGGCTCAAAAATGAAAATACGAAATTTTTTCTCTGTCTCGGTATGTGAAATTGTTAAAGGCTCCTTAGCGCAAATTGTGCGACACTCGGTGGCCGTTTTAAACATTTTCGCCATCATCCAAGCAATGAAATCAATTTGGTTAATTATTTAACTTAGGTGGAAGACATACATGTATATACGTGTTTATGGGCAGGTTTAAAAAAAATGTGACCAAAGTGTGACATTTAAATGTTAAGAATAACAGCTAATTTTACAGAATATCATCCAGATTTCTTAATTAGGGTGGCTAAAAACTATTCTAAATGGTTAAGCAGTGCCCAAAGTATATTTTAAATTAATGTTCACTACCTTTTAGCTAAAATTGTGTGCACAATCTTGCAAAATGACACCAAAAAAGCGTTTCACTCCTGACAGCATATATATTGCACAATATGAGAAATTGTAACACACGAATCACTAAATAGTAGAGTGCAGAATGTCCACAAGGTTGATGGCTTTCTAAAAAAATTTGAGTGGTAGATTTCTGGCTGAATAGACAAAAATGAGAACACATTTTGAAATAAAAAAGTGTTTCACTCCTGACATAAAATTCAGAGGGGTATTGTATAAAACAGGCTCCACATCCTAAACCAGTGAAGATAAGATGAAAAGGTAATTTTAAGATGATGATGCACATGTTGTTTTATGATTTACAAGTGCTTATTGTAGTATCCTGTCACTGTCTTTTATTTACCATAGCTTAGAAATTTGGTACAAGTGGTAAGTGTCACACAAAAACGTTTCACTCCTGACATTTTTGACATGTTTTAATGACATATCTTTTTTATTTGTGAAGCGATTTTCTTTAAACTTAACACCCAGTATATAGAGACAATATCACATCTTTTAAGCTTTGATTGGGTTGAATATGTTTCTCTGTAAGAGCCGTGGCATGTAAAAAGTGAATGGTCACAATTTTTTAAACTTGCCCTTATTGAAACATAACTTTGCAGAATATGCCATTTCTGAACAAAGTAGACCGTGAAGCTATTTTTGATGGTATCCATTTATACTTTTAAGTAGATATTGTTAGAAAATGTGCAGTGCTCATTTATTTCGGCGAAACGGTAGGATTGGCCCACTTTGGACAGTATGAAGACGACGTTATTGTTTCTGATACATTAAGGTTACGAGGGATGTTTAATTCACATAGAATAAAGTCTGTGTGGGTATAGAACGTATTTTTTCGTCACTATCATTTTAGAGAAAATAACTTTGTAAATTGGATAATGAATCGATGGAACATAAGAATACAAAATTAAACTAAGTTAAAATTATGACCAATCCTGTACCAGTGTGCAATCATATGAGTAACATTATGAAACGTGCAGCTGCAATGCTTATGAATTGTATAATATGAACAAGCTACTTCAACTTTGTTCCATTTGAATGATGATAGGACCAAATCCTTGAACATAATATCGTTCATTAGATAGACGCGGGGGATTCTGAGACAACTGTGGACCTTGATAACTTGTGCCTTAGTGCAGTATGATCAGGACCCTTGTTACTGCATTAAAGGCACTTCAAGGTTCGAGTAAGTCATATAAAATATGGATAATATGGATCTTGACTAGACTATGTGCACATGCAGGCTGTTCAATAAAGAATCCAAGTCGACCTAAAATACCACAACCGCCTTTTTTCAAGATACCTGTTCATATTATGAAACGCAATTTGAACTAATTTTGTTTCAAAATCGGGTCGAGTATTCAAAGATTGTCATTGTCTTTAGTGCATGCAACAAAGAATGTGCACAGTGCTCTTGTCGAAGTCGAGTGCGACAAATGAGATGTCATCAGCAATGCCTATGCGTAACGGTATGCCATTTTCATTTCGTCAAGGGTTATAAATCAGGGTGTATCTGTAACAATTTCGGTGCAACGTTGTCAAGTATTAAAGTGACATTTCAGAATTGTTTGCAATAAATTTTACTTTTATTTTTATCTGAAAGAGCATATTTCCTTATGAAAATTCTGAAAATTTCGAGCCAAAATATTGCGCCGTTTACGAGAAATTTATATTTTTGTGTTAAAATTGAACAAATTGTTGTGGACAACAGTTCGGATTTATATGCAATTTATCGATTATGTCTCAACTTTAAATGCGTGTTTCTCGCTTATAGGCAAAAAACCAATAGTATTTATACTCATTAGAATAACCAATCTTGGCATCAAGACATACTTTAAAAAATTGAAATCGGAATGAAATGTCCCTTTAAAGTAACTGGATTTTGTTCAACATTTGTTGAAAATGTCGTGATACTTAAATGTCGTAATTCACATCCACTGTTTGACAATGGACAGGAAGGACCGAGTCTAAAACTTGTTGAATTTGATGTATTATCGAACCGATTCAAAAACCATTCTTCGGCAATTGGTTTTAACTTTTAATGATAAAGATTGCGATGTTGTTTAAATATACATAAAACCTAACGATGGGTTACTTATGAAACTCTATTCGAAAACTAGCAGGAAGGAACAGGTTTACGCCTTGTTGAACAAGAGCTGTCCGAAGACAGCGCGCTCGACTTTCTAAGTTGCTTAGTATAAAGGGGGCATAACTCCAAAAATAGTGGAGCCAGGGTCATGGGCCCTGATAGTAAGGTAGAGGGTGTGATGGTGAATAAGTATTCCAAGTTTGGGTTGAATCCCTTTGATAGTATGGAAGTTATTGATGTTTGAAAAAACTTTAACCTTTGTTGCAACGCCAACGCCGACGTCAACGCCAACACCAACGCCAGCGCCGACGCCCGGGTGACAGTATAAGCTCTCATTTTCTTCGAAAAGTCGAGCTAAAAAGGCGTAAAATCCTAACCGCACCCTTAAAGCACTGTTTGTCAGTTCTACGGGACTAAGTGTGTAACTTTGTTGAAAGCTGCGTAAAGCCTAAACAAACTAAACAACCACTGTCTGAAAATTTGAACCACGTTAGAGAATCATGATTTTCAACCTCTTGTGGAATTCGGTTATGTTACAGATAAGAGGGGTACAATGACTTTCTAACATAGCAAAATACAATTTATTGTTTACCAGATCCTATTTTGTGGATACTCATTGGAATTGTCTCATCGAGAGCCGATTCCAATGAGATCCATGCAAGGTTAGGTTTGGTTTTAAAATGAATAATTTAGATTGTCTTTATTTGCATCATCTATCTTGTTGCTCTAACGGAATGCTGTAACTGGCGCATGAATCATGTAATAGAAATCCAGGTGACTGACAAATAATTAACCCATTACCAAACAAGACCTGGTTTTGACGTCCATAATAGAAACGGCTTAGGAAAACATTGAAACAAAAGAAGAAACTGCTGATAACCAGCAGTTTCTCCTTTTTGTCTCAATATTTTCTGTGCCATATTTTACACAAATGCCATCTTTAATCACCCTATTTTTTTGTTTGGAAAAGGGATAACGCGCATACACGTGAGGTGTCTTGAACACTCAGAATTTGAGTGGAATAAATAGAATGAAACCTTTATAGCAGCTAGCATAGAACAAGATCGGAATACAGTGCAGGTTGATCTTTGCTATGCTGTGTATCAATTCTTTATTACTTTTAAAGTTTAGGCTTGGTCACATTTAAAATAGCGAGAATACACGCGAGAAATCATGGATAGTCAAAGTGGGGGTGGAGTAGATTTACGGAACAATCCGTATACACATACTAGATCTAGAATAATTTTCAACTGCATGTAACTATGTACAGCAGCTAAACTTTTTATTGCTGCTTGTCATTGTTTAACGATGTTCGAAGTTAAGACTGAGTTGTTAGACTAGTCCTAGTCGTTTCTGTTTGCTTTATTTGTACAGTAGTGCATTACTCAATATAATACTTGCATCTTTAATCTAAATTCAAGGTATTTATTGCTTTTAACAGAAATTCTAGATTAGGATGTCATTTAAAAGGATCTGTCCTTTCTACAATAACCTTAATACTAGGGTCTGGGCCAGACCAACTGGATTGTATTTATTAAGAGTTATGGGCATATATCAGATCTCAGGCGGTCTTCTAAGCTGACAAAATCGCTGTTTCTGTTCCAAAACCAAGAAAATGGTCTACGTGTTTAATCAACCTGTAGTTGTGAGGGCTTTGGTAAGTCGACGACTTCTGAACTCTAGACTCGATCCTATTAGAGATGGTCAACATCCATGTGCGAGATCATGAGCAGGCAAAGACGGGATGCAACAAAACGTTTTATGTGATAGGCTACTTTCTTTAATGGGCTGATTACCATTTCATACAAAGGTTACACAAAAAGGACATTAACAATTTGGTAATCAATGCTGCGTTGATGGGTGTAGGGATGGATGTAATATCGTGATATTTTTTTTCAATTTCAATACGCAATTCTATGGTGGTATCAAATTTGTCAGTCTAGCCCCTATTGTGTTGTTAAAAGTACAAAATGTTCAATCAATCCGATTGGTCGAGACATGCTATGTAAGAAGATTGAATTTTTAATATGTAGATCTCTGTGGACATTTGAATAAGAAATGTTAGTGTATACGGCAACATATGAACGGGTATAGAAATTGCAACTGCAGTAACGGCACATCGAGGTTAACGGCGTACGAGGTCGTCTTGGTCGCGTCGTTTCTAGTCGTAGGTTTCATCCATTTATCCAAGGAAGATTTGAAACACAATTGAATAGAAAGCGGGGCAGTTTTTATGATCTCTCCATATTCTAGCAACTTCAATCGTACGAGTACTGCATCGCCGAATTTGAAAAGAGACAACAGTAACTGGAATGATCATGTGATAATCTTGGTTAATCATTTGGCCTTGATAAAGTTGGGCACGTGAGCACACTTTATTTCGTCATCTGCAGTAAGTTTGTAATCTAGGTCTGTTGGTTTTGTTATCTTTGTGAGGTTAAAATCAGTTATCTTCTCTACAAACCTCATAACTGCAGCTTGACTTAAGCTGCAGGTATGAGGTTTTCGAAGAAACGTACGGTTTATAATGTTTAAAGTTGTTTTAAGTCGGTCAATAATGCTTGTGCGATTGATTACGTGTTCAAATGGGTTATGCATTATGCATGATGGCTTTGTTTTATCTAGCTTGAGTCAACGCGTTATGAAACAATGATAAAATTCAAGGCCTTCAAACGACGATGTATGTTTTTTAAGTAATAAAATGCGATCATTCTAGTAAAATACAAAGTTATGCGTCTAATTTTTCCTGCTTCAACCCGAAATATCCATATTTGAATTGAGTTCTTATAAGTAGACAAGTTATGGCGTCCATGGTAGCATACCATCTAACGCGGGAAGTCTATTTTCTGGAGAGCATGCTCTGCATATGGGTGAAGTTCAAAAAAATGAAGTCAAAGTGTGACATTGAGGTAAAAAATCAAACAAACTTGTAGATGTTTAGTTTTGGTATAAATCATTACTTAAGATGTTGAAGTTTCAAAAATTAATAGCGAACACCCTCTGAAAGTATCCATGTTTCTGCAATTCATATGGTTTTATCATTAATGGCACTTTATTTCAAAACACAGTACTTCTTTAGCAGAGCGCCATAAAATTGTTTCATACCCGTTTGAAATAAAACATTTGTCAATTTCAATTGAATATATCTTGGTTCATAATTCTAAATCGTTAATTTTGGCAAATTCCTTCAAAAAATATTTTTTTCACCATTTTTTCATACATTTTACCTGAAATTCAATGTTTCTACCCATAAAAATTATCACACCCATTTGATTTCTCCATATATATTGCAATTAATATATTTCTTTTTAACTTCAATACACTCCAAAACAGCTCTGAAAATTTCGAAGCGATACAATGATTAAATCCGGTAAAACATGACCTTCAAAAAGCTGCCCTTTTTTCCTCAATGCGTTGCACTTGGGACAAAAATATGTCAAAAAGGCTTCTTGTAGCAAAAATGAACACTTTTCACTTAATATTTTAGTATCTATGTGACATATGTAAGTCAAATAACTTGTAGATGTAAGAAATTTTAACTTTGAACATGAAATATATTCAAAACAGCACACCTTTTTCCCTTAGAATTGAATGCTATAGTTTATGTATGCTTATTACGCTAGTTGTTTTCCATTGGTTTGAAAATGATAGTAAATCAAAGGAATAAGTCATAATTTTGTACATTTGATATTTTCCTTGAACCTCAGAAAATCCTAAGACTGGTCATCAACATATCTTTGGTAATAAAATGTTGCACTTGGGACAAAAATCAGATTCTTCGAATTTAAGGTTTCCTGGTTAAAAAAGATCATATTTTTGTTTTATATAAACATGATAATGAGTGAGGGTAACACAATGAATGATGATAAATGTAAGGTGTGGAATAATGTCAGTTTAGGTTGACTTTGGTACCATGCAAAGTATTCTTTAAAAGCGTCTCTTTGAAGTTTGTGTATTGTAGATATTTTGGAATCTCTGGAAATTGAATTTAAATCGATTTAAAAGCTTCGTTTGTCTAGTTTATTGATAGAAAGTTATGTAACTTTACAGGCTTGTAAAAAGGTACTCTCTGCACATCAGTCAACGTTTCAACCGATGCCAATCTCGCCTAATCTGGAGATCAGTAAGAGATTTCATTGCCGAGTCATAAGCTGTCAATGAAATAAAAATCAAAAGTCCGTTACAGTTTCCTACTGGGTTTATAAAGCTCATGTGACACTGTTAACTAATAAAAGTAAATTGTTTGAATTGACGAACAAGAAAATTTGATTTCATCCGATGATTATGAATGTTTTGATGTGTGTCACTCAGAGTATGTGATTACCATTAGCGTAGACTTTCATTGGATAATACTAAATAACAAACATGACACAGTAATTGACATCCTAATATAGTAAAATAGGACAAATTTGATGACCTGACGACAACGTTTGAATCAATCGATAAGATTGATAAATTCTGTACTGAAAATAGTAAAAAGCATAAATATCAATTATGTCTCAAGTGCAACGGTCTAACTGTAGCTGTATTGATCTTCTAAAAAGTAACAACTGTGTTCCTTTGAGATTTTCTCTTTGCATCAGAAATACCAAACATAATCTACACCATTTAAAACATATTCTGCACCATGAATAGACACTTGTTTCATTCTAAGCAGGCACATACCTAATATGAACCAAATATTTGTCTTGATAGGTCCATTTTATTATTTTGTGTCCAGTTGTTTTCCTTCAAAGGGAAGTTTTACAGTTAGTTTCATTATTTTCTTTGCATATCAGCTCAATTTCTTTGGAAAAATATAGATTCCTGCATGGATTTTCTTGTTATAGATTTTTTTGTCCCAAGTGCAACGTTTCACGGTTCGTTGTAAAACAGTTACTCAAACATGTCAACAGACAGTTAAGCTTAAGTTTTTGTTGCGACTGTCAGCTACATTGAATATGCGATAAATAAAAGCAAAAAAGTGTGTTTTGCAAGTTTTGAGTTCTGAAAAAAACTCCACTAAATATATTTTTCGCCAAAATAAGCTATTCATTTCCAAATAATTTCTCCGTACGGCATAACAAAGTTTTTCCAATGCTGTTACTTGATAGATGTATACTTTAACAATAAAATAAAACCAAAGTATGACAGGTTCAGTTTGTTTTTAAAGTTTCACAATGCTCTGAGTTTGCTTAGAAAAACGCGTTGCACTTGGGACATCACTTTCGGCAAAATTTAGGAAGACAGCATGCAAAGAATTGCAAAGAATTGCCTGTGAATTATATTTTCTGACTTGCTGATCTGAAAAATGAGGAAACACAACATGTTAGGCAGGTAATGCTTCTTTTATGGATCTAAAACCTCAAAGCGTTGCACTTGGGACAAATTCAGGTAGCAGTTTAAAGACGCTATTTTCTGACATATCTTGCTCAAGATTAGCTTATTTGCAATTGAATATTAATCTTAAGACATACTGCTATGCCTCGAATGCCTTTTAAAGTGTATATTGATGATACTTTATAAAATGTACTTGATCAAATTCTAAATTTGTAATTCGGAACGATACATTTTTTACAGGGGGTATCATCATTAATGCTTAAATTTGAACTAGCAAATGTGGTGCAACATAACCGAATTACATTAGAACCTTGAGTTTAATTGATGAATTTCAAATTGCAGGATCTTTTAGGTACATGAAGCATCACGCTTTTCTTAAAACAACATTTGAAATTGATGAATGTATCAAAATGTCACGCTTTTTACGTTGCACTTGGGACATTTTTGGGAATATTTTTCGCCGTAACTTTGGTTTGGATAGTTCGATTTTCATGAAATTTTCCATGGTGTTTAACACCATCACAATGCATAGTTTTAATCCAAAAAGAGCATTATTCTTATGAACATATTCATTCAGGCTCTGTTTGTAATAAAAACTTCATTTTTTTGAACTTCACCCATATTGATATTATGTAGGACATTGACATATTTTTCTTTCTTTAAATATTATGCGATTCGGCAATTATTAGACGGTAAATGTCTGTGTGACCAGGTCCCAGTTTCTCGAAAAAACTTAGATTTGAGCACCGTGCTCAAATCGCACGAATTCCACGTGAACTTCAATCGAATACCATTCAACGTTGGAGAGTATCCCTTTGAAGTTGAGCATGTTCTCATGAGAATATACTTAACTTTTTTCGAGAAACCGGGGCCAGGACCTTTAAAGTCTAGCACGAAAGACTAGATCGAGAGAGGTTGTAGTCTATCGACGTGTTACAACCTACAATGGCAGGTGTGGTATGCAACAACAGATCTAGTTCCCAGTTTATGTTTTAAAATTACATTACAATCCATCTGAATGGCCGAGACATACGTCTCGACCAATCAGATGGATTGCAATGTAATTTGATTGGATCAATCGGAGTTTTTCGTCCCACAACAGCAAAGGTCATATGGAAACGGAACCTCGGTTTCAAGTCTCTTCCGAAAGACTGTCTGGAGAGGCGGGTAATCGAACCAGAGACCCCTGTGTTTCAAGTCCACCGCATTACGACTGCACCACTTCCGCCCACTGCAATGTAAATTGAATTTAGGGATCTATCAAAAATTGTTGGTGAATACGGTAAGGGCGTTCAAACTGCACCAATCCACCCTGATTTTGATTTAGAGAACTGTTGTTGACTGCTGGAATCGGTCTTCAAGGCTGTTGTCTGGCTAGTTGCCTTGTCATTTTTGTCGTCTGGTATTTCTTCCTGGCACTATTTTTCTTGCACAAAAAGTATGCATTTCCAGGCACGTGATGGATACGTAACGTGGCCATGCAAGCATACTCTTTACTTTACAGTAAAGACTTAACACAAACATGTAAATAATGGATTTATTTATAAATAGAATTTTCGGAAAACAGGTTGAAGGCGTTCGCTGATAAATTTTCTGTGCTGTAAATAATGCATCTTTTTCTCTTCCAGGTTGTACTTTCACTTTATGAGGTCAGTTAATATCGTTGTCTCCATCGGCGTCTATTGTCAAATATGAAGTTGTTCCCCTATGCAATAAATTTCATATTATAGCTGTTGATATAGTTTTTTCCCGATTCAAACCTTTGTTCAGCATAACCTGACCATGTAAAAGGTCTTAGCCTTTGTATTCAAAAAGCGTATAAGAAAAGAAGGCAAGAATCAAACTGTACACAACTAAAACGAAACAAAGCAACAAGCAACTGTAACAAAACAGCTAAAGAAACAGTAACAGCGAAAACGAAGATAAAATAACAAGATGTAAAAATTTCTAGGTTATTCGTGGACAAAAACTATTTTACTAAATGGCCAATAAAGGTGAAAGGGGGAAGGGAGGGGCTCTATCAGAACATTCAGAGATTGGAATACTGAAATGGCAAGATCTACCCATTTCTAAACAACAACATTCTGGACCAGTCCATGTCAAGCTTAATAAAGAATGTTATGGCCTGTCTTCTAAAATTCTGCGTTTTTTGTCTTTTTTCCTCATTGATTTCCAGAGATTTACGCCATTTCATGGTTTTCAAAACAAAACAGAGGCATGTGTAGGTCAGGGTAAACAAACATCCCTACAATGAAGTTTTTTTTTTTAAGTTTTATGTACAGAATGAATGGTGTCAAATTTAGGCGGGAAAACAATATCCTTCAAACCACGCACATTAACTCTTAAACCCTTTATCCTTAAATCCACCGGTCTTGACAAGTTTGCTGGCTATAAGTTCATAAATTCCTGGGAGGGGTGGGGCTGGTCGAAAATTGTTGAATTCATTTTTAACATTCCATTGAGGTTATGTTTGACAGATTTTCCAGTTTTACTAATAATATTTAATTTTACATCTGTACAACATCTAAGAATAAGGACCATTGTAAAATGTTGTCCTTTTGGGAAAGTGTTAAACACTTCAATTGACAATATACAATCGTAAGTCGAGTGGTTTTGATTGGACACTAAACGTAAACTTGAACTCTAAACCAGGAAGTTTTGACTCTTGTTTCATTATCGCCGAACTACCGGGCTGAATTCCTTGTCTTTTCTTCAAGAACGGTCAACCTTATAGCTACAGCTTGTTTAACGATGCATTTACGAAGTTTTTGGAAGATAAGCAGCGAATTATGAACAGTGTTCTGCTTATTTGTGTCATTTGAAATGATATTTTAGTTTACTACGCACTATATATTTCAAAATGTCTAAATTGAAACTTGTCCATTTTTGGCATGTTATTATACATTTATGATTATATACATATTAATTTTCATGGTAGAACGAAGAACCTATAGGGATATGGTGTTTATCTTAGCTACTTTAATTTATAAATATTGACAAAGCATCGTCAATTTACGTTGAAACGGATGACACTCGAAGCTGCATGAAGACTTTGGTATGGAATGATGGATGGAATACCATAAATCATTTTTCCACTTTATCACCAAATGCACCATAAAAGAGTCACAAGTTTCTTAATATTGTGAAAATTGTTGGATACCTATTGCTGAGGTTTTATGCAAGTCATTGAACCCTGGCATTAAGATTTGAATCTGTCTGGAGATTATGTAAATTTACTAAATTATACCGTCATTGGTGACAGATTGGGTAAATAATTCCAAATTGACGGGTTTAACACTCCCTAAAAGCATAGCAGGTCAAAAACATCATGAAGAAACGAACGTAAATACCATACACATTATTCGTAGATTAATCAAGATCTGCTTCATTATGACGTCAGAAAAGTCTGTCATTTTGGCCATACTTTACATTTTCATTTCTAGTCATTTGTTAATCAATCTTTTATGACCACAATAAAATCACTGACCACGTCATTTGCGAACATAGAAGAGGACATGCTTAGTATGAAGTGCACATAGACGACGGCATGCAAAGTACAGAGTGAAACTCATTATCCAATGTAAAATTAACCCTTTTCCCAACCAAGACCTGGTTTTGACATCCCTGTGGAAAAGGCTTGGGAAAACATTGAAACAAAAGAAGAAACTGCTGATAACCAGCAGTTTCTCCTTTTGTCTCAATATTTTCTGTGTCATATTTTTCAAAAATCCTATCTTTAATAACATCCATTTTGTCATTTGTGGCAGTTTTTGAAGTGGACCACCCTAAAATTTTGCCGTTTGGGAAAGGGTTAAAAGAAGAAGATGGAGCTACATATTTCTTGTGTTCTATTTTTATATTGTTTTAGTGAGTAAGGGTCTTGATAGGACTAAAGTTTCCCGCTTTTGTTACCCGATTTTGAAAAGTGATAGAAACGGAACATAATTATTCAAAAGGGTGAAACATTAGTAAAGAAAGAAAACAAAGATTTCTTAAGTATTTGTTTTCAAAACTAATTGCGCCTAAAATGACTAGTACTTAAGAATTTCATGGCATTTAAACTCTTTCAGTTTCCAGTTTTAAAGCGATTTTCTGAATGAAAATTCACTTGAAAGGAGATAAAGGCCATGATCAAGTGATAAAACAAATACAGATCTTGTCATTCATTACAATCGACATGAAATCTAACTTATAACTCGGAGCTTACATCCTCGGATACCCTGAAGTATGAGCTACGCTACGTCATGAAATGTAGCTCATACCGCGGGGTACACTCTTAAGAACAGAGCACATTCTCTCCTTATTCCATTATGATAGAATGATGGTTAATCAATAGACCTCGGCTTTGGAGAGTAACCATGGGTTATCAAAGATGCGGAGCTTATATCTTACCGTAAGTATCAAACTGAGTGGGGAAAAACCACAGGAAATTCTGAATGCGCTAGATATTATTTTAAGGGGGAATGCTCCAGTTTTTCGGAACACTCGGTCTTTACTGTAGTGAATTAAATATTTCGTACCAATATGTTTCGCTACCATATTTTCAATAATATTATACATCATTACAATTTACCATTTTCGACGGTAAAAATGTATTTATTATGCGAAACTGATTTCCTCAAGATGGAAATCGATTATTTAGAGCAAGACAGTCGTAAGTGTGTATGCAGTTACCACCGTTTTGCGTCATTTTATTCATGTGTAGCTGATAAAAAATCCTGTAATTCACTAATAAGTGCGCTGACCTATACATTTTCTTTTTGAATTATTACCAGGACATGTTGCTTAATACAATGAGGGAGTTTCATCAAATTCTATTATGTAGAACCTGAAATATTTCCAAAAATATGCAAATTTTGACATAAAACACTCCAGTTTCGTTGATCTAGCCGAACCCGTGAGCATGCTGTTTTATACATTTATGTGTTAATAGTTAGAGATTATTACACGACTGATGAGGGCCGGAGAGTGATATCGGCCCGTAACCGCGATATCTGCCCCGAGGCCTTTAGGCCGAGGGCAGATATCAAGGTCAGGGCCGATATCACTCTCCGGCACGAATCAGCCGTGTAATAATCTGTATATTGCATTCTTTTTGCAAAAAAAAACTTTATTCAATGAGTAAATCTTACCTTTCAACATAATTTCCACAGATTTTCTAGTTGAAATAAACTCAAAATCGTTCATTTATTACATAAATCGCACTTGAAGTGAAGATAGGGAACGTTACGACGGCAGCCATTTTTGTAAACAACATTGCACTTTTCTGACGTCATTGACGTTTCGCGTCACGAAAAGGCACGCGCAACAGATCTATAGCTATAGTTTTTAGAAAAGATTCCTTAGCAGCGGGCAGATATCGCATATCTGCCCGCTGCTAAGGATTCACGTGGATATAGTTTTTTCGGCCCGCCCGATATCTGGCCGATTCTAGCCGAAAATGTTACTATTTATAGTAACAGAATGTAATATAAGCCTATATTTTGGGTTTTCTGTTCTTATGAAATGTAAGACGTTACTTTAAATCCATTTTCCGGACTAAACGATGAATATACTTAGAGATTATTACACGGCAGATGAGGGCCGGAGAGTGATATCGGCCCGCAACCGTCATATCTGCCTCGAGGTCTTTAGACCGAGGGCAGATATTGAGGTAAGGGCCGATATCACTCTCCGGCCCGAATCTGCCGTGTAATAATCTGTATATTGCATTCTTTTTGTTACAAAAAACTTCCTTCGGTGAATAGATATTACCTTTAAATAAAATTTCCACAGTTGTTCCAGTTGAAATAAACTCAATATCATTCATCTATTACAAACTAGCGCTTGAAGTGAAGACGGAGAACGTTACGACGGCAGCCATTTTTGTAAACAACATTGCGTTTTTCTGACGTCATTGACGTTTTTCGTCACGGAAAGGCACGTGCAAAAGATCTGTACCTATAGTTTTGGGAATAAATTCCTTAGCAGCGGGCAGATATCACATATCTGCCCGCTGCTAAGGATTCACGTGGATATAGCTTTTTTTGGCCCGCCCGATATCTGACCAATTCTAGCCGAAAATGTTACTATTTATAGTAACAGAATGTAATATAGCACTTTATTAGCACTTTAGTGACATTGGATAGGTGCAAGAAATTGTGCCTTTTTTCAATGTAGGGGTATGTGATACGAATGCCTATAAAATTCAAACAAGATCGCTGACCATCCATTTTTATATTATTTTTCAATTGGTAATAACATGTAATTTCAACATACAAAATATAAATAAATTCTATTAATGGGAAAAAATTTAGGAAACTGGAGCATTCCCCCTTAATTGGCATTGCAGATTTAGGTAAAATTTTCCGGTCATTGGAATTCCCGAGGTTTTCCCGACATATTTGTGTACAAATAACACCATTACAAGGACAAGAGGACCATGATGGTCCTATATCGCTCACCTGAACCAAGATGATATGAACAACACTTTTGTTCCATTCAATTAATATCTATGACTTTAAGACTGAAAACAAACTTTTGGTCAATAACGGTGAAAATGGAACTCATCCAAGATCTTATGGTGCCAGACATTGTGTCCAAGTTTTGTCTTGATTGATAAATAATTTTAGATTTTTAAGTATAAACATGGTCAAAAACAGCCGAAAACAGCAATTTTATCAAATTCAAGGGCACATAACTCTTGTCTTTCAAAAAAATCGAAATCAAACTAGTCTGAGATCTTATGGTATCTAACATTGTGTCCAAGTTTTGTCTTGATTCGTTAATAATTGTAGATTCAAGAGTGCGAAACACCAATACCCCCCGAAAATGCTATTGTTAAGTTTTCATGTTAAGTTTTTGGAATGACAGGCGGACAACATTAAAACAATATGCCCCAATCTTTTGAGGAGGCATGAAAAGGATTTTCTGATAATCAGCAATTTCTCTTTTCCCCAAAATAATTTCATTCCTTCAACATTGCACATCTTTATATTTGAAATAAAATGTTTTGTCATCTGTAACTCCTTTAAAATTGGACAAGACAATTCTTGAAAAGGGTTAACTTCACAGGCTTGGAATATTATTGAGGCAAAAGAAGAAAATGCTGATGATCATAATTTTCTTCTTTTGTTTCAACAATATTTGTGGTATATTGTACACTAATCTTATCTTTATTAACATATTTTCAATTATGTGCAGCAGCCTTTAACTTCGATATATACAAAAAGTGTTGTATGGGAAAGGGTAACAGTATGGATTCCTAGAAGGTAGGATTTAAAAGAAAACAAAATCATAATGTAAATTAATTTTACATAAATTTTTTTATTGAAATAACATATTATTCAAAATACAAATGAACACGTAGAACAAATTATTATAAACAAATCAAAGAATCTTAAAGTTCCATTTTTTTAGAATCTGTCTGAACAATAAAACATAATGTGGCATTGCAATCAATTAAGAGTATGGAATTTTTTTTTTCATCTGAATATACTTTCTTTCTTGTATTTTGAGGAAACAGATTGCATATTTTCCAGTATGAAATGAAATTTTAATTTGACACTTAAGATTATGTGATTTTTGTTATGATATTTTTTTATAATAACGATAACAAAACACACAAAAAAACACATCTCTACCTACATTACAATAGAAATTTTCTAGCCTTATTTTAATAAATATACATAAGTATATATATACATTTACATTTTTGCATTTTGTCGTAAACATTTATTGCCGCTGGATAAATCAGCAATCTTTCAGATTTGCTTCAATCTGTCATCAGTGACAATCAAATTCATAATTGCAACAAGTTTATTGTAAGATGTTTGTAACTAGACCTTGCAAAATGTTATATAGTAGTACAGAGTAGGTCTAAAAAATGAAGAAACTCTATTTCTTACAAAAAAATCAAATCACTTGTAAAAATGTTTTATAATTGATTGCAATGCCACAATTATAATGTTTGATATCTTTACTTTATTATTCAGCATGCAAAGAGGCTTGTTATCATTAAGATTGATCTCTTGCTCTGGATTCGTCATTCAGTTCAATTTTTCATTAGTCAGAGCAACAAAATTTAATTTATGGATATTTTGACCTTATTGGACAGTCTTCATCAGCGTAGTGGTCAATGGTGAGTCATGTGATGTAGCACGGTCACATGACAAGAGGAGTGAATTACACACAAATTGTAGTTCCAGGACCTTGTCATGATTCAGTTATGGTTTCTGCTGTTCAATGTTAATGGCTTCCTTGACTTGACTTTTGATATGTGAATCTTGGCATTGTTTGGGTCGATCTTATGTGTTATGTGTGTACAGCGTTCATAGGTAGCCAAATTGAATTTGCTATATGTTCTTTCTTTTTTATGTCCAAAGAAATACCTGTTTAGCCAATATACTGGTACATACGTAATCAGTTTCACTCTGGTCACATTTTACATCGTACACTTCTCCACACTTTTTCAGTTTGTCAGTTTTGTCTTTCACATGGGTTAGCTGTTGTATGATGGTATTATAAGGTTGTTGGTACATTTTAATGCCATATCTCTTGAACATTCTACGCAAGATCTCAGATGCTGCCCTTACATTCAGCATCACAATGTTGACCTGCTTGCCTTTTTCTTTTTGACCTTCAGTCTTCTGTTTCTCCTTTTTGTTTGGAATCTTAAGCATCCATTCATGGTTGCCATTCTCCCTTAGAGCATTCTTGTAGTGTTCTATTTCTAGGTTCTTGTGTTCTTTCGTAACCATTTTTTCAGCTCTGTGGAATAATGTACAATCGACAGTTTGTGATCTAGGTCGTGGTTGGAATTATAATCTAAATACTCATTTTGGTAGTACCATCGTCATTCATGTAGATAAAAGTGTCCACAAAAGGGTATTTTACCATCTTCCTCTTGCTCTGATGTGAACTGAATCTGTATCAGTTGGGATGAAAAGGGCTCAATATCATATTCATGGAGTTTTATCATGGTGTCATCCACATACCTAAGTTTCTAGATATGTCCAGTGCCTCTCTTTCAAAGTGTTTCATGTGGAGGTTTGAGACAATAGGGGAATTCTCGCCTCTTGTCATGCGACTGTGCTATGTCACATGGCTCTCACCACTGACTACTATGCTGATGAAAACAAGACTTTCATGCACCCTACAAATTAAGTCAATATCAATTTATGAAGTCATTCATTACATGAGTACAGAGCAATTCGTCGGTGTACATGCAAAACCTAGTATCTCGTTTTTGGAAAATTTTAAAGGGGAGGGAAAAAAAGTAATAACTTTTCTCAAACTGAAATGTTTTACTTGAAATTTGGACATATTGTTCACAAATAATGTGTCATTAATACTGACCAGTAAAAATATCTCAAAACCTGTGAGAATTGTCTAAACTGGGCACACAAGTTTTTACTTTGAAAATCGCACAAATCGACATACAAGGTTTTGCATTTACACCGACGAATTGTATGCTTATATTTATCCACACCTTAAGGAAAATATGAATGACATGATTAAAACACAATTTTAAGATATAAATACTAATTTAAAATCTTGACTATGAGTCAATAATGAAAGCATAAGGTGAATCAAAGTTGTGAAGAGAAACTTGGTGAGATTGTTTCATGCTGACCCCAAAATTTTTAGGTCTACGACAGGCAGCATAGGAACAAAATCAGCCTGAACAATGGAGGAATCTGGTTTTAACATACACCATCTGAGTTACAAATACATATTTCTAATCCATCAGATGAATTAGAAGTATGTATTTGTAACTCATGACTCATGAGGTAAAATGTCATTCACATTATCTCTTTTTCCCTCAATAGTTTCCAAGCTCTTTAAACTTCATATCTATTATTATCCATGATTCAATCTTTACATCAAAAGACATAATAAACCTTACTATATATACAGTAGGTATCATCATGGTGAGGGGGTAGGCTGACCTTGTTTTATATGAATTTGTAGGCTACAAGTTTGTATTGTTTTCCAGATCTTTTTATGGTTTCTTTAATGGTGGGAAAAAAACTTGACCACCCCAAAAAAGTATAAAAGAGTATAAATTTTACTGGTATGAGCATGCAATTTGGACTGTACAAATGTTTAACCCTTTACCAAACAACACAATTTTAGACTGGTCCAAATTCAAAGATGTTGCAGACGACAATTTCAAGTGAATGAAATTTAAAGTTTGTTGGTCTTTTTAAATAGAAAACATTGTGGGAAATGAAGAAATTGCTTGTCACAAGCAATTTCTTCATTTTCCATAATGTTTTCCAAAGCCATTATAGTGTTTGGAGTCAAAAGGAGTCACTGTGTGGTAATGGGCTAAACAACCTTGATGACACTACTTTTTATGTGAATAATTGTGTGTAAAAACATAATGAGAAAAGAAGAAACTAAACATCTATCATGAAAGGTGATACAATACCCCCGTCAATACATTTGTCCAGACAAGCATTTTTTTTCAAAATCAAAGGGCAATAACTCACAAAATAAGCAAATTAGTTGTGCTACTTGTATACTGCACTTCTCTAATGTGAATTCCATCTACCCATTAAGTTTCAGGGTCATAGGTATCATACTTTAAGAGATGTGGAATGGAGAAGTATTTTGCACATAGACTAACAGACAGACAGGCTGTTTCAGTATAACCGCCCCCACCTGAAAAGATTTGTTTTGGGGGTACAATTACTCATTATGTTCTATAATTTTACAAACTTCATTTTGACGTAAGTTATTTTTTTTCTACAAAATTTTAATTCACACATAAGATTCTAATCATAATGACCATGATAATGGATCAGTAAATCTATCATTTATCCCTTTCCCAGACAAGAACTGGTATTGTCATCCTACATAGAAAAATATTGACAGAATTGAAAGGAGAAGAACCTGCTGAAAAACATCAATTTCTTTTTTCCATGAACAAACATCCTAATTTTCATAACAGTAATTTTGTCAAGTGCATTTATTTAAATTGGTACCAATCTAAACTGGAAAAGGGTTAAAGCAAGTTTGTTAAAAAAATGATTGCTAAACCCTTTCCCAAACAAGACCTGGCTTTGATGTCCGTAATGGACATGGCTTGGGAAAACATTGAGATAAAAGAAGAAACTGCTGATAACCAGCAGTTATTCCTTTTGCCTAAATATATTCTGAGCTACATAAGTCATTTCTTCATTAGCATCTATTATTTTGTCTGTAGCAGTTTTCAAATCAGAACTGTCCGAATTGGAGCCGTTTGGGAAAGGGGTAAATAAGATGGTGGCCACCCTTATAAGCAGAACCACCATATACCTAATTCAATGTTTGTACAAGAATGTATACTCATTCGCGTACAAAAATGTAATTAGGTAATCAAACATCAAGCGGGTGACACTATGGTGGGAAGTTGTATGACACTGACAAATTACAAACTAACACTTTTAAAACAAGTTTGGAGATAACATAGTCATATGAACCTTCATGTATTTAGACATGTACAGAAGTAGACAATTTTATGATCAGACCAGTATGCTTCTACAGTCCCAACTACGCTGTCTTTGTAATTTGAAAACACCAGATCTAATGTTGAATCTTGGTCAGTAGTCGGTTCATGAATCATTTGTTGGCACCGAAATGTTTCTAACATATACTCTTCAAGACTACTTTGCTTTTGAGACACATCTATATTGAAATCACCCATGATCACTAAAGGTTTTAATGGGTCTATGTATTGTACAAGCTCACTATTCAATGTTGAAATGAACTTTTGATAGGATAAACCTGGAGACTTATAAATGACTACAACCTGAATTTCAAGTAATCTGTGTGATCCATTTATGAGAGTATACTCAAATTGTGTTGTACTATAGTGATGACATTTAGATATTGTGATATCATCTCTAACATACAATACTAAACCATGAGGAGGTCTGATTGTCTGTGCAGTTTGATTCTGGTCATTTCTGATAAGATGGTAGCCAGGAATTAAATAGTCAGAGCTGATGTCACTTTTAACTAATCTTGTTTCAGCAAAACCAATGATATGTGCTGACAAAATGTTCTGCTCTACTGCTACATCTCTAAAGTGTTTGTGCAAAGACCTACAATTGTTATACACTATTTTCAAATGGTCATCAGAGTTTACTGTATCCAGAGGAGTATAACATAGTTGAAGCTTTGCCTCAGAACATAACCTTTCTGATTCTTGAACTACCCTTTCGTCTAATGATAGAGCCTCCTCATTCAAGTTTACAATATGAAGGTTTTCAATAGACCTTACTCTGCTTAAAGCCACATAATGGATATGGGGATTCTTCCTGATCCTTCTCTGGGACAAATCTATGACAACTTTATTAAGGGTAGTTCCTTGAGCCCTATGAACAGTGCGACCAGCAGATGGCTGTAATGGAAATTGAATTCTTTGAACTGTATTATGGCGTACTATAAATGATCTCTCAATGTCAAATATTGGAGTCCAGTTATTGTCTATCAAAGTGTGATAAAAACCTCGACTGAAGTATTTCTTTCTTCTGTCACTTCCAATTTGTTTATCATCAAACTGAACCCAAACTATGCTAGGCCTGTTAGTCTCTGCCTGCTTATATTCTACAAACTTTACAATACAAGAGGCTCCATTTGTAAGTCCATCTTCTGTATCTATGTTAACTGTCAAGTCATATATCATACCAATAACAACAGTAAGTGAATAGTGCAAACCCATGGTACTAGATGCATCCTTCTGTAATTGATTTAAAATTCTCTCTTGTTTGTCCTGTGATATGTTTGCAGCTAAGATGGAATCGTGACAAAGAATTTCAACCTTTTGGGCATTGATATTACTAATCATTTTGTCATTAAATGATTGCATGAATGAATTTTCAGCAAATATATGAGGAGCATTCTGTGGATAGTTCTCTGAATTTGGATGTACCATACACTGTTTGATCTGTTCCTTATCATGCTCCGTCATTTCATTGTGCCTTAGTCTGTTTAATAAATCTGCAAATGCACTATCATCCTTCTGTCGCATTATCTCTGTCAACTCAAACATGGTGAAATGTTCTTTCCACAAATTTACAGCTAATGATGCAGCATCACTAGTAAGGTCTTGAAATATCCAAGATCCAGCAACTGGCTTTAATTGAAACAGATCTCCCACTGCTATAATGCTCTTACCACCAAAAGGTAGTCTTGTGCCCGTTAACTCCTGAAGTCTTTGGTCAATAAACTTTAGCATTGTATTGCTTACCATTGATATTTCGTCAATTATCACAACAGACAAATTTCTATATTTCGACCTAAATGAGTTGAGTTTGTCACAAGTCAATGTCTGTTCTTTTTGCATGAATTTCTGACAGAATGCTGTTGATATGGTCGAACCATTGATGTTAAAAGCTGCTTTACCAGTGTATGCACACAGTAAAACCCTCTTCTCATCTGCATTTTGACCCTCCATAAGATTAAGATACCTGTACAAGGTTTGATACAATGCCTTGATTACAACACTTTTACCAACACCTGCTCCGCCAGTAAGGAAAGCATAAAGTGGTGCATCTTTTGTTTTAATCCAATGAATAACATGGTTATAGAAATGCCTTTGCTTTGTGTTCAAACACCTCAGAAGTTCTCTATACTGGTCATCTGGCAATACATTTTCATTTACTTCAACTGAAGCTGTAGCCACACTGCTGCCTAATTCAATTCCTATGTCATACTCCCTCTGTTCGACAACTCTATCTGGATTGAAATACACAAATGTTTCAGATTCAGCTGAACTCTCCAAAGCTGTTTCTGCTTCAACTTGTTGTGTTCCTGAAGCTATTTCGTCGAATGCATCCAAATCATTTTCAGCAGTTTCTCTTGCCATCTCTAATTCCTCAATGTGATGTTCATACAAATTTGCTTTGAAATCGATCTGGCGTTTTTTAGTGTCATAGTGTTCCCTGTAGGTTTTGAAATTCATCATGAGATCCGTGTTTTCATTTCTCCATGGCAAAAACAGTAAGATTTTCTCACGAAAATGATTCTCCTCATCTGATTTGCGATTAAACCTTACATAACGTATAACTTTGGCAGTTTTCCTTTTTCTTATCTTTATACCATTTTTCAAAACGACAAGAGTTTTTGAGTCATTGAACAAATCATCTGAATCGATGTCATCATCATCCTTCACATCATCATTTGTAATTCTTTCATCATCTTTAGGATACACAACTTCTAACTGTGAAACAAAATCAGCAAGGCACCAATTTTCAAGACATTTTGGTCTTTTTGCATATCGTTTAACCACATTATCGGCTACAATGTCTGTGGAAGAATCAGGTAACTCATCTAATTCATGTTTAGCTTTCAGAAGCTGAATTCTGTCATTTGGCTGTGAAGTATTGATGAAAACTACATCTCTAGTACCCTTGGATAGAGGCATCTGAAGTACTAGGTACACTGCTTCTTGAGCACTCACTTCAACACTATTGGAGAAAACGTTTCCAATATGGCGTACCTGTCGTTTAATGTCAAAATTGCCATTTCTTGCTTCTTTTGCTGCAGCATGTAATAAAGCACTCATTCCACGCTGTGATTTACTGATGTAGGATACAATGTACATGGCACAGGCATATGGGTCTAGTACAAACTGTATGTCAATATTTGCCTTCCAAGCACTTAAGACAGTTTCATTGTACAAATTAACACGTACATCTTTTGGTGCTCTTTTCAGAAATACCTTTGATGCTTTTAAAGAGCTTCTTATGCATTTGATGTAATCATCTTCATTCAGTTCCACAACATCTGTTAAGAACTTTTCATAAGTCATATCATACCCTTCTTTTTCCGCATTCATTTTCGTCTGAATTTTTTCATACATTTTCTTGTACTTCTCCACATCTGATTCAAGTGGTTCAAGAACCATTGTTTTCTTCAATGGTGGTAATGGATATCCAAAGCGACATATTTTGTCTGCCTTTTTATGACATGTTCTGCTATGCTTATGAATTTGCAACTGGAGTAATTCTTGTATTTGTTCATTTTCAGTGCTGCATTTCAAGTATGTATCAACAAACTCAACTATTTCGTCATTGGAGCTGTTTTTGTACTTTGGAGAATCTTCTACCCAAACAAGCATGTGTATGTGAGGTGAACCTCTTTGTTGAAATTCAACACGGTAAAAGTAATCTGTCACATTGCCAAGGCAAGCATGAGAGCTCTTTAAGACAATATTGATGAATTGTTGAACTCTATGATCAAAATAACGAGAGCATGTTACAGGATCCTTCTGAACTAACTTGATTTTCTGTTCCCATGATAAGTTCTTTATTTCATCTTCAGAATATGTAAACCCCTGATTGAGACTTGACAACATATTTAGTAAGTCTGACCACCTTGTATCTGCAGATGATAATGACATGAACCATGTAGGCAAACCAAGTTGTCGAATCATTGCAAACACATCTTTCTTCTTTGTTTCTAAATATGCAGGGGAGTTTCTTAGTTGTTTGAAAATGTAATATCCTTCATCTTTACGCACTATGTTTTCCATAAAGCTTGTATCTTTAGCCTGCCCTGCAGTCATTTTGTTTTCAAACTGACCTCTTCGCACAGCAAGATTCACTTTGTCATGCAGTTGCTTCATCTGAATCTTTTTCAGTTTGAAAAATATATTTGGTACACTGTTTGCTGCTCGCCTATCATTGCTTCTTAATTCCCATTTAGCAATGTCACTGTAATTTACTGGAACTAATCTTTCTTCACTTTGAGCTCTTCTTTGTCCACAATATATTGTTGGAAAGCACAGAAACTCTGAATCAGAATCTTGATATATACTTAAAGGTCTCTGACCTTCTCCAGGTGCAAAGGTAAATGTGTCTGTTCTATTTTCAAGATTTCCATCTTCAATGAGAGTGTCAATGTTTCCAACATTCTCTTGCATGTTTTCTTCTGTATCTGAATCATAGGTGTTTTCATTTTCACCCTCATCATGTTTATCACTAGTTTCCATCTCTACATCTGATGATTTATTACTGGATGAAAAGAATTCTTGTACAGTCTCTTCACATTCTCTTGTTACACGTGTTATCCATTCTTCATCAATTGCAACTGATGAATTTGCATACAAAGCACTGTTTTTCATTAACCAGTGTAATGCTACCAAAACACGTAGAGGCCTCACATTCTCTGTAAATGCACAAGATTTGTTAGACAACCTCTTTTTTAGCTTAACTGCTACAGTTACATTTTCATCAAATGGTCTAGGAAGAGAATTAACAACTGGTTGAATATCTACGGGCACATTCACAACATTGCCTTTAACAGAGTACTGACGACCTCGTGGTAGTTCTCTAATTTGCATAAAAGGTATCCTTAAAGCAATCAGTCTTTCTTCCAGTGGATACAATTGTAAGACATCTGGTTTCTCAGGCCATCTCATACCATTTACTTCAGACAATCTCGGAACCTTTCTATTCATTAGATTTGTTTTACAGGTAATACATATCCATTCTAAATCATCAACTGATAAAGTACCAGTTAAATATTTTGAATCAATCACATCTTTCATAGTTGCGATACTACTTACACTTTGTTTGAACCAGGTTTGCTTACAACAGGAGCAGATATATTGAGGTCCAACCTTAATACTCTCATGAAATAATGCTATACATTCATTCATATCACCTCCATGTTTTTTTCTTTTAGCACTGGAGCTTTCGTTTTGTCTACACTCTGTTGACTTCCTTTTCAAACATTTTCTGTCTCTATCACTAATTCTTTCTGCTTCTCTTAAACCATCTTTTGACCGAGCAACTTGTTTTGCAATTCTTTCCTTTTCTAAATTGTATGGATTTGAACGCAATTTCTTTTTTGATGAAATTTCTTTTTGTTTAAAATCTGCAATACTTCTGGCCTTTTGCTTTGAAGTCGTTTGAATGTTTTTTTCCTTCTGTTTAAAATTAGTATCAAGTCTAGCTTTACGCCTATATGTAACCTGACTATCTCTCTCTTTCTCTTTAAAATCCACATTGTCTCTTGCTTTACGCCTATATGTAACCTGACTATCTCTCTCTTTCTCTTTAAAATCCACATTGCCTCTTGCTTTTTGTTTTGATGTAGACTGAATTTGTTTTTCTTTCTGTTTAAACTCTGCACTACTCCTTGCTTTTTGTTTTGAAGTTGTCTGAATGTTTTTCTCCATCTGTTTAAAATCTGAACTTCTTCTTGCTTTTTGTTTTGAAGCTGTTTGAATGTTTTTCTCCTTCTGTTTAAAATCTGAACTTCTTCTTGCTTTTTGTTTTGAAGCTGTTTGAATCTTTTTCTCTCTCTGTTTAAAATTAATATCACTTCTTGCTTTATGCCTATATGTAACCTGACTATCTCTCTCTTTCTCTTTAAAATCCACAACGTCTCTTGCTTTTTGTTTTGATGTAGACTGAATTTGTTTTTCTTTCTGTTTAAACTCTGCACTACTCCTTGCTTTTTGTTTTGAAGTTGTTTGAATGTTTTTCTCCTTCTGTTTAAAATCTGAACTTCTTCTTGCTTTTTGTTTTGAAGCTGTTTGAATCTTTTTCTCTCTCTGTTTAAAATTAATATCACTTCTTGCTTTATGCCTATATGTAACCTGACTATCTCTCTCTTTCTCTTTAAACAAAGCATCACAACGTTTAGCTTGTCTATATTTCCTAAAATATTCTTTTCTGTCAATACCTCTATCTTTGACTGATGGCTTTTTACGATTTTGTGATTTCTCTGCTGATTTCATCATGGCTTTATTCTTTTGATCCTCAAAATAATTCAATAACAAATTTGAGTGAAGGTCATCTCTGTCATGTGAGCATGTAAATGCCAGAGGCAAAATTTCATACGGAGAAGATAAATCAATCCTCATGCTCTCATACATAGCATATAAAAAGGTCACAATTTCATCAAGAGTAGCAAAACCAATTAATAATGATTTACCCTCTGGATCACACATTCCATCATTTCCATGTGAATGTGAATCAAAAAGCCAAAATGTGTCATCTTTAACAAACACTGCAGAGCAAATAGCACCTATCATCACTAAAACATACTGCACATTTAGAAAGGCAGTTTGTAAGGATTTGTGCAAAGATGGAAATGCAGGATCATCAAGCTGGTCTACAGCATTGCCTGATATGATAGCCTCCTTTTGAACAAGCACTTGCCTTGATAATATCTCGGCTTTATTCGGGATTTCATCTAGAGAAAGATGTCTGTGCTTAAACTTCAAAGTTTGTGAAACATTTTGATACAACTGATCACCAACTGTTAGAACTTCATCTATGTTTGCTGTCAGATTTGAATAATGTGCATATATCAAAGCACACAATGCATTCATTGTACACTGGCTGCCTCTTGAGTATACAGAAAACCTTCTGTTATTTTGACTGTATGAGCCTAGTTGTAAAGTGGTATAGTTGAATGGATTATTCGCATTATGTTTGTATCCACTTGCAAAACATAATTTCTGATCAGGGTAAGATTTGGATAGCTCAGAAAATGATGATATATTATCATGTGCTATTATATTCTCAGACTCAGTATCATTTGATATATTATCATGTGCTATTCTATATGTCATTTCATCAGTCGATTCAATAATCACTTCCTTTTGTAAGTCATCAAGTAAATCATTTAGCAAATCTCCAAGCAAAGCATCTGGCAACTCATTTGGCAACTCATAGTTTTCAATGACAGACGGCACGATGGCTTTATAGAGGTGGGAACTTTCCTCCGTCTGTTGCTTGGTTCCCATGACAGATGACCCACTTATGGATGGACCACAAGTGGGCTCAGAGAGGCAGGAATCGACCCCCATCTGTTGACTAGTTCCCTGAACAGATGGCCCGACTGCCGAAGCAGTCATATCGGGCACAGTCCATATGAGGCCTGTAGGGTCATCTCGACCCTCATCTGCTTTCCTGGATCCAACACCAGGGCCGGAACCAGCACCATGACCATCACCACTACCATCACCCTCAGCATAACCATCACCAAGACCATCTCTCGTAGTGCGTCTGGACCTCATTACAGACCGTTTCTCAGCATTCCTCTGAGAAACAGACTTCCGCTTTAACCTTGGCATTCCTGAAAAAGAAAAGGTAAAGAAAATAACCCCCACCCTTGCCAATTAAACCATTTTCCCAAAGATACAAGTTTTTCGTGATCTGCACAGAGAGCTATGGAAACAGAGGGAGAGAGAAGAAATACAAATAATCTGATTTTCTTCTTTTGCCCGACTGTTTTCAACGCAAATTCATTAGGTTACTTTCAATTCCTTTGAAATGTGACCCGCCTAAATTTGGTAATTTGGGAAAGATAATTTATAACTTGGTGAATAGCATATCTACTTAACCCTTTCCCAAACAAGACCGGTTTTGACGTCCCTAATACAATAGACTTGGGAAAACATTGAGACAAAAGAAGAAAATGCTGGTGAACAATATTTTCTCATTTTGTCTCAATATTTTCTATGTTATATTATATACAACTTGTATCTTTTAGAACATCAATTTTGTGGCTTGCAGCAGCCTTTGAATTTGACAACCCTAAACTTTTGCTGTTTGGGGAAGCGTTAAGAATTTCAAGTTAATTTGTACTGATAAACAGACAGAGCAACAAAGTTATAATATATCCCAGATCTTTTGATACAGGGACATACAATTAAGACTTATTTTTTACTAGTAGGTATGGCATAATTTCTTGTATCTACTTATTTTCTTCTTCAACCACAATATGCAGCAAAGTTTTTGCCCTTCCTTGACAACAAGATTCAAAGCAGGTCCAAAAGCAAATATGCTGAAGACAGGAAAATGTATATTGCAATGACATCTTTATAGATAAGCATAAATACAAAAAAATAAATTGAATTTTTGAATACAGAAAAGGTACTACATGCCAAGTTTTGAACTAAATCCAATTGATTGATTTGACTGCTGTGGTCATCTGAATCTAACCGAAACTAAAGAAATACTAAAAGGACAGACAAACAGAGCAAAAAAAAAGTTCATACAACAACCTTTAAGTCACAATAAAGACAGAAAATTGATAATCTTAAGCGTGGAAAACATTGAGGAAAAATAAAAATGTTGGTAGTCAGCATTTATTCCTTCATATTTTTTTGAAAATTTCACATCCAGGATCATCCCATCCAGAGCTTTTTCTCCTATTTACCACACATTTGACTATTTCCCAAAGGACAAAAACCTAGACTGTTCCAATTCGAAAGCTACTACAGGGGAAAAATGAATGTTGCCAAAAATTGGATTTTTATACAATATGACACAGAAAAATATTGAGACCAATGAAAATAATGCTTATCAGTATTTTCTTCCTTTGTCTGAATCTTTTCCCAAGCTTTTACTATAAGGGACATCAAAAGCAGCTTCAGTTTGGGAAAGGTTAACCATAAATTGGTTTTGCTGTTTACAACACTCACTGAATTAATTGGACAGAGCTGTAGGCTTTCCTCTAGCAAATGTTTCTCTTCACACACTGAGCCCAAAATCCCAAATCAGAATCTCGGTCTACTTCAACACTTTATCAGTCTGTCACTTTATCCAATGTATTTGCTGTAGTCTATCTATCTACACTATCACTGATTGGGTGGCTGTTTATATACACCAGTACACTTCACTGGTATCAAAATATATCACAATATATAATTATAGTCTTGTTTCACTGTTTTATCAGTTCAATGAAGAATTAATTTCCTACAGAAAAAAAGAAAAGAAAGATACATTTTGTGCAACCTGTCATCTATCAAACAAAAAAGGACATTCTGAGAACAAATGAGAGAGAGCTTCCTTAAGGTTTACGAACTGATAATGAAATGCAGAACCAGAGGTGAAATTTGAAAAGTGCCAGTAATTCCTAAACTGTGTTACATTTTCATTCCATATATAAACATAAGCATTTTGTATGGTTTAGAATTTTAAATTAATGCATACTTATGGAAATATTTGACAAAAAGGTTCAAAATTACCTCCCATGCATATGAATATAGAGTAAATTACATATTTGTAAATTATTTTCTTCTTGAAGCATAATCTTGAAATCCGGCACGGTGAATCAACTTATGTGAAGAGTATTTACAAGAGTGTGCAATTTGATGCATTTCGTATGGCTAGAAAGTGGTGTTTTCATTCTCAGTTCGTAAACCTTAATTAACCCTTTTCCAAACCACAAAAATTGGACTGTTCAAATTTAAAAGTGAAAAGAGGTGACAAAATAAGCATAACTTTGTGTATAAAACTTGTAAAATTTTGAGATATATTGAGGCAAAATGAGAAAAAGCTTTATATCAGCAATGTTTTCCAATGTCTTTTCTAGTATGGACGTCAAAACTAGGTCTTGTTTGGAAAGGGGCTAAATGAGAGCATGTGAAATGGGTGTGCACATATCTATATTCAGTTTTTGATGTGAAATTTATTCGATGGGATTTCAGGTACAAAAGTCGAATGTCATGATAATGATACCTGAACAAGATGTGTTTGTCAAACACAAATGCCCCCGAAAAGGCCAATGTTAAGTTGCACATTAAGTTTTCATGTTAAGTTTTCAGGTAAAGGGTTGATAAGGGTTAATGGATTACCTGGAGGAAGGTCATATTGCATGGAACAGATAGATATCATTAAAAGAAGGTTACATACCAAATTTGAGCTTTGTATGTGGAATACTTATGGAGAAAAGGCTAATGTTAAGTTTACACGTTAAGTTTCGGACTGACAGACGGACAACGGTAAAATAATATGCCCCAAATTTATCGATGCGGGGTATAAAAATGATGATTGGAAAGTAGTTATTAGTAAGTAAACCTTAAGAGAGATTCTCAGAAATTCCTTTTCTGTGTGACAGATCACATGAAATATTTGTCTATCAATAAGTATAATTCAATATAGTATAAATCAACAAGGCGGTTCTTAAAATCAAAAGCCCTTCCAATCACTGGTGATAGTAAATCTAAATATTAGATAAACAAATGTTACATTTTCTGAATTGGTAGACCTATAGTAGATTATACACAAACATTTTCTCCTTTGCTCACAGGGTTTCTTGTTAAATTGAAATAACGTTTAAACTTTGGTATTTATCTTTTTATAGCATGGATTTGAAATTCAAAGAAGTCCTCAATTATGTAACTTGACAAAAGATTAAAGTTTGAAAGATAATGTATATTAGACAATCACCAACGGCACCTTCGGTAAATACCAAATACCTGGTACTGGGTTGACGTCTTTGGGTACTAAAAGAAACTGCTTAATTCAAAACTTAAATTCTGTTCTGCACTAATGTAAGTAAATGCTTTTACAGAAAACAACATATTATTCTATAGTTAAACCAAAAGATCCACAATATTTGGTAGAAGAATTGGTACAAGCTTTTGTTATGGGTCATTAATTTGAAAATGGTTTGAAAGTTAACTAGTTTGCTTCCTGTCTAACTCTTTCCTTTGCAATAATAAACTGGACTGCTCCTATTTAAATACTCCTACAGGCAACAAAATCATTGTTCATTAGTGTAAAATTTATGCAGGATGCTAGTTATCAGCATTTTTTGCTTTGTGACAATATTTCCATGTGCCTTTTTATTGGACATGTCAAAACCAGGTCTTGTTTAGGAAAGTAATAACATAGGATAGCTTCTTTTCACTCCTGAAATGTTGGTTCAAACTGAACATAAGCACTGTTTGTATTGATGAATCCATTTCTAGGTGATCAAATCTGTGCCTGAAAAATAAAAGATATCTTATTAGCACATTCCCAAAACGACATTATTTGAACCTGTCCAAATTCAAAGGTGTTGAGGACGACATAATTAATCTGACAGTCACTTTGATAAGTTGGAAAACATTGAAGAAAAGAAAGAAAATGCTTGTAATAAATACTTTCTTCCTTTTCTGACATAATTTTTTTCAGACACTCAGCTGCATCAAAAGGTGTTATTGTTTGTGATGCCAAGGTTATCTTATTTAAAATTTACACTTTCACAAACAGTTCCCTATCTGAGTCTAAATGTAGACAGAGTAACACCAAATTGTGAACAGACGGATGGACAGACAGATGGATAGACGGACGCAGACGCACTTCGTGCTCAGGTGAGCTAACAATTTTATTACAGTCAAGGGCACATAACTCTGTTCTGATAAAGATATTCTCATCAACATTATGTCCAAATTTTTTTTTTGATTAGTTAATATTCATTGCTGTTTGAGAGAAAACAAAGTCAAAAACAGAAATTTTGTCACCGTCAAGGGCTCAAAACTCTGGTCTTTTTAGTCCGATCAATCTGACAAATTAAAACATATAGGATTTTATGATCACCAACATTGCGACCAAGTTGTGTCTTGATTGGTCCATATTTGTGTTTGTTAGAGTGAAAATAAAGTCGAAAACGGTAATTTTGTGGAATTCAAGGGCCAATAACTCTTGTTTTTCTGGTCAAATCAAGCTGAAAATTAAACTGATCTTATGGTCACCAACATTGTGGTCAAGTTTTGTCTTGATTGGTCAATAAATGTTGATTGGTCAATAAATGTAGATGCTACAGTGTAAACAAAGATAAAAACAGCAATTTTGTCAAATTCAAGGGCATATAACTCCAGACTTCCTGCTCCGATCACACTGTAAATCCATCTCATTCAAGATCTTATGGTAACCAACATTGTTGCAAAGTTTTGTCTTGATCTGTCAATATTTGTAGATGCTAGAGTGGTAACAAAGTCAAAAATAGCCATTTTCTATGTTCAAGGCATGTTCAAGGGCACATAACTCCGAACTTCCTAGTCCGATCTTACTCAAAATTAAACTCATCCGAGAACTTATTGCCATACATCTTTTGACCAAGTTTGGTTAAGATTGGTCAATATTTGTAGATACTAGAGTGGTAACAAAGTCAAAACTAGCCATTTTTGAAGTTCAAGGGCACATAACTCTAGACTTCCTAGTCCGATCTGACTCAAAATCGAACTCATCCGAGAACTTATGGTCATATATGTTTTGACCAAGTTTGTTTAAGATTGGTCAATATTTGTGGGTGCTAGAGTGGTAACAACAAAATGTGAACAGACGGACGGACGGACAGACGGACGGACGGACGGACAGACAGACGGACGCCGACGGACAAAAAGTGACCACAATAGCTCACCTTGAGCACTTCGTGCTCAGGTGAGCTAAAAATCAAGAGCTCTTGTAGAATATATAATGTGCGAGCATTCCAGTCTAGATGAGCGTGTTGATTCTGACTCCCAAACAAGACCAGCTGGTCCTAAATATTTTCAGAGCTAACTGAAACATTATACGATCTTTATCAACTAGCATTCTGTTGTCTGGCAGCTTTCAAAGGGCTTTATGACACCAACTCAGGACTTTGGTACCATATTTTGACCGCATCCTACAAATCATGACCATATGTATTAATCACTTTGATTGCCATTACAGCTCCAAGGACCGGTAAAACTAATGGTCTTGGTAAGCTTGGCTACCTTTATAGGAATGCAGAGCCTCTTCACATGTGATTAAGGTTTGAATAACATCTAAGAGAAGTTGTTTCAGGATTATTATTGTTTCCAAATCTTTCTCAAATAGGACTTGTAAACCAGGTGGTGTTATGGTAAGGGTTAACAAGGCACCCCTGTGTCAGAATACAATCCTAGGTGCACACTCCGTCACAGCTAATTACTGCCTTAATGATCATAATGAGCAACACATGAGTCTGATAATAGGCCTAATTGCACAATGGCAGTTATCAATTAAGGAAGGGTGATCCGACATTGGCTCAAAATAGACCTTCCAATGCTTTTCAACAAATAACCTCGTAACTGCAGCTTCTTTAAAGCTGCAGTTACAAGATTTTTGGTTAAAAACCGATGTATTATATTTACTGTTTGGGTCCCAATGGTCGTGTCAATGCTTTTCCTCGAAATCCTGTAAATGCAGCTTTAAACAAGCTGCAGTTGTGAGGGTTTTCTTGACAGTCAGTGGTAAAAAAATGCTGTTTGGGTTCGAACAGTTGTATCTAATTTGTAGAATTGCGTTGGAGGATGGAGAATGAGTGTTAATTATGAAGATACACAACACATAAACAAAGAATGATGTTGTTGCAGATTTGGTCATAATGTATGTAATTATGTTTGGCAAAAGGTGAAAAAAATATAGGCAAGCAATGTATTCACTTAGTGCTCATCGGTCTCATAAAGTAAAATGGTGTGTGAATGGAGTTTTACGTCCCACTCAACAGCTAAGGTCCTATGGAGACGGGACCTCAGTTTAAATCTCATCCGCAGGACTGGGGAGGCGGGGGGTCGAACAAGCGACCCCTGTGTTACAAATCCAGCCCTTTACCACTGCACCTCCTCCACCCTAAAGTAAAATAGTGGAAACCAATTAAGGTGACACTGACCAGACAGCAGATCCTTTAAAAGCATAAGCTCTTTATTCTTCGCCAATAAAAACTATTTTTACTTTTTTATACATGTGTATATTCTTCCTTGTATTTTTTTCCAGTTTTTGTCAGTCAAAAAAAATGTTCGCGATAGGGTTAAGGGAATCTGAGAATCATGAATTCTCAAGGTATGACGTAATATAGATGTTCATGGAGATACACAATCTGTTAGAAGGAATTTCGAGAGATAAAATGCTGATAATGTTGCACTCAATAGTCTGGCCTGTATCATGCAAAGAATGAATGGGCAAATGTTAAAATAAATTTATTCCCATTCAAAAGTAGTTTTGAGCTTCGGCCTTATAACTTTTTCCCACAACACAACTAATTCACAATGCAGTTTCTGTTCAAATTTCAAAAAATTAACTGATAGGAATTAGAGTATCATGAATTCCAAAGTTATGACGTCATAAAAGCAGCAATCTGTGATAAGGAATTTCTAAAAGCGATAACTGTTGATAATGTTGCACTCGATGTCTACCTTGGATCACGCTAAGAATGAATGTTTAAAGATCAAGTTTACAAAGCCTCAAATTTGAAAGCAGAAAACTGTTGCAGGTTAATAACATTGGCATTTGTAAACATTATATCAAAGAAAATACTGAGACAAACGGAGAAAATCCTGACAATCAGCATTTTCTTCTTTTACATGGGCGGATCTAGATGGGGGTTCGGGGGGAAGGGGGGTGGCATTTGCCGAAAATCAAATTTTGACTATATAAATTTAGTGTAATATGTTACATATTTATTAAATTTTAAGCCATAATTTGAGCTTGGACCCCCTGGAAAAAATCTTGGACTTGGACCCTCCCTGGAAAAAAATCCTGGATCCGCCCATGTTTTATATCAATGTTTTCCCAAGCATACTCTCATAGGGGCATCAAATCCATGTCTTGCTTGGAAAAGGGTTAAATGTTAAAATAGTTTTCATTTTCAGCCTACTTTTTACAAAAGCTTTGTTTATTTAGAGCTGTTGCAGACCTACTCTCCAAAGCAGAGGTCATCATTTGCCTCGAAATTTTCCAAGACTTTGCTACAAAGATGAGTGTGAAATTTAGTCCTCACTGTTTTCAAAGCTTAATACTCAAAAAAGGTTTCAAAACAAAATCTTGTTTTGGGACAAAAAGCTAAGTGAAACTTTGCCTACCTTTGAGTACTATTATTCATAATTGTTACTTCAAAATGGTCTACATTTTTTTAATTCCATTTTTTTCAGAAGCAAAATGTCATCATCATATTTTGAAATGATGCAAAGGCATTTTCATAAAGGATGTACAGTATAGAATCTAGGATGAGGCCAGCACTTAAACTGCTGCTTTTCCACAAAAACCTTGTAACTGCAGCTTAGAACAAGCTGCAGTTACAAGGTTTTTGTAGGAAAGAGATGACATATCATGTCAAGGTAAAATGCAGAATTCAAGGTAATAGATCTAGATTGAGTTATGCAAGACCAAAAGAGATGGAAGAAATCTAGAAAAAGGATTGTTATGGAGTTATAGACCATCATGGATCTAGATCAGCCTGTTTCTTCTCCACAAATCTGATCAAGACCTATGCAGCTCTCTTTTAGCTATTTCACAGTACAGTCGACACTCGTTGTGTCGGAGGGGCCGTCAAAATACCTCGACACATCGGGAGTTCGACACATCCGATTTTGTTCAGCTTCGAGATATTTGACATTTGACCGTTTTTGAAACTTATCAAGTACGAATATTATTGAAATATAGTAGGAAAAGGAAAGAAATTGCTCGTGTCGAGCAATTTCTATCCTTTTCCTACTATATTTCAATGGCTATATTCAGTTCGAATTTATTTCGTTTTGAAAAAAAATATGTCAATAGATGAGGACGGGACCAGATTTGAACTTCGACTTAAGCGGAAATTCGACTTATCCGAAGTCGACATAACGAGTGTTGACTGTACATCATAATCAGCAGACGGCATTTTTCCCAGCCTAATGTGGTTCCTTGTTCATCTCAAATGCCATGGAGACCTTTTTTCAAGAATCTAGCTGCAATATTCATGATTTATATAATCTATCTATAAAGTTATTTTAAGAACTTCAAAAGTGTATTTCTGGAAGCTCAGTTGGGATGATATCTATTTTTGAAAGGCTGGAATTCGAGTATGTTTTTATATCTGAGAACTCTTCTTTGTTCTTATTAAGCCATTACAAGGTATGGCTAAGTCTTAGACTGGTCATATTCAAAGATGATGCAGATGACAATTTCAAGTGAAAAAATTTTTGCATTTTTTGGCCTTTCAGGGTAAGAAAACATTGTGGGACATGCTTGCAAAGACATTATTTTGAAAGGACTCAAAAAGTGTCACCATGCCTTGTGTGTGTGTTTTTTATTATAATATTTTAAAAATCTCTATGACTGTCAAAAGACTACATTGTATACTGTAAAGCACTTTTGGATGAATTGTAACTAGACTTTGAGTGGGCTACGCACTTTGCAACTTATTGAGTCTTTGGGATTTCAGCATGTCATGTTGCGTAGATATTAAAATTAATTATTGGAATGAATAGCTCATAATATCTTAAAATTCAAAACTACTTTGAAGATAAATCGCTTGCTGTGCTGTTAACACATACTTCACATGCACCACTTTACTATTATCAGTGCAGAGAATCAACTGACACCACAATTTCAGAAAATTATCAATAATTACATAATACCAATTTGAAAGCAGAGAAGATGAAACAACATCAGGAATATGCTGGATGTGGTAAATTTTCAAGACATGCTGTTTAAAAAGAAAAAGATTTTAGATCTACTTAGCCATCAATTACTTTTTATCAGCTAATTTTGAAAAGATTTTCACCTCGTATTTTATGTACCACCCGTAATAAAGATCACTGCCTATAATAACAAGAGGGCCAAGATGGCCCTAGATCGCTCACCTGAATTCATAGTTGAGATACAGGCATGACCATGAAATCAATCTTACAACATTAGAAGAAAATAGAATGACAATGGCAATTTTGCCAAATTCAAAGGCATAAAACTAAGGACTTTCTGTTCTGAAACAATTTGGAAAGGGCTTAAACCTTGGCTGGGAAAGGGCTTTATCTTTACCAAGACAGAAAAGAAATAGACTGTTCAATTTTGAAATAGCGCGACAAGATGAGAAAATGCTGATTATCAGCCTTTTCTTCATTTGACTCAATAATTCCCCAAGCCTTTTTTAATAGGGACATCATAGGAAAGGGTTAAGACATTAAGATTAAATGTAGCTCTATCCTTCATCAGATAAGAGCTCCATTATCAGATAAGGCAGCCCTTTATTTATTTTGGACGGTCTACTATTGACTTTAGACAGTCTGACTTTTTACTTTAAGCAATGATTGCTGATAAGCTGATACCTGGTCAAAATAAATTTGTCTGAATTCCTCACTTGAAAATTCCCAAACCCACAACATAGGGCTTCTTTGCTTGTAAAGTGATGGTTTGAACAAATTTCACAATGATTGAGCAAATATTGTAATAAATTCTTACAGCAAAAACAAGATTTGACCCACTGACCCAGTTTTTGACGTTGCATGACCCAAGTTTTCAATGACCTACAGAGTACAGACATCATCAAAATAAACGTCCTGAGCAATTACAAAATAATTGAGCCAAAATTGGAACTTCCACAGCAAAAAGAAGGGATTCATTACCTTTGACCTTGACTAATAAATGGAATTCTTGATATTTGACCTTGTGTCCTAGTTTTTGACCTTACATGACAAATTTTTACATGACCTTTATATCATCAAAAAAAACATTCTCAGCAATTTTCATAATAATTTGGCCAAAAATGGGCACTTCTGAGCAAAAAGAAGGATTTTATCAAACAGACCTAGTGACCTCATTTTTTACCTCACATGACCCGATTTTTAAAAGAACCTAGATATCCACCAAAAATACATTTTGAGCAATTTTCACAAGATTTGAGCCAAAGGTAGCACTTTAAGAGCAAAAAGAAGGATTTTAAATCATTTGTCCTAGTGACCTACATTTTGACCTGGCATGACCTACTTTTAAAAATGACCTAGATATCATCAAGACAAAGATTCTGGTCAACTTTCCCAATGATTGAGCCAATACTGTGACTCCTAGAGCAAAAATAAGATTTGACCTAGTGACCTACTTTTTGAGCCCATTCTGACCCCGATCCCAATTCTTTGAAGTATTTTGAAAAAGGATGACCCAGGAATCATATCTGTGAAATTTCATCCAATTCTGCCCAGCACTTTAGGAGGAGAAGATTTTTTTATAATTGTGAACGGACGGACGGACGGACGGACAGACAGACAGACGCCGGACAACAGACCGATCACAATAGCTCACCTTGAGCACTTTGTGCTCAGGTGAGCTAAAAATGTTTTAGTATATCGTCCAGCAAGATTAACCAGGGACAACTTAATGTTCGTGTGCAAAGTCCGTTAGTTGAGCATCTAAACAAAACAATGCCGAAGTGAGGTCATTACATATGCAGATGTCCCAGGTTAATCTTGCTGGACAATATCATCATTTTTCTTCACAAAACCTCATAACGACAGCTTTAATACAGCTGTAGTTACAAAGTTTTTGTAGAAAAGCGTCTGCATATTCATATGCCATGAAATACAGACTAGTGGTTATGTAGTTATTACAGGTAATTTTGCAGGCAATTACTCGCTTATCAGGTACATCAGATCAAATAAAGTAGGATTTCACCTATAGGCACTAATGTTCACCTACATTTGCTGCAACAGGCGCAGAACAACATGTGAAAATCATGTTCACATGTACTCTTGTATTTCTGGAATAGGGATCGATTTTATCAAGTAAACCATGACATAATTTCGGACAAACAATAGTATTTCGTGTGTGTTGCTATAAAATCTCGTAACTACGGCTTGATTCAAGCCGTAGTTACGAGATTTTATAACAACACATACGGTTTATCAATATACAACACTAATTTTAGTCTATTTTTAGCCCAAAATTCATTGCCATTAAAGATTGATTGCATCAAGCAATTCCATATCAATGTGCCATGTTTTTTTCTTTGAAATCACCCCAGCGAAAAATTAATTGAAGATCAAGAACTTTTCTAGAACATTCTAATGTTAAATGGCACTTCTAGAAGAGTTCTAGAAGTGCCATTTAATACTCTAGAATGTTCAAGAACAGTTCTTGAATTTAAATGAATTTTTTCGCAAGGGCAGGCCGTATAAAAAGATTTTTCAGTACAAACAGGTTATATTCTGCTTTCTTTTTCGGAAGGCAGTGCGGAGCCTAATAAACGGTTCATTGCAGTTGAGAAGGCGGTAAAACAACTTTTTCCATTAATGGTACATGTATTTATTGCTGTTCATTCTTCCAATTTCGAAATGTGTTCATCCTCGAGACACACATTTTTCTCTTACCAACCAAAGTATTGAGAAGTTCACTTGTTTGAATCAATTTACTTCGCCATCAAAAGATTCTTGCCTTTGTTTTTCAAAGCTGTGGAGGCCCTTTATAAGTAGAAATTAACATAGGTAATGTAATTTGGGTACAGAGAACATGATACTATACTTTAAAAATCTTAAAAGAGCTTGTTTAAAGAGAAGTCATTATGTTGGAGAAACAAAATAATTGTTCCAAATAATTGAATCTAACGTTGCTAATTGAAATACATTCTTTGATACAGTGATAAAACATAGATACATCTACTAATTGCAATATGTTGCTTCATAAAGCAATAAAATGTAGATGCATAGGTTCTGTAAGGAGGAACATAAATTAGTAAATATCAAAGATATTGCGCAATAACTTCTTGTACCAAAAAGCAATTCCCTCCGAATTGTAATTACGTGTGCTAATTAACGTAAACAGAACGTCTGACACACTGCCCTACATAACCCTTTCCGACAAGACAAAATTTCAGACTCGTTCAATTCCGAAGGATGCTAAAGACAACGGAATCGGTGTTGACAAATATCTAAGGATTTATCAGCAATATAGCTCATAAAATATTGAGACAAAAGAAGAAAATGCTGGCCAGCAGCATTTTCTTCTTTTGCCTCAAGGTTTTACAAAAATTCTTCAATCAGGGACATCAAAACAATGGCTTGTTTGGGAAAGGGTTAACCATTTGTGATGACAATCTGTTGTCATTTGCGTCACAGTGTCAATTTTATGCTAATAAACTTTTTTAATTAAAACTAATTTTACTGATGCACTCGATGCACCAAGTCTGGAAACTCTTCAGGAGAAACATTTTACATGGTACTATCATTAACCATTTTCAAAATGGCAAATTTAAATGGGGGTTTCCAACAGACTCTACGTATTCCCGCCAAAAAATTTAGACCATATCCATTTATCTAAATTATAGATATTATAGGTTTACTGATCAAAAAGAAAACATATCGATTATAACCAGGATTGATATGATTGTACGAGATGATTTGCACATGAATGTCTGTACTAACATGATTTTATAGGTTTAAATTTTGGTCATAAATATAACTATGTTACATCTCGCTACTGCTCCATTGCTGAAGTGTGGTAATACACTGGACCTTGAGACAACTGGCTTTCAAAGACAGCCTGTGACCTTCAAATGAGGCTGTGAGTCCAACATATAACATAAACTTCATTCACTAGAGCCGTGTGCGATTTAGGCCGGTAAAGCTTTTCTAGAAGAGTCTGGTTCCCGCCTCTGATACACTACGTTGTAGAAAAAATGTAACATACGTAGTGTATCAGAGGCGGAAACCAGACTAGCGCTACCACTTCTAGAAGAGCTCTACGGGCCTAAATGGCACGCGGCTTAGGCATCCGAGGAAAACGAATATGAGAATAAAGGTTTTGATTCACCTGTATACTTGCCCAAAGCAACAGACATTCTTTTGTTTTATTGAAGTAACATACTCATCAATTTAACCTTTTCCCAAATAAGATTCAGCTTTGATTATTAAAATAGTTCTTGCTTGGGAAAACATTGAGGCAAAAGAAGAAAATGCTGATGATCAGCATTTTCTTCATTTGCCTCAATATTTTCCTTGCTATAATGTTCACAAATCCCATCTTTCTTAACATCCATTTTGGTGTCTGCACTGTAGCTTTCAAATTTGGGTCACCCTACAATTCTGTCATTTTAGAAAGGGTTAAACAAAGATTTATATTGGATATTGTTTTGTTTTATGAGGATTTTGTCTGGTATTACTGCACTTTCATTATCTACTGTCTATTTCGTATCAAATTAAAAAAATAAATTTGATCACCAAAAAGGAATAGTTGTTTCTTGCATTTGGGATTTTGGAGTATTGCCAACTTATTATTGTGCAGACTCAATAAATTCTTTGATAAAAGAAGCATATTAATTATGATTATTGTCTTTTGCATATCGTCGGTGTAAATGCAAAACCTCGTATAATAATGTCGATTTTTGCCATTTGCAAAATCAAATCTTGAGTGCCAAGTTAAGACAATTCTTGCAGGTTTTGAGGTATGTTTACTGATCAGTATTAATGACTCATTACTTGTGAACAATATGTCCAAATTTCAAGTAAATCCTTTCAGTTTGGGAAAAGTTATTACAATTTTTTCCGTCCCCTTTACAATTTTCCAAAACCGAGATACGAGGTTTTGCATTTACAACGACGATATCCTATAGTGAGCAAAATTTGGATTTTTTAGCAGCTAAAACGGAAAGTTCAGAACAAGGTCAACATGTGACATTTTTAATTAACATAGTAATCTACAACTCTGATTTCTTTAAGTATCCACAAGTCATTGCCCCAATTGACCATAGTAAATTTCATCATGCAACTTCTTAATAAGGCAACAACTTTCTCTTAATGTGGTCGCTTTTCAACAAAAATGTCGTAACTGCAGCTTGTTTTAAGCTGCAGTTATGAAGTTTTTGTTGAAAAGCGATGATATGTTCACAGGTTGGTCATTGTACGATAATTAGTCCAAAGCCCAAGTAAAATATCCTGTCCTAGAAAAGAGACACTTTAATGTATTTTACCAAATTGTCCAATTGTTACATTAGTCACATACACAATTCCACGTCCACATTACAGCCGGAGCACATCCAAAAATGGTCAGTTTTACAGCATATTTTTGGATGTGATGTGAACGAAATGTGGACATGGAATTGTATCTGACCAGGCCAGCCTTGAGAAAAAAATTCAAGAACGCATTCCAGTTCATGAACTGTTCTAGAACATTCTAGATCATTACATGGCAGTTCTTGAACAGATCTAGAATCTACTATGCAGCCTCTATCTAATACGTAGTAATAGCCAGTAATTGCATAATTGTGAAGCTATTTTTGGTCAATCTACCTAATTGACCATCGAAAATGGGATACCATAAGAAACATTCGAACAGCTATTTTCGGAAACAATGGACTAATTAATCAAATTGACCATATTGGTAAATAGGTTAACGAATTTATACTACTTTTACTATTGACCTGAAAGTGTGCTGGTCAATACTTGATTTAATTATTTTCTTTTCCAAACAATATTTTACTTACATGTATCTAAATTCAGCAGAGTAAAAAGCATTTTGGGAAAAGGAGAAATGCTGTTTATCAGCATTTCCTTCTATAAGCTTATTGATTTCGATGTTACCCGAAAGTCAAAATCACAAAATCAAGGTATCGAATATAACTAATTCATTTTTAGAACAATTACATTGATTTAGACTTTAAGACAATTTGATGCCCACCTTTTCAGCTTTCTGTGAATTGGGTGAAATATTTGAATCTTTGTCATGCACGTTTAAAGATATATTCCCAAGTTTTATGCAACAATTTTTCAGTTTTCAATATCAAGTTTATGATCACGTTTCATAATCTTTCAAATCGTAAAACAGATTTGAAGTCTATGTCCTAGATTTTACTATCACACCCCTACATTTTACTGACTAAAGGTACTCAATTTTGATGAAATGTGTACCGCTAGCCATTTACATAACCAGCCCATTACCAAGGGCTTATCAGTAGATAGCATCTCAGAGTGGACCGTCAGTCCCAGCATGAAAATAAATCACCCAGCTTAAATAAACAAAGCACCATAGAAAAGTGACATTAACTTAAACCCTTCCCAAAACAATACATGGTTTTGACGAAACAGATTGAGAAAACACTAAGATTAAAGGAGAAATTATTGATACGCAGCAATCTCGCATTTATTTCACCCATTATTTTTCTAGCAAGGGGAATACATCAATTAGTCTCAAAATTGCATAATTGAAAACATAATTAGATATTCAAAATATATTGTATCTTGAAATCAAAAGAAATTTGTAGTGCAAAACTTTTGTTACTCAACTTACGAAAGTTATTCACTGCAAATCCTTGATTTTTGAATGCAAAATTACTTTGCAAAACTACCATAACTCGACCTACATTAGTTTTGCGTAACAACATGACTTTCAAAATGAATTGTTTCTAATGCAAGACTACTGTAAGTTATATTACAACAGTTGACAGAATAATTCGGAATTCAAAATCAAGGATTTGCGTTGCAAAACTATTGTAAAGAAAGTGAATAAAAATCGAAATTTGACAAGCTGTTAAAATAATATACTGAGACAAAAAAGATACGCAACCCCAATTTTTCATAATATTTTCGACAAAATATGTTTTAAATGGCTATTGAGTACATTTTTAACATACCTGCATCCATACGCATAAATACAGTGTCATTTCCTCAGATGTCGTAAATTGATCCCGAGATACATAGTAAATGGTTTTAAACTAATTATCCCCTGTCGCGAGTTCTAAATGACTACTATCAAAACAAAAGCTTGATCATAGACAAAGAAGAGGTGATGAGTTCACACACTTCTCACTACCCTACGCATAGCATGGCTACGCCGAAACCAGCGCCAAGCTGCAGTACGGATGTTGTTAGGTGGAAAAAGTCAAAATTGTCATAAGACATTGATGGGGCAACAAATCGACACATTTTCGACTGTATACGTTGTTGGCTCTAAATGGGACCACAGCCGATCGAGCACGAAGCGGACATGCAAGAGATATGACGTCAAGGCAGGACCGTTTCACAACGTTAACCCCACATACGGGATAGGTTTAACCTTAAGGCTGCAACGGAGACCTCTAATAAATCCCACGGGCTTCACAACATTCGAATATCGGACCAAACTGATCGAAACAGACTGTGTTTTTCGACCTACATTCAATTTTTTTTTTGTCAAATTGTGTTGACGCCCGGCGTAAACTGGGCGTTTTCTTATTAATGGAATTTACTACAAACGAGATTTTATGTACTTTACAATGTTATTGCTTTAAATGTACTATATTTTGTTTAAATCTGATTTGATGTCTTTGAGTAAAAAGGAATTGAAATGGAAGTAGCGTTTCTTTTTTGTTTCAGTATAAATTGCATAGATTCAATGTGGTGGAAAATTTCTCTCGGATTAATCCACCCACCCCCCATCACTACCACATTTTTATGTCTTTATGATATCATGATCATTTATTGCAGATACTTGTACTTGTATTATGTACGCGAAAACAATGTTTTATATTGTTTTTGTGTTGCAAAAGGAGGGGGTAGGGCCTATATGAGCCCCGCCACAAGAGAAGCAGAGACTTCAGATTAGTCTCTGTGCTTCAAATGCACCTCTGATGTACTTATAAAGTACTTCAAGTCATGAAGGTCTACTTTACCTGAAGTCCCAGAAGCTTCAATTAGGCTTCTGAATCATACTTCTGTTTAAGCTCAGGGACTTTAAGTGAGCTGCTCTATCACAATGGAAACTTCTTCAGAAGAACCAAGTACTTAAAATGTACTTCGGAAACTTAAATTATTGTAGGTGGGACTTCTTAAGAAGTACCAAGTACTTAAAATGTACTTCAGAAACTAAAATTATTGTAGGTGGGACTTCTTAAGAAGTACCAAGTACTTTAAATACACTTCAGAAACTTCACTTATTGTAGGTGGGACTTCTTAAGAAGTACCAAGTACTTTAAATGTAGGCCTACCTAAGAATACTCCCAGTCTAATTTCAGTCCAGTTCCAGCCTATATATGAGGTCACTTCCTCTTTAGAAAATTGGAGGGAATTTTACTTTTCTGATTTTTTTGAAAGAAAATGTTTATGAGCAGAATTTCCAACTTCACACTGATATTAAGGGACTCACTTAATGGAAAGACCAAGTAGAGAGCTAAAACAACTTTGGTGAGTGTTCTTCTGACTAAATTTAACAAATTTAAAAGTTCTATTTTTGTTACCATTCCCCACCACCTATTGCAATCATTTGTTGTACTTCGTATGGTGAAGCATCTTTGAAGCATCACCTTGAGCACTGATGAAAAATATGCTTTGAATTTACTTCAGTAGTAATTCCTGTGAAGATTTTATGATATGCTTCAAATGTACTTCAGGGTGTGTACTTTAGTTGTACTTCCTGTGAAAGCTTCAATGATACTTCTGCCTAATTAGCATATTTCAGACGCGCTTCAAAAGAAATATGCGATATGAAGTACACTTTAAGTACATGGCATTGTTTTAAGGGATCATCCTTTAAATGTACTTCCAGTTCATACTTAAAATGTACTTCATATGGTAAAGCATCTTTGACGCATCACCTTAAGCAGTGATGAAAAATATGTTTTGAATGTACTTCAGTAGTACTTCCTGTGAAACTTTTATGATATGCTTCAAATGTACTTCAGGGTGTGTACATTAGTTGTACTTCTGCCCAATTGGCATATATTCAGACGCGCTTCAAAAGAAGTATGGGACTTTAGTTGTACTTCGAAGTACATTTGAGGCATAATTAGCATATTTTAGACGCGCTTCAAAAGAACTTTAGCTGTATATTTAATATGCACATTTCTGATAAAATGCTAAAGTACAGAAGAAGTACGTGCTTCTATTGTACCTCACTTATACTCCAACAGAGGACTTCATTTGTACTTTAAATATACTTTAAAGATACTGAATTTGTGGCTGGGAGTGTAGGACAAAAGCCCACTTCTTATATATTTATATATTCAGTTTGTTTTATTTATAATTAATGGTTTTATTGTTTTTTATGTACATTAAATATTCTTAAATTAATTTATAGACACCTTCATGTATTAACACCAACATGCCAAAGAAACTATGAAAATCTATGAAGTGATAAATAAGAGAATCAGAAACTTGTAATTTCATTAATTTTAATGTCATTGTTTGACTTCAAAATCTCTATTTATCAGACTGAACATGTCTATCCGGGCCTATATATAATTGGTCTAACCTCTATCCATATGAATCTGCTTGTGTTGGCAGGTCCACATCATGTGAACCCAACTCCTGCAACCAACATTTTTGGAGGGATTTTAATGTACATTTGTACCTTGTACATATTGTTGGAATTTTTCAATTTCGGACTAAATGCAAAACGCGGCGAATAGTATATAACGTCGATGACAGGTTATCAAAACCTCATGAAACTGATAAAACTGGTGCATGATAAGGTTTTTGTATGATATAGCACACACAATATCGAGACAAAAGGAGAAACACTAGGTTAACATCATTTTCTTCGTTTATCTCAATGTTCTTCTAAGCCTTTTTATGAGAGACGTGAAAACCAGGTCTTGTTTGGGACAGGAATCTGAAGGAAGAAAATGTTGCTGTTTTCAATATCATAATTATAATTTTTGTCCTGAAAATAACCCTTTAAAATCCAAATTATGAATTTTCATATTTTACCAAATTGAAAGCAAAAATAGATGCTTATGAAAATGAATTAATTAAGATACCCAAATACAATCGGGAAAAGTTGGTTGTGCACACCCCCTTCTGACTCATCCCCACAAACTGTTCAAATGATGGAACTTCAAAAATTTAATATTATTTGCCCATGGAAATCATTTCAAATACCACGAAACAGTTGCAAATAAATTGGTCAGAAAAACTAATGTCTGATTTTCATCAGGCCGAAAGACTAGAGATTGGCTTTAAAATGCAAATGCTGTTGTTCAGTCCACTTTTTTTTAGTTAAACTTGAATCAGGCCCCTAATAGTTTCTGCTACAAGAAGACTGAAAGCAAAACAAATTTTATGATGGACTATTGCCACAATCGATAGGTGGTTTTGCTGTGTATTTATCTGTTAAATATACTGCCTGGTGTGGTGTCCGATTACAGCTTATCAGATGGTGTGATCACTATAATAACATACAATGACGGCTGTCTGGGTCAAAATGGGGCTACCTCTACATGCATTGCATAGCTTCGAATCTAGTGTACCGTTACATCCAGAGGAGGATTTCTGGAGAAGTGTCAGTAAAATAATACAGTGATCATTATGAATCTTGTTCCCAAAATTTAACGATAAACTTAATGTACTGTGCAGCTACAACTCAGTATCCCATTACGAGACAAAATAATTTTAGACTGGTCTAAATTAAAAGATAGATGCAGACAACAATATCAAGTGAAGGAAATTTTAAATTTTTTGGTATTTCTGTGTGGAAAACATTGTGGGAAATGAAGAAATTGCTTGTCATAAGCAATTTCTTCATTCTCCACAATGTTTTCCCTATCATATTTCTCAGTAGCCGTCAAAAAGCGTCACTGTGTGGTTGTGGATTTTAATGATAAACTTAATGTACTGTGCAAGTTACAGCACAGTAGTTACAACAATGATGGCTTTTAATTGTGTCTGGTATTTTTTTCCTATTTGGTTTCGTAAGTCACGTTCAGAACAGAAAAGACCAAATGTATGCTGTTTCCGTTAATTCTCGAAGTTTATTCAAAGAACATTTTTAGCTCTTAGGAATATGTACACATTCTCGCTTTTCAACCTTGTAACTGCAGCTTGAAACAAGCTGAAGATACAAAGTTTTTGATGAAAAACGAAGATATGTGAGAAAGACTTAGACATGATAAATGAAATGAAAAAGAAATGTTATAAGAACTAGAAAGACCTGAAGGTCTTGAGTCGCTCCACTAGCCTGAATTTCTTTTAATATTAAATCCAAGTTTTGACTAGATTTTTGAATACTTGTTGTTCTTACAGCAAAAACAAAGTCAAAAACAGCAATCATGTGGTCAATGCAAAAAGAAAGTCAATGATTGACTAATATTTTAGGGATGTTAGAGTGATAATAAAATTGAAAACTGTGATTTTGCCAAATTCAAGGACACATAATTCAGTATGTATATCTAGAATCAAATCGAAAATTAAACACATGCAAGATCTTGTCTTCTGGTCACTATCATTGTGTTCAAATTTTGTCTATATTTAGAGATTATTACACGGCTGATGAGGGCAGGAGAGTGATATCGGCCCACAACCGCGATATCTGCCCCGAGGCCTTTAGGCCGAGGGCAGATATCAAGGTCAGGGCCGATATCACTCTCCGGTACGAATCAGCCGTGTAATAATCTGTATATTGCATTCTTTTTGCAAAATAACCTCCATTCGATGAATAAATCTTACCTTTCAATAAAGTTTCCACAAACGTTCCAGTTGAAATAAAGTCAACTTTTTGCAATTTTTTTTACATTAATCGCACTCGAAGTGAATAAAGATAACGTTACGACGGCAGCCATTTTTGTAAACAACATTGCGTTTTTCTGACGTCATTGACGTTTCGCGTCACGAAAAGGCATGTGCAAAAGATCTGTACCTATAGTTTTCGGAATAAATTCCTTAGCAGCGGGCAGATATCGCATATCTGCCCGCTGCTAAGGATTCACGTGGATATAGCTTTTTCGGCCCGCCCGATATCTGGCCGATTCTGGCCGAAAATGTTACTATTTATAGTAACAGAATGTAATATTCTGTATATTGCATTCTTTTTGCAAAAAAAACCTTCATTCAATGAGTAAATCTTACCTATCAACATAATTTCCACAGATTTTCCAGTTGAAATAAACTCAATATCATTCATTTATTACATAAATCGCACTTGAAGTGAAGACAGAGACTGTTACGACGGCAGCCATTTTTGTAAACAACATTGCGTTTTTCTGACGTCATTGACGTTTTTCGTCACGGAAAGGCACGTGCAAAAGATCTGTACCTATAGTTTTTGGAATATATTCCTTAGCAGCGGGCAGATATCGCATATCTGCCCGCTGCTAAGGATTCACGTGGATATAGCTTTTTCGGCCCGCCCGATATCTGGCCGATTCTAGCCGAAAATGTTACTATTTATAGTAACAGAATGTAATATTAGTCAATATTCGTGGCTTCAAGAGTGGAAAAAGTGTTGAAAACTGAAATTTTGTCAATTACAAGGGCGCATAACTCAGATTGTAACAGTGTGATCATGTTGAAAATTACACATAAGCAAGATATTGTTGTCAACAAGATTCTTTCCAAGTATCATCTTGATTGGTTAACATTTGTGGTTGTTAGAGTGAAAACAAAGTCGAAAATGGCAATTTTGTCAAATTCAAGGGCACATAACTCATGATGTAAGATTCCGATCTAGCTGAAAATTACACCCAGTCAGCATGTAATGCTTATATATATTCTGTCCAAGTTTTGTCTTGATTGGTCAATATTTGTAGATTTTAGAGTAAAAATAAAGTCAAAACCAGCAAAATAGAGCCAACAAGAGGACCATGATGGTCCTATATCGCTCACCTGAACCAAAATGATATGAGCAACACTTTTGTTCAATTCAATAAACATTTATGACTGTAAGACTGAAAACTAACTTATAGTCAATAACTTTGTGAAAATCAAACTCATCTGAGATCTTATGGTGCCAAACATTGTGTCCAGGTTTTTCTTGATTGATAAATAATCACAGATTCTAGAGTATAAACAAGGTCGAAAACAGCCAAAGACGGTAATTTTTTCAAATTCAAGGGCACACAATTCTCGACTTTCTGATCACATCAGACTGAAAATCTACCTCATTCAAGATATTATGGTCTCCAACATAGTGTCCAAGATTTGTCTTGATTGGTCAATAATTGAAGATTCTAGAGTGTAAGCAAGATTGAAAAACAGCCAGAAACGGCTATTTTGTTAAAATTCAAGGGCACATAACTCTCAACTTTCTGATCGGATCAGACTGAAAATCAAACTCATCCGACATATTATGGTCCAAAACATTGTGTCCAAGTTTTGTCTTGATTGATTGATAATTGTAGATTCTAGAGTGTAAACAAGGTCGAAAACAGCCGAAAAAGACAATTTTATCAAATTCAAGGGCACATAACTCTCGTCTTTCTGGTCATATCACACTAAAAATCAAACTCATCCAAAATCTTATCCTCTCAAACATTTTGTCCAAGATTTGTCTTGATTGGACAATAATTGAAAATTCTAGAGTGTAAACAAGGTCGAAAACAGTCAAAAACGACAATTTTGTCAAATTCAAGGGCACATAAGTCTGGACTTTCTTGTCTTATCAGATTGAAAATTCTAGTCATCTGGGATCTTATGATCTCTAACATTGTGTCCAAGTTTTGTCTTGATTGATTGATAAATGTAGATTCTAGAGTGTAAACAATGTCGAAAACAGCCGAAAATGACAATTTTATCAAATTCAAGGGCATGTAACTCTTGTCTTTTTTGTCAGATCACACTGAAAATCGAACTCATCCGAAATCTCATGGTCTCAAACATTGTGTCCAAGATTTGTCTTGATTGGTCAATAGTTGTAGATTCTAGAGTGTAAAAAAGGTCGAAAACAGTCAAAAACGACAATTTTGTCAAATTCAAGGGCACCTAACTCTCTTCTTTCTGGTCAGATCACACTGAAAATCACACTCATCAAAGATCTTATGGTCTCAAACATTGTGTCCAAGATTTGTCTTGATTGGACAATAATTGAAAATTCTAGAGTGTAAACAAGGTCGAAAACAGTCAAAAACGACAATTTTGTCAAATTCAAGGGTACATAAGTCTCGACTTTCTTGTCTTATCAGATTGAAAATTCAACTCATCCGAGATCTTATGATCTCCTACATTGTGTCCAAGTTTTGTCTTGATTGATTAATAAATGTAGATTCTAGAGTATAAACAATGTCGAAAACAGCCGAAAATGACAATTTTATCAAATTCAAGGGCACGTAACTCTAGTCTTTTTTGTCAGATCACACTGAAAATCAAACTCATCCAAGATCTTATGGTCTCAAACATTGTGTCCAAGATTTGTCTTGATTGGTCAATAATTGTAGATTCTAGAGTGTAAACAAGGTCGAAAACAGTCAAAAACGACAATTTTGTCAAATTCAAGGGCACATAACTTTCGACTTTCTCGTCTAATCAGACTGAAAATTAAACTCATCTGAGATCTTATGGTCTCCATCATTGTGTACAAGATTTGTCTTGATTGGTCAATAATTGTAGATTCTAGAGTGTAAACAAGGTCGAAAACGGTCGAAAACGGCAATTTTGAAAAATTCAAGGGCACATAACTTTTGACTTTTTCATCTGATCTGACTGAAAATCGAACTCATCCAAGATCCTATAGTCTCCAATATTATATCCAAGTTTTGTATTGATTGGGCAATAATTGTAGATGCTAGATTGTAAACAAAGTTAAAAACAGCATTTTTCGTCATTCAGGGGCAGATAACTCCACACTTTCTGGTCCGATCTGGCCCATAATCGAACTCATCCGAGAACTTATGACCATACTTGTTTTGACAAAGTTTGGTCAAGATTGACTAATATTTGTGGATGCTAGAGTGTAAACACCAAATTGTGGACAGACGGACAGATGGACAGACGGACAGACGGACGGACGACGGACAAAAAGCGATCACAATAGCTCACCTCGAGCACTTCGTGCTCAGGTGAGCTAAAAATGGCAATTTTTGGCAATTTCAAGTGCACATAACTCATGCTATAAAATTCAGATCAAGCTGAAAATTTTACCAAGGCAAGAGCTTATAGTCAGCATCATTCTGTCAAAGTTTTGTCTTGTTTAAGCAATATTTGTAGTTGCTAGAGTGAAAACAAAGTCAAAATAGAGCCGAAAATGGCAATTTTGTCAATTTCAAGGGCACATAACTCATTATGTAAAATTCAGATCAAGCTGAAAATTTTAACAAGGCAAGATCTTGTAGTCAGCATCATTCTGTCAAAGTCTTGTCTTGATTGTTCAATATTTGTAGATTTTAGAAGAAAACTAAAGTCAAAACCTGCTATTTTTGACATTCAAGGGCAGATAACTCAGGTTATTCTGGTTCAATCCATATTCTTTGAAGGAATCTGAGAGAGGGTCACCCAAGGATCATTCCTGTGAAGTTTGGTTGAAATCCATCCAGTAGTTTTTGAGAAGAAGATTTTTAAAGAAAAAGTTTACGGACGCACAAACGGACGGACGGACGGACGCACCGCCATGACAATAGCCCGCTGGCCTGAAAGGCCAGTGGAGCTAAAAATTGAAAGGAACCTGGTTACGTGAAACCCAATCTCCATGATGCTTTATCAGAAACAATTTTGGCTGGCCCGAGTAATTTCTAGGGAGATTCTTCAAATATTTGAGGTAACCGAATTTATCAAGCACGCTACCTGTACTCTCTGACTGCATGAATGTTGAATGAAAATAAAAAGATGGGTCATTTACAGATTAACCCATTACCAGACGACAAATTTTTAGACTGTTCCAATTTGAAAGGTGTTGCAGGCGACAATTTCAAGTTCATGAAATTTTAAGAATCTTTCTATTTTGGTTTAGAAAACATTGTGGAAAATGAAGAAATTGCTTGTCACAAGCAATTTCTTCATTTTTCACAATGTTTTCCCAAGCCTTTTCTTCTGAAGGAGTCAAAAGGCGTCACTGTGCAGCAATGGATTAAGTATTTCCCAAACCGGCAATTTTTTAGGGTGGACAGATTCAAAAGCTGACCCTGATGACAAAATGGATGTTGATAAAGACTAGATTTGTGTATCATATCATCAAGAAAATATTGAGGCAAAAGGAGAAAATGCTGATTATCAGCATTTTCTTCTTTTGCCTCATTGTTTCCCTAAGCGTTTTCTACCAGGGACGTCAAAACCAGGTCTTGTTTGGGAAAGGGTTAAGAATTTCCCAAAGCACAAAATTCTATGCTTGTCTTTAATTTTAGACAACCAAGTACATCACCAGTGTTCCGTAGTAATTTTTTTTCTATCAATTCAAAATTGTTACTGTCAGTATTTCTTCTTTTCTATCTATGTTTCTGTTTACAATTTTAAATTTCCTAGACAAAAGCACAAGATTTAGTGTTTGTGAAGCATTAATGCCCCCGAAATTGCTAATGTTAAATTTTCACCTTAGGTTTTTGGAATGACAGACAGACACACAGACATGAGTATTTAACAATATGCCCAAATCTTTTGCTATAGGGGCATAAAATTGAAGGTAAAGGAGAAAATCACCATTTTCATTTTCTCTGTATATTCTACGGTATTCCCTATTGAATAGCAAAATGTAAGATTTTTGGCAGATTTTTCAAATATCTGAGGTAACCGAATTTTAATATGTACTGACTGACCGTGCATGAATTGTGAATGAAAATAAAAAGGGCAGGCAGAATAAAAGCGGTTATTGGAACAGACTAAACAAACCAGAGGAATTGACCCAGATCTCGATAATATTTGTTAAGCTTTTTTCTGGGTAAAGGATGGGTTGCAATAAGGGGTCAAAAAATAGATTTTCTTTAAATTTTGTGGATTGATAGGGTTACATAATATCTTTAATTTGTATGTGTAAAAAATCTGGTTTCGGCTTATTTTCCGAGATATGGGTAAATAAAGTGGGTGGGGTAAGATGGACTGAAACACAGTAGGGGTCATTCTTAGTCGCTTACCATTCTTATTTTTAGCCCCAGATGCATGAACATTTGTATATGTGTCTTGTGATATATGCGTTAAACATTTATGGGCTTACATTTGATATTCCATGTATACCTTTTCCGTAATATTCATTCTTCTTTCTTTTGCAAAATTTCGCTCTTTTTTAACGACCAACTTTACCAAACTATCTCTACATGTTTTATTTGAAACACGATTTTTATGAAACTTTACAGATGTATCATCCGGATATTAATGTAACTTCCTGTGAAATTTGAAAGAAAAGCGTTGGTCCGTTGTCGAGATATTTGACCTTGACCTTCAAAATACCATCAAATTCGGGAATGCCCGTTAAAACTACGCATTGTTGGTAAAATGGATAGGGTTGAATGGCATGTGACAGCCCATTCATAAAAGAATGCATTTCACACATGATTGGGTTTTTTATTGTATGATTTTACAGTTAAAATTTATATACTCAATATAATAAACTTGGTCACATCTCAGAGTTACCCGGTCATTTAATCTAATGAAATCATTGATAGACAGATATTTGTTTAAGGCCTGTCTATACATTTAACATTATTTTCTTTTTGTTGATATTATATAACGTTATATAAATATTTAGATTAAGTTAATTAAGTGTAAGTACATTTTGGTCATTTAGTAAAATCATTTACGATGCGTCTTCTTTATAACCATATAAGAAATACAATCTGAAAATGATTAGTTTTCTCCTAGCAAATTGATAATTCTTGTCAATCATGAGATGAGTGAATATAAACTCTTAGACAATTCAAGTTACATATAAAGCTTTGGTGGTTCTAGCAATCTTAACATAATGCTAATATTTAATTTCAATCACCTGTGGTAGTAATATTAATCACAGCGCTTTCCGCGTAGACATGTTTCATGTGCAATATTTAGTTTGATAAGAAAACTGAGAAGTAAAAAGAATTTCTTTTCTTTCCAATTCTTCCGAATGGGTTGTACGATACAAAAAAGTAAATATTGCCACGAAACTCATAAGGAACAATAAAAAGAAACCATGCTTCCAATCCTAATGAATAAAAATGGCGCTTTAACTATCACATTTTGGCATTTCCCGAGTTTTGGAGTCATTTTGAAGGTCAAGGTCAAATATCTCAAAGACAAACCAACGCTTTTCTTTCACATTTCACACAAAGTTACATTAATATCTGAACAATACATCTGTAAAGTTTCATAAAAATCGTGTATCAAATAAAACGTGTGGAGATAGTTTGGTAAAGTTGGTCGTTAAAAAATAGCGAAAATTTGCGAAAGAAAGAAGAATGAATATTACGGAAAAGGTATACATGGAATATCAAATGTAAGCCCATAAATGTTTAACGCATATAACACAAGACACATATACAAATTTTCATGCATCTGGGGCTAAAAATAAGAAAGATAAGCGACTTAGAATGACCCCTACTGTGTTTCAGTCCATCTTACCCCACCCACTTTATTTACCCATATCTCGGAAAATAAGCCGAAACCAGATTTTTTACACATACAAATTAAAGATATTATGTAACCCTATCAATCCACAAAATTTAAAGATAATCTATTTTTTGACCCCTTATTGCAACCCATCCTTTATGTATTTATTTAACCATTTTCCAAACTGTGAAATTCTAGACTGCATTTCAGATCTTGGCTGAATTTAAACCAATACTAGAGGGCATTAAATTTCATATTGGTCCAAAGAGAGATGTAGCAGATGACAATTTCAAGTGCATGGGCGGATCTAGAGGGGGGTCGGGGGGGTCCGGACCCCCCCTGGCACTGGCCGAAAATTGAATTTTGACTATATAAATTTAGTGTAATGTTACATATTTACTACATTTTAAACCATAATTTGGGCTTGGACTCCCCTGGAAAAAATTTTGGGCTTGGACCCCCCCCCCCCCCCCCCCTGGAAAAAAATCCTGGATCCGCCCTTGAAGTGAACAATTTTTTTGTTGTGTTTAGAGATAGAAAATGTTGTGGAAAATAAAGAAATTGTTTGTGACTAGCAAGTTCTTCATTTCACACAATGTTCTCCAAAGCCTTGTTGGGGTGTCAGAAGGCGTCAGGTGGGAATAGATTAAATACTAAGCCCTTATACCATTTTTTCTATTGAAAATCTCCATTACAATTTTGCCCCGTTAATAAGGCTATGGTATGTAGATCTTCATTGTTTGGTTTTCCCGCCTAAAGTTTAGTTTATGCATTTCATTCACAATCACCATAGTATTGTACTGTCTAATCTCTTTGTAAAACTGGTTACACATGACCCCCAAACGACAAAATTTTAGGGTGATCCACTTCAAAAACTGCCACAAATGACAAAATGGATGTTATTAAAGATAGGATTTGTGTAAAATATGGCATAGAAAATATTGAGACAAAAGGAGAAACTGCTGGTTATCAGCAGTTTCTTCTTTTGTCTCAATGTTTTCCCAAGCAATTTCTATGAGGGACGTCAAAAGCAGCTAGGTCTTGTTTGGGAAAGGGTTAACAGAATCACTAATGGAAATGTTATGAACACAAGTTTAAGGCCTCATCATTTAAGGCCATTATTTGGAAATTGGCAAAGATAAGACAAAGCAATTGTTGAAACAAAGGGCGTGATGCAAGAAATTTTCCTCTCTCCCAGTATGAATGGAAAACTACCTTCAAGGTGGTCTATTTTGTCCATATTTGTCTATATGCATGGTCACATCAAGTGCACTGATAACGCTTCCATACAAAAACTTTCATCTCTTGACAAGAAGGCCAAGACAATGGAATGTGGTCCCATTGCTTTTAATAATGGAATCTATATGCTCTGCGTAGCTTTCAATAATAGAATAGAATACTATGTTCCTGTGCTTTTAGTGGTCCCATGATAATCTGATGTTTTTAAATTAACTTTTAACCTATAAGAACATGTTATTAAAGAGAGACCATATGATTTCATTTTGACCAGTAATTTTAACCTATAATTAGTAAATGAATAAGGTCTTTATTGTTTGGCGGGAATCAGAATATTGTGGGACCATTTTATATCAATTTGCTTTTGAAAATGGAATGTTAGTCCATCTGTGTTTTCTTTCCAATAATTAAATTTGTGCTTTCTTACAATACTTATAACTCAAAGGTCATTAGCTTGACAATAATTTAATAAAACATTTTCATTAACATCTAAATGCTTGGTCCCATTTTTACATAGCTTCATAGCAAAATGTAACATCTTGCACTATACAATAGATATATGGGATTGGCTAGCATGTAATTTATATTGTTGCTTTTCAACGAAAACCTTGTAACTGCAGCTTATTCTAAGCTGCAGTTACGAGGTTTTTGTTGAAAAGTAAAGATATTTTTAATTCATCATGTTGTTTGTTGGCAATTTCTAAATGTCAAAGTGGCCAAAGAGGGTCTATATTGTCCTACTGGCTTCAAAATATAACATCTTCATCATAATATAGATGTTGTAAAATATTTGAATAAATGTCATTGACATCGTGACAAATTCCCAAACTTGAAAAAAAAGACTTTCACTTGAGAACTTCTTTGGATGAAAAATGGATGTTGATAAAGACATATTTTGGAACAATATAGCACAGACAACATCGAGGCAAATGAAGATAATGCTGATAATCAAATTCTCGTCTTTTTCCAAGCCTAATTTCTTTTGTGGACCCAGGTTTTGATTGGAGTCCATTAGTTCTGTAGTCCTTGTTTCTTAAGATTTATTTTTGTTAGAATGAGATTGTCCTTTCCCTATTCTGTTTTTTGAAGGCTCTCTATAAGAGATATCTGACATATCATGGTTATATTTTTGAAGAAGGACTTCAATGGGACACATCATGCTTTTTCTTGATAAACAGCTTTTATTCATAGATGTCACATCTGGAACAGATACCTGACTTGGGATTGGTAAGCTTATGATTTACATTTTCATTCATGTTTTGGGAAGTTTCTAGTTAGCCGGTCCACAAACTAAATGGTCACCAGTAAAGTGACAAAATAGAGTAATTTTTCATCAATAAAGAAGAAATGAGCGGGGTGTGGGGGCAGCAGCCTCCATAAATAATTTCAAAACAAGAGCTGTCACTGTAAGATGACAATGCCCCCGACGCCGCTTTGATTTTAAATTATGGCCAATCTATGTTCAAGGTCAAGGTCATCCAGGGGTCAAGGTCACCAAAGTATGTGCCTACAGAAAGGTAATGTACCAAGGAATGTTGTGGTAAAGTATGAAGCGAATATGTTAAGTAATAAGGAAGTTATGGCCAATGTTAAAGTTTTTGGACAGAATGACGGACAGACGGACGGACGGACAGACAGACGGACGGACGGACAGACAAGTCAAATTTATGATGCCTCCCTATCGGGGGCATAATAAAATAAAGTGGGGGCGTGGGGGCGGCAGCCCCCAAAAATACTTCCTAGAAAATAGGGACCGGTATACTAGATGTGTTCCCATGTTTTTGTCTAACCTTATAATTTCACGTATAATCCACATAGTTACAAACATTCTGAGCTACCCGCTAGCAAGATGGTGTTATGGAGCCCTAAGCATGGAAGGAGAAACAGAGGAAACACGGGCACAACTATGGTGGATGTTTTGATGCAGTATGCAGACGAAGCAATCTGCTAAGAAGAACTAGGCTCGTGTATGATGAGCAAGGCTGATTGGAAGAGTCGACCGAGGACGACCTGACACACATAATTTCATATTTAACCCTTTTCCAAACATCAAAATTTTAGGGTAATCCACTTCAAAAACTGCCACAAATGACAAATGGATGTTATTAAAGATAGGATTTGTGTAAAATATGGCACAGAAAGTATTGAGGCAAAAGGAGAAACTGCTGGTTATCAGCATTTTCTTCTTTTTCCTCAATGTTTTCCCAAGTGTTTTCTAAGAGCAATGTCAAGATCAAGTCTCATTTTGGGAAAGGGTTAAGTATGACAACTGACGTCATAGCTTTTAAAGTGACATTTCACTTTTTTTTTCATTTTTTAAAAATATGTCTTGATGCAAAGATTGTTAACTCTAATGCGTAGAAAAGCTATCAGCTTTTTGAAGTTGTTATTTATAAGCGAAAAATACGCCTTCAAAGTTGAGACAGAAATGACAAATTCCATATAAATCTGAACTGCTGTCCACAACAATTTGTTTAATTTTAGCACAAAAATATATATTTCTCGTAAACAGTTCAATAATTTGACTTGAAATTTTCATAAGAAAACATGATCTTTCAGATAGAATAAAAGTAAAATTTATCTAAATATAATTGTGAAATGTCACTTTAATTGATTTCTTTTGCAGATGTCATTTTATTAAAGATTTTTTTTATAATCAATGAGTTTTAAAGAAATTTTAATAATCAATGAGTTTTAATGACTCTCTTTTATCTCTTGTGAATTTATGAATGACATTGCAGGTTAACCCTTTTGAAAGCAAGCCTTGCCTTTCATGTCCCTTATAGTAATAGGCTTGAGGAAAACCTCGAGACAAATGAAGTAAATGCTGATAAGCAGCCTTTTCTTCTGTTTCTTCGATATTTCCTGTGCTAAATAGTGCAAAATAGTCCCATCTTTATCAACATAATTTTTTGTGTCTACAATAACAAGCAATGACTCATAATAGCCCCCTGGCCTGACGGCCAGTGGAGCTAAAAACCCATTTTACACTTTTTGATGCCCCTCAATAAAAAGCTTTTGGACAACATTGAAGAAAATGTAGAAATTGCTTGGGTTGAATTTCATCACTTTGAAAATGTCCTCTTTTTTCAATTTGGACAATCTTAAAATTTTATCATTTGGGGAGTGGTTAAACAATCCATATTTACCAGGTTTTTGAAGAAGAAGGTCCATATCAACTGTCTCATAATCACAATAATATTTCTTTCTATCATCAAAGAGACAAATATCTTTAACATTAAAGAATTTATGAATGAAAATTAAATTTATATGCCCATTCAAGAACTTCTATAGTACATTTTACCTTTTCTGAAACAACAAAATTATATTATTAGGCTGCAGGTTTAATCTTTAAGCTGTTGAAGAAAACAGATTTAATATTGATGAAAAAAAGATCTTGTGTACATAGAAGCACACAAAATATTGAGACAATAGAAGAAAATGCTGATAATTATCAGCATTTTCTTCTTTTGCCTCAATGTTTTTCTAAACCCCTGCCATTAGGGGCGTAAAATTTACAACCAAGTCTAAATGGAAAAAGGTTAAAGAAACAAATATCAAAGAGACAAATACTTAATATGTTCTATTTATCAATTACAGTATAATTTAATTTATAAGGCTTATGTCCTATAGAAGAAATTATGTCAAACTTTTATAGTGCAGAAGTTAAGTTATCTAAAAGTACAGTTGAACTTTGGCGTAAATTTTGAATGCGACATAATATTTTGGTTCCCAAAATGATTAGTCTGATTTAACATCATACTGATCAACGTGATTCTACGATGCTACAAAAAGTTTCAATATTTGATAAAGCAAAATAAGTGGCACTATCAGATTTTATATCTATTTACTGCTAAGTTAGATTTATCTAGTACAAAAGCAGCAAAGCCTCTAGACAGTGTCTCAGACCTATAATGTTGGCCATGAAGTGTGAACATGGCACAGATTAAATTGAGACAACAAAAGAAAATGCTGTCTTGGTATTGGATGATAGTCCAATGTATAGAACTGTTTTTGAACCTTTGAAGACAAGTAAATAACCGAAAACCCTCTCATTAGCAATACTGTGTTGGTCAAAATTTAAAATTGATTTGATGGCCATTTCACAAAGTAAACCATTTGCCTTGTAATCTTTACACAGGCCGATATCTGGCACATTGTGGCTTTAGATCCTGCTTAACCCTTTCCAAAACGGCTAAAATTTGGACTAATCCAATATAGCAGCTGCTGCGGACAGCAAAATTGGTGATAATAAAGGTAAAATTTGTCTATAATGTAGCTCAGGAAATATTGAGGCAAAAGGAAAAAAAGTTTATTATCAGCATTTTCTTCTTTAGCTTCAATGTTTTCCAAAGCCTCTCACAATAAGGACGTCAAGACCCGGTCTTGTTAGGGAAGGGTTAATCTATGTCTTTTTATACTTTTATTTCCAACAGGGTTACAGAACAGCCACAGTTTATTTAGACTCATTCAAATCTAAAGAAATTAATGTAAGAAGGTAATGCCTATCATTTATCTATAGCCGCATGCGATTTAGGCCAGAAGTGGTCTTCTGGAAGAGGTAGAGCTAGTCTGGTTCCCGCCTCTGATACACCATGTTATATCTTTTCTACAACATAGTGTATCAGAGGCGGGAGCAGACTCTTCCAGAAGAGCTCTACCGGCCTAAATAGCACACAGCTTATGAATCCGCTCATTCAATCAGGGACATCCAATTTACAGTGCTCCCAGCACTTTGATTTTTTTGTCAGCCTGAATCATATTACTCTAAAGTACTATCATTTAACCCTTTCCCAAATGGCAAAATTTTAGGGTGATCCTTCAAAAAACTGCCACAGATGACAAAATGGATGTTATTAAAGATAGAATTTGTGTAAAATATGGCACAGAAAATATTGAGACAAAAGGAGAAACTGATGGTTATCAGCAGTTTCTTCTTTTGTTTCAATGTTTTCCCAAACACTTTCTATTAGGGACGTCAAAACAAGGTCTTGTTTGGGAAAGGGTTAACATCATTATCATGGAATTCATGATAAAAGATGAATATGACGCATTCAATTGATTTCCTTGATGACCTTTAGAATTAAATGTATCAAGGACATATGACACTAGTGCTATCTTTCAACTACTTTTTCATGAAGTTCAAAGCCCTGATCCAAGATTAACGCTTTTCCCAAACAAGCCTTGCTTTTGATGTCTTACACAGCTTAGGAAAACATTGAGGAAAAAGAAGAAAATGCTGATGATCTGCATTTTCTTCGTTTGCCTCCATATTTTCTGTTCTGATTTGTGCATAAATTCTATCAACATTGATTTCCTTGTCTGTAGTAATTCTGAAAATGGGACAACCTTCATATTTTGCTGTTTGGACAAGGGTTAAAGCCTTGATCCAAAATCATATTTAGGTCATCAATTTTTAAAGCTTGTCAAAACGAGCTAGGAGTTGATATGGAAAGGGTTAGAGAGTGAGTCCTTAAAGATGATTCAGACCTTATAAGGAAATTCCAAATCAATTTTTAATCATATGGTCAGCCATGTGATTTTTAGAAATTTAAAGTGAATTTTAAGTCATCTTTGACCCATTCCCAAGCAACTGCCTCCTCTACAGGGCCTTAAAGTCGAAAGATATGACAACAACAAATAAATTTTAATGAAAAATGAAATTTAGTAGGAGTAAGTAAATGGCGCGGAAAACATTGAAACAAAAGTAGAAAGTGTTGGCCTCCAGCATTGTCTTCTTTTCTCTCCATGTCTTCAAAAGCTATCTTTCTTCAGGATTTTTGTCTAGGAAAGGTAAAAATGTTACAATTCACTTAAAAGGGACATTAATCTTATCAATTTTGTATCATATGGCAAGCAATGTGATTTTAAAAGTTTTTGATTGGTAGTTTGAAACATCTAATACCCAAATTTTGCCCTAGCTGACCACTCCAAATAAGTATGATGATCATCAATCATGTTTGATGATAATAAGCTGTCAAAACCAATCATAAAGTCATGACTGAACACACAGGGTCAATCATAGTGTTACAGATAAATGCATCATTGACCTATGATATATCGTCGCTTTTCAATGTAAACCTTGTAACTGCAACTAAATGTTTCAAGCTGCAGTTACGAGATTTTCGTTGAAAAGCAGCAATATATATAATCCATGATAATTTGAAATGTAATCCTTGATTTGATTGGCTTATCATTTGATGAACAAAGTAACATAAACTCTGATTGGGTGAATGATTTGATGTACAATTATAACAGAAGCTGTGATTGGATGGATCATTTTTGGTTCAGTGTCACACTATCTCTGATTGGCTGAAATTATTTCTTTAAAAGTACATGAAGTATAATGATTAAATGATTGATTGAAAGATGAGCATTTATGTCACAATCTATAGTCAAGGTCATTTGGAAAGTTGGTGATTGTGCCCAATTTCAAATCTTCAATGAGACTTCCATAGGAAGCCAAGCCAGCTGTGAAGACGGCAAAAAGAGATTTATTGGGGTTTAACCCTTTCCCAAACGACAAAATTTTAGGGTTATCCACTTCAAAATCTGCCAAAAATGGTAAAATGGAAGTTATTAAAGATAGGATTTGTATAAAATAAGGCACAGAAAATATTGAGACAAAAGGAGAAACTGCTGGTTATCAGCAGTTTCTTCTTTTGTTTCAATGTTTTCCCAAGCCTTTTCTATGAGACGTCAAAACCAGGTCTTGTTTGGGAAAGGGTTAACACCTTTTTAAACTGCTATGGTCATATCGCTGCAACTGGAGCACCTAACCATGGATTCCTTTTGTTTGTTTATGCCAGTTACACCACAACATCCAGATGCTCGCCAAAAAATAGGTTATTGAGGATGCACTATAAACCTATTCTGAGCAACAAATTTAGTCTATGCTAGGACATTAACCTTCCCATCCAAAACTATTAAAGCCAATTTATTTTAAAGTCCATACAAGGTCATGTTTCATTTTAATGAGGTTAGGGAAAACCTGTGACAAGCCTAGGCCGTCAACAGGCTGCTGTTGTTTACAGTACTTTTAACCATTATTAAACAGCAAATTTTTAGGATATTCAACATTCAAAGATGTCGCAGACGACAATATCAATTGCATAGAATTTTACATTTTTGTTGTCTTTTGGGGTAGACAATATTGTGGATAATGAAATATTGCTTGTCACAAGCAATATCTCTTCATTTTCAACAATGTTTTCCAAAGACTTTGTCATGTAGGGTGTCAAAATGTGGTAATGGGTAGACCCATTCCCACATAATGATGACTTTTGACGCCACACAAGATAGCCTTTGGAAAACCATGTGGGAAGTGAACAAATTGCTTGTGACAAGCAATTTCTTCACTTCCCACAATGTTTTTACGCAGAAAGACCAAAATGATTATGTAAATATATATGCAATAGAACTTTTCGTCTGATACATCTTTGAATTTGGACAAGTCTAAAATTTTGTTGTCTGCATGGTAACGGGTTAAACTTCCCTCCTTACCGTTTATTATGGAACAACATCATGCATCCTCGCTTTTCTTTGAAAACTTGTTTTCTTCAAAAGCTAAGCTGCTACTCTGATATAATGGACAACAAATAATCTCAGTAATCTGAGAAAATTGAGATCAGGTGGTTTCGCAACATCAGGGCAAAACAAGAGCCGTCACAGACGGATTATGCTCCCCGAATAAGTGTTTGTCACAAAATAAAAACTATCATACATTAAGCCCCCTTTTCCCATGACAGCTTTTTTGTACGCACATTATTTATAGAATATGGTCTAGAACATCCTATTCATTACATGAGCACAAAATTTCATTAAATTCTGCCCATTAGATGAAGAGAAATAAGAGAAAAACTAATTTTTACACTAAGGCCCCTTTTTCCATGACGCAGCCTTAAATTTACAAACGGAGAAAAAGGTCCCTAGGTATTGACCCAGGGAGTTCACATGTGAAGTTTTATTGAATTTGGTCCAAGGGTTGCTGAGATATGGCTGTGGGTGGACGGACGGACGGACGGACGGACGGACACACAGACACACGGACACACGGACGGACAGCGTGGCGACTATATGCTCCCCCGAAATTTTTTCGGGGAGCATAAAAATTATTCCACAATATGAAACCAAAGACCATGGTTGTAAAATGAAAGTGAAAATAGGCCTACAGTCATGACCTTGGGATTTCTGAACATCCTGAGGTCAAAGGATGTCCCTGGGCAAGCTGTTGACCTCAACAGGTTGAATGACATTTGAACTTTAGTCTCTTTTAACCATAAAACAAGCCGCAATCTATGAGGTTTTCGAAGAAAAAAAACTAAAATTATCATTCTGATTGCAAAACTTTGAGTTATAATACAGTATACTAATTCTTTGCATCTTTAGCAGATTTCCCACTAACCATTCTTTTTTGGAGTTACCATGAAAAAGCTCAAGAAATGTCTTCTAACAGAGCCACACTGAACAGATAAGAGTCAGAGAGGCAATATGGCTTTTCAAAATGTGATATTTCATTTATCTTTCATTAATCCTTTCCTAAACGGCAAAATTTTAAGGTGATCCACTTCAAATCCTGCCTTGAAAGACGAAATGGATGTTATTAAAGATAGGATTTGTGTAAAATATGACACAGAAAATATTGAGACAAAAGGAGAAACTGCTGGTTATCAGCAGTTTCTTCTTTTGTTTCAATGTTTTCCCAAGCCTTTTCTATTAAGGACGTCAAAACCAGGCCCCGGTTTCTCGAAAAAACTTAAGTATGTTCTCATGCTCAAATCTGAGCGCCATGCTCAAATCGCACGAGATCCACGTGAACTTCAATTGAATACCAATCAACGTTGATTGGTATTGAATAGAAGTTGAGCATGAACTCATGAGAATATACTTATAGTCAGGACAAAATTCTGAAAAAGTCGCTTAGTTTTGAAGGTATAGGCATTTCGTGAAGAAAAGGGTTTGAGATCATTTCTAGGGGTATTTGGGTATGCTGAATCCGAAAAACAATGTTGCCAAGCTGAAAAATGACTCCTTCATCATCTAATTTGCATATTTTCAAAATGGCCGACAAAATTTTAAAAAATGCAAAAATAATGTTGTTATTTATCATTTTTCGACATTTTTGTTCTAAATATCGCACATTTCATGTTTTAAGACTAAACATAAATGATTTAACACGTAAATCAGAAAAAAATGATATTCATTTTTCGTCAATTACCGTATAAATGGCAATAAATCGCATTTAAACAATAACATTTAACTACATTTTATTTTCACGTATGAAATGCAGTGAAAATATTCAAAATACTATTTTAAACATGTTTTGCATTAAAGGTAAAGTTTCAAAGGCAAATATGATACAGAACGCAACTTTGAGCGCAAGTCCTTTTACCACGTATTTAAGCTTTTAGCAAACCTCAAACATGTCAATTTTAAAACCATGTACATAATGTTTCACATAATTCTGCAAAAATAATAATAAATCTTATCCTTTATATTGAAATCCAAAATTGTTGCAAAGATATCTACAATTAATTCTTAAGAATATGAATCAGTGTCCAAACTTTTCGAAAACGGTTTACCGTATTCATTGTAATAAAATACAGTGTAGGGTGGAAAATTTCATTTTGTGGGAAATTCCACTTTTTGCACTTTCATATACATACACTCATGATTCCAAACTGCTTCAGAGATAGTAACTAAAATCATTTTAATTTATATTTTTGATATCCTAAGAAATTAAAACGTGTATATTTGAAATCGAACACATATTAAACAGGTAATCAACTTAGGCATTGGACAATATTAAAAAAGTACCAAAATCCTAGGTTTTCAAATTTTGTTAAATTACAAAAAATTATAGAGTGTGGCAAACTTAATTCACTATGGCACGTTGAGCTTGATTTTTTCAGAGGAAAGACTAGTTGTTTACTTTGACAATATTTCAACAAGAGCCGTCACAGACGGATTATGCTCCCCGAATAAGTGTTTGTCACAAAATAAAAACTATCATACATTAAGCCCCCTTTTCCCATGACAGCTTTTTTGTACACACATTATTTATAGAATATGGTCTAGAACATCCTATTTATTACATGAGCACAAAATTTCATTAAATTCTGCCCATTAGATGAAGAGAAATAAGAGAAAAACTAATTTTTACACTAAGGCCCCTTTTTCCATGACGCAGCCTTAAATTTACAAACGGAGAAAAAGGTCCCTAGGTATTGACCCAGGGAGTTCACATGTGAAGTTTCATTGAATTTGGTCCAAGGGTTGCTGAGATATGGCTGTGGACGGACGGACGGACGGACACACGGACACACGGACGGACGGACGGACGTACGGACGGACAGCGTGGCGACTATATGCTCCCCCGAAATTTTTTCGGGGAGCATAAAAAGACAACTTATTTATCTAACTACGACAAAGAGAAGACTAGAATTTGGATATAGTCACTAATATACTATATAATACAGATTTTCTAGTCAACAAATGCACAGCACATAAACGTTAATGATTGAATTGGGTTAAATTTTCAGTATGGTTACAGTGTCTGATGCACATTTCCATTATGTTCCTGACATTTTTCGCACAGGTAAAGTACAAGATCCAATCAAAGTCAATAGCTGCTTATCACACGTACATGTAGATAATATGTAAGCGATTCATCCTTTGGTTACAGAATCTTTTTTGCAATACGTCAAAAATGATGTTGACACCCATGGGTTCGAACCAGTAAGCCCTGTATAGATAGTCTCTGATGTAATTTATTAAAGTATCGCAGCTATATCCGAAACTGTTAGGACTATATCATCTATTTAATAATAATAAGTAAATTATTGACAGTTTCATCGAGAATCCCTATCATAAGTTGTGCGCTGTCGAAGGATAGACATGAAACATTTGTTTAAAAAATAGTCCCCTTTTAAGCCATGCTCGTGGTAAGGGCCATATCATTTGCCATGGATTGTCATACAGATAAAATATGAATTTCTTGGTGTATACCTCCATGCTAAGTTGATACATCAAGTTTAAAATGAAGGGTCAAACATGGTTGCCATACCAGATATTTTGAAAAGAATGGCTTAGACAGAGGCATTTGCGTCTTCAAGACTTAACATTTCTTCACACAGTGTAACCTCAACTGAAAGGCAAGTAAGAAGGAAATGGTTATGAATAGAGAACTGGTTTTCCGCTTGATGCTGCACAGAGACATGGATAGCTTCACAATCATAGACATGAAGGAATCAAATGCTGACATGTCAAGTTTGCTTTGTCATATAATCAGTTTGAAGAATACACTCTGAAGCTTATGTTCAAGTATTAACTCATATTCTTCATATGTTTACGTCATATCATCGGTTCTCATGTATGAATAATCTCAAATAGGTACACTAAGTCTCAATATCCAGCTACATCTGTTAAGAAAGTTTATTCCGAGTGACGGAAAAATCAGATACACGGAGTTACACGGAATGAAATATTGTAATGACATTTTTGGAAACGAACGTTAGGTATATTTCATATGATGCTATTGTACTGAATACAAATATTCTGTTCAATTTCTTTGATATTGCTGCACTTCGTTGCTGACCAAAGATTTGTAACTAATGTATTTAAATGTGGTAAGTTTTAAGATGCGCTTTTAGTATTCTAAAAATTCAATAATCGACTTATCTGCATGTATCAAAAATGTTGTGTTTGTTGACATCGCCTACGTTATTTCTGATGAAGACATCTGACTTACATCTTCTATTCAAAAGTTTCATTTTAATACTCCTTGAGATCAGTGTAGTTGTCATTTTTTTCATGTGTGTTTCTAGATAACTGTTCGACGTCCTAACAGGGGCCTATGCTAGTATGTCAAACATAAAAACAGGTAAAATATATTTTAAGAAAAATATCGTATGGATTGGTCAACCTGTATATGTAGATGCTTACTGTATGATAAAAATTCGCATCAAATTTATTTAGTTCTAAATAATGTTTGTATTTAACTTTACTTACAACATTGTTAGTTTCTAATAACGTTTACAAGTAACTGATCATCATTGAAGATCTTAGTACCAAGGATATTTTTGGCACAGAAAATATGATGTGCATACCTCTTAGCAAACTGTAAATGTTCCCATGTTGTTCTGATGCCTGAAATATCTAGCATGGCCCCATTAGATAGAAAGGGAGATAACTAATCAACAGCGACAAAAAAATAATTTTGTACAGGATCGTTATACGCTAGCACTTACAGTTAGATTATATGAACGCAACAATTTCCTATTTGAAAATTGGACAAATTCACTTTCTTAAACATGCAACTCAATTCAAAAACCGTATATAGGGTTTGTTATAAACCGTATATGCACCGTATTTGTTATTGGCTTTATTGGAATAAGTACGGTATTTAGCTCTTATGACATCTTATGTTATAAAGTCAATTCTGGTATCAATGAATTCAGACAAAAATTTTCCACAATGCAAGTGGGATTACGGCGCTCTTTCCGATCAAGTCATAAGTACCCAAGATTTGTTGAAATATTTTAGCTTTGCATTATTTTGAAAATGACAAATCATCTTACGTTGGCTAAAATTAAATTGTCCAAAATTTTTGGGTTAATCAAATTGTGAATGTAAACATCTAAAATAGTACTGTTGACAAAAGTCGTGTGTTTTAACAGCGCATTTTAAAATCAAAGTGCTGTCAGCACTGTAGATTGGGCATCACTGAGAAATTGATATTGTGACAAAAGGACAATATGCTGATTTGCAAAATTGCCCCATTCTCTATTCGATGGTTGTTTAAGCAATTTCTATGAAGCGAGTAAAAAGGCGTCATCGTTTGGAAAATGGTTAATCAATGTGTACGCAAACGTGCATAGGTGATAAAAACAAGTTGAATGTACACCCTCCAGGTGAATCCAAAGGGTGAGGCTGTTTGGGAAAAGGAAATGTTACACTTTACCGGATTTTACATTAAATCAACATGTTGAATTATTCTTATTCTTAGCTAATCAGAATAATACCAAATACGGACCCATTATAGAGGCTTAGCCTAACTGATCTCTGATCTGCAACTCGGTCTGCAAACATATTTCGATTAAATAGAATGCACTTGTTCATTGGATCAAATGATCAGTCTAAGAAAAGTATATGTGGTAAAAATGTTAAAATTCTACAAAACGGCAAATTTAAGACGATGATTTTATTTTGATTAACATAATTTAAAATCACAGTGTTTATACTCTATACCCTCGAACCATTCATCCTTTTCCAAACAAGACATTGTTGTGAAGCAAATAATATGAAACATACAAAGATAACCGGAAATTTCTCCTTTGTCCCAATGTTTTCTGTGCTTCATTGTACATAACATGATTTCATCTTTATCGTCACCCGTTTCGTCGTCTGAAACTCTTTCTAATTTGAACCACTCTAAGATTTTGTCGTTTGGAAGAGCCATTAACACACTGAGTTAAAAAAAAAAAAAAAATAAAGATAAAGCGATCAATGCAGAATAAATCCTTAACCCAATTTCAAGCAAATAAATCGTTACTTTGGTTTTTCTGAGAAGAAAATATTGTGGGAAATGAAGAACTAGCTTTTCACAACCATTTCATCATTTTCTACCATGTTTTCCAAACACACAATATTTCATGGGAACCTAAAGGTGTCAGAATATAGGAATGGGTAAAGCGCACACATTGTATCTAGCGAATGGGCTAAGGGTATCAATACACTAACAGTGGCAGTGTCAAGCAGTGACCCAGTTAAACACCTGGCAATGCATTCACTGGTAAACGACCATTGAAAGTCAGAGCAGTAATATTGTAACTATATGGAATTTATCTGAGAGTTACACTATTTTGCTTTCAAGCTCTTTACACAACGGATAAGATTGTAAAAACGCTGAAAACACTAATAGGTATTTAATTTAAGGGAAAATTTCATCAAATGTAATTATTAACCCTCTCCTTATTTGTCGCAAAAGTGAAAGAGATGAAAAACTTTGAAGATATTGACTGATAAAGGATGTTTCTGTGGTGTTTGAAATAACATAGTTTGGCTTGAACACATAGCTCAGCGGGTTAGGGTTAGAACGTAGTGTCTGGAGTGATGTCTGGAGCGAAAAACTGGTTTTAATATAGATTGGGCTATAAATAGCCCAATCTAAAAATGCAACATGAAAGTGATATTCTGTATGTTTAAAAGGGTTTTATTGCCCGTGATACGGTAAAAGATTATCAAAAATAGTGCCAAAGAGGTTCTATTTACTTTTAGAATTATTTACTCATTAGTTTTAAACAATTTATAGCATTATATCTGAACAATTTAGTTAAGATTATGCCAAAAACTTTGATATTATATGGCAGATTTGATTTTTTGGCGGCCATTTTCAAAATATGCAAATTTGATGATAAAAGAGCCATTTCTGTTCCTCGTTCTCCTAGTAAACCATTTAGTTTTAGTCTGTAAACATGAAATGTGGGATTTTTAGAACATAACATGTCAAAAAATGATTAAAAACAACATTATTATTGCATATTTGAGGTTTTGGCGGCCATTTTGAAAATATGCAAATTAGATGATGAAGAAGCCATTTTTCAGCTTGGCAACATTGTTTTTCGGATTTAGCATACCAAATTACCCCTAGAACTGTTCTCAAACCCTTTTCTTCACAAAATGCCTTTGGGTGATAACTTTTCTGAATTTGTGCCCTGACTATTAAGTTTTTTCGAGAAACCGGGGCCAGGTCTTGTTTGGGAAAGGGTTAAACCCTATATTGTGATTACTCATTTGAATGGTTTCAAATGACTATTCGAATGAGTACCCATTAATGATTATAATTATAGGGTTTGGATTTGAAATAAAAGAAATAGAATGCCCTCACCCCCTCTTATGTGTTGCTCAATTTTGGGGTTACCATGAGAAAGGTCGACAAACAGCTTCCCAACTTCATGCATCAACTGCCCTTTCAACTTTCACCTTGACGGACCCCAAAAGGGGCTGTCAAAATGGTCAATGTACTCTATGCTGGGATCCCTCATCGGACCAATCTAAAATTTTCCCTAAAAGTTTCCTAGTTTTTAGCCACCGTCCGCTATAGCTCAAGCAAGAGATGATGGAAATGCAAGTTAATGCATAAAAAGGCGATTTTTGCCTTACATTGGCAGTGGACACATTTTAGCTGTAAATTATCTAATGAGTTTGAGTTTATTGGGGTTTTACGCCGTTTTCAACTACCAGGGTCATATCGCGGCGGCTGGAGCACCTAACCGTGGGTTCCTGGTATTTCTCGCACCAGTACAACCACAATATCCAAACCGAGCCTCCAGCTGCTCTCTCACATAGATGATTCACACCCATTGGTGAGAGACAAATGACTTTTGTCAAATGTCAGAATGGATACTGGCCGAGCCGGGGTTCGAACTCGCGACCCCTGGATTGACAGACTCCGACGTAACCGACTGAGCTATCCGGGCTCGGCAATTATCTAATGAAGGGTTGGGGTACCTGGTCAAATGCATTCTATGAGGTCCCCACAAGAAGAGGGTCTTGGAAATACTGGAATTAAAGAAAGTGCTTTTGATATGTAAGCAATTTGTCCTAATTTCTCACAATTTTTCCTACCAGGATAGACCAAAGTGTGTAAAATTTCAAGTTCTTTAACTATTTCCCAACCAGCAAAAGTTGGGACTGTTCCTGCATTAAAGCTCTTGCGAGTGACAAAATAGGTGTTGATAAAGATGGGATTTGCATACATTATAGCACAGAAAATATTGAGGCAAAAGGAGAAAATGCTGATCATCAGCATTTTCTTCTTTTGCCTCAATATTTTCCCAAAATATTCTATTAGGGGCATCAAAAGCAGGTATTGTTTGGGAAAGGATTGAATTGATAGCTGTAACACCTTTGCATGTGTACAAGTCATAAATTTTACAGTCTAGTTATAGACAATATAAGAGTTACCACAACAAAGGGTTTATTTTGTGAAACATTTCATTTCGAAAAGCATGATTACTCCCTCTCATGCATCACATGGCATTTGAAGACACGTGGCCATGGCCTGGCCGGGGTCCCCCAAGATGGACACCAACATGGTCAATGTCCTCTGGTCTTTCACTGGGTCAGTTTGAGGGAAAGGTCAAAGGGGTCAGCAAAGTCAATGACTGACCCCTAATTTCAGCCCCATTGACCCAATTGTCCAACCAGACAGGCTGACCGAAACTGACCCCTTCTGTGTGAAATAAAATACCCCATAAACATGTCCCAAACAGCAAATTTAATGGCTACTCTAAATGAAAGGTGTTGAAGATGACAGAATTAATATTACAGAATGCAGAAAACTTGTATATTACAGCTTACAAAACATTGAGGTTTTCCTTGAAGAATAAAAAGCTGATCATCAGCATTTTCATCTGTTTCCTTAATATTTTCAAGATTTTTTTCTCATCAATAGCATATTACCTTGCATTGTTTGGGAAAAGGTTAACACTTTGTCCTGTTGAACTATAACTTTGTTTCAAACAAATTGCACATTCAAGAGTCATTTCAAAAAGTTTATCTCACGGTTTTTTTGCTAATTAATAATTGAGTTGAAAGTAGGTAGTGTAGTCTAAGATCTGACTGCACCTCTGTGCAGGCTGATCAATACATAATAGTCTATACTGTCTACAAAAGCTTTAGTCACAACAGGAGTATAACATGAACAGCATGAGAAGGGTTTAGTATCCCTCCAGCCTCCCAATGGTCAATTTAACTGTTATATCATCAGGAAATTAGAATCTTGAACTTTGTGAACTGAGAAGCTGTTATTACACAATAAATGACCCCACAAGAAGCCAAAGGCCTGACCCTTTCCTAGACAGTGCTGGGTTTTGAAGTTCTTTAGCAGGCATAGGTATGTTACAAAGATTTGAGAAGTCAATGCTGGTCAGATTAGCATTGTCTCCTTTTCCATCAATATTTTATATGGCATGACATTCACATAATTATGAACAGCCTGCTTTTCATAAGATTTTATTATAGTCTTCAACTGTATCTTTAAATTTGAACGAGTCTCAGTGAACATAATATTATTATTGTTTTTGAAACGTTAATTTATTTCAAAACAATACTTTTGAGTGTTCTATTGCGTTTTTTTTTTCAACTTCACATGATTAGCAAAAGTGCAATTTCATTGAAATCCCCCAAATTTCCCAAGGTAAACAATCCCATTCATTTACTAAAGGAAGGAAATTCATTTCCTTCTGTTTGAATCATCTTGATTTAACCCTTTCCCAAAAGGCAAAATTTTAGGGTGTTCCAAAATGAAAGATGCTGCAGACGACAAAATTAAGATTGAAAACCATTGGATTTGTATAAAATATGGCGTAGAAAATGCCAAAATGTTGCCAAAATGTTGTCCCAAGCCTTTTCTTTTAAGGACGTCAAAACCAGGTCTTGTTTGGGAAAGGGTTAATTCAGTGACCACTATTATACAGTAGTGAGTATAAGTTTCAATAATAGTGGCTTTTCTTCAAAAGCCTTGTAACTGCAGCTTGTCTCAAGCTGCAGTTACAAGGTTTTTGATGAAAACCAACAACATAATATACCCATGAGCCAGAATATGGAAGAGTAGGATTTCCATACAAGATAGCAAACAAAATATTGAGTCAGAAGGAGAAAATACAGATGATCAGCATTTTCTTCTTTTGCCAATCATTGTTTTCCAAAGCCTTTCCTAATACAGAACATATCAAAAACCAGGTCTTGATTTGGTACAGATTAATTATTTAGTGATAATTTCTTTCAGCAGACCGTAACAGCTTTAGAGTGGAAAACTAACCAACTCAATTTGGAATGTCAAAAGTCTGCCTTTGAGCTGTCAATTGCAGCTCCTCAAATAATTTTTGTCCAATGAAACTTTAGAAATGCTTAATCTTTTTCCAAACAACAAAGTAGTAGTTTGGTTCACTTTGAAAACTGCTGCAAATGACGAAATGGGTGTTGATGAAGATATGATTTGTGTACAATATAACACAGAAATATTGAGGCAACAAAAGAAAATGCTTGCAATCTGATATCACTGCAGACTACTGTGTGGACTCAGTACTGGTTGCCACTACCCGGCGTGCGCGGCCAACAGAGGTTAACTTCAGTGCTCAAAGGTCAACCCTTTCTTAACATATGTTAAGCAATTCAACTGGTTTTGATCGACATTCATCCAAACGAAAGTTTTCAGGAACAAAATGAGACAAAAGGAAAATATTGCTTGAATCCAGCATTTTTCGTATTTCATTAAGGTTTATATGCAATAATCTTACATATCGTCGTTGTAAATGCAAAACATCGTATCTCGTTTTTGGAAATTTTTAAAGGGGAATGAACAAAGTGTAATAATTTTTGCCAAACTGAAAGGTTTTACTTGAAATTTGGACCTATCAATCACAAATAATATGTCATTAATACTGATCAGTAAAAATATCTCAAAATCTCGACGAATTGTCTTAACTGGGCATACATGTTTGAACTTTGAAAATCGCAAAAATCGACATATGAGGTTGTCTGGAATCACTCTTTATGGACAAGTCCAAAAATTTCATTGGCTGAAAAAGGGTTTAACATCTGTTACATACAATGTATCCTTGAACACTCAAATGGTCAAATTAATGTTCCATCAAGTTTATATATGGTCAATCCATTGTTTGACCAAGTATGCATAATGTTACATACCTAAATCAACTATACAGTGACAATTGCTGCATGCTTTCCAACAAAAACCTGGTAACTGCAGCTTGTTTTAAGCTGCAGTTACGAGTTTTTTGTTGAAAAGAAAACACAATGATTTACTTACAATATCATTATGTGTGATTGGTAGTTCAAGGAAAACCATCATTGACCACCGTGCATTGTTGTTGACCTTGACTTCTGACCTAGAAGCACTAAAGCACTATTAGGGCTATAATTTATGCATCTACTATTTTCAACCAAATTTTGGACTGATGTTTAACCTTGTTTTTTGAGAGGCTTGATATATTGACCATGCATGTTAATTTCTTACAATTTTTGCAGTCTTCCTAACAATTCTATTTATTCCTTGTACAGACAGACCTTTCCAATGACTCATTAACGAAGACTTAAGTATAACTCAAGGGTAGATAAGTTGAAGGTCACACATGAAGGTCATTGTTCAAAAGATGCCATGCTGTAGATCTAGCAGCCATATTTTCAAAGCTCATTATTTTTTGTTTTCATATTCATTACCCAATATTTGACTCTGTAATCAAAAATCGAGTTTAACTATTTTTAAAATTTTTAATCTTATCTAAAGGATTAAGTTGACATGGTTTATATCTCAAACTATCTACACCATCTTAGTTTGACCATTTCTCAAACAAGACCTAAATTTGATGTCCTTATTGGCTTAATAGAAAAGGCTTCAACCGTTTCAGAAAACATTGAAGCAAAAGAAGAAAATGCTGGTAACCAGCATTTTCTCCTTTTGCTTCAATATTTTCTGTACCATGTACAAATCCTTTCTCTATCTGCATCTATTCTACTATCTGCAGCAGCTTTTAAATAGGAGTAGTCAAAATGTTTGCTGTTTGGGAAAGGGTTTATCTTTGAACATGTGATTCGTTAACTTTCTATTTCATTATCTCACATGGTCGTATTTTTCACGTGATGTTGGGTTACACCGACTTTCACATTCAGTTTAACCTATTTTGTAGCCAATGAAATTCTATCAACCTCTCTTTCCAAAACCACAAACACTTTGGCTGTTCCAATTTGAAAGGTACATGCTGCAAACGACAACATTTTTCAAATAAAGATATTTTAATAAAGTTTGGGAAAGGCTCAACCCTTGCCAAAACCGCCAACTTCAAGAGATGTTCAATTCAAAATCTGCTGTATACGGCAAAATGAATGCTGATAAAAATAAAATTTATGTAAAATATAGCATAGAAAATATTGAGGCAAAAGGAAAGAATGCTGATTTTCAGTATTTTCTTCATTTGCCTCAATATTTTCATAAGCCATTTCTGTTAGGGACATCAAAAGCAGGACTTGTTTGATGAGGGCCGATGACAAAATTGTACAAAAGTAATGAAATTAGTGCTGCCTTGGAAGGCTAAATAGATGCAAGTAATAATCGAACTTGAGTGCATTATATATAGCACAGAAATTATTGAAGCAAAAGGAGAAGACACAGATCATCAGAATTTTCTTACTTCAATGTCTGTTATGGCTTTACTTAAACATTGAAGAAAAAGAAGAAATTACTTGTGATAATCAATTTATTCATTTCCCAAATTGCTTTCTACACAAAAAGACCAAATGATTTAAAATTTCATGCAAATTGTTGTCTGCAATATTTTAGACCAGTCAAAAATTTATAGTCTAGAAATGGGTAAAAGAAATGATAGAAAAACTTCAGGGAATGAGTCTCGGACTCTGATTCCCTTTGATGCCAATCAACCGATTTTTTGTCCAAAAAGTCATGATTTGGGGCCTATGAATGGCTTTGAGGGATTGTCGTAAAATGATTAACTCACTTAACCCTTTCCCAAAAAACAAAATTTTAGGGTGATTCACTTAAAAAACTGCGACAAAAGACGGACAAAATGGATGTTAATAAAGATAGGATTTGTGTAAAATATGGCAGAGAAAACATTAAGACAAAAGGAGAAACTGCTGGTTATCAGCAGTTTCTTCTTTCGTTCCAATATTTTCCCAAGCCTTTTCTATTAGGGACGTCAAAACCAGGTCTTGTTTGGGAAAGGGTTAACTTATTTAAAATTATGTCAAAATTGTTAGAATCATTGAACAAGTTTGTTTTTTTAAAAATCTGGCTACGTGACACATGTTTGCGGTTTCACTAAGTTTCACTAAAATCCAGTTTAAGTATCATAGTGGTCAGTAGACCTTGGTTTGAGTATTTTTTACTCATGAGCCCACCAGATATTGTTGGTGTCATTGCAAAACCTCATAACTACAGCTTTAATCAAGCTGTAGTTACAAGGGTTTGTAATAATACCACAGATAAATTTTTGAGAAGCATTTTCATCTTTCACTTTTTCAAGGTCTTTTCTGATAACCCTTTGTATTTAAAAATATTTAGAATTGCATAGCCTTTGATGAATGATCATCTTTGCATTCAGTACCTCCACTTTGCACAAGGAACTCAATGTGGCTTGCAAAGATGATGCGATGGATATGTTGTCAATCCTGCAATTTCTCCTACTCCCTCCATGTTTTATGCTCTATCAGATATGCTCTGACATAAGTCATACATTAAATTTGTTTTTCTAAAACCATATTCTAATTAGAGCTGTAAGATAGTTTGTTATTTGGAAAAGGTTCCAAGCAGATCAAAGAAATCTATAGTACCAGTGAGTCAACTATAAGCGGGCTTATCACCATTAACACAGCTCCATTAATAAAAGGCCAACAGTAATTGACCAAATTGTCATTATGAGTCAAGTGTACAAGAATATTGGACAGACAGATGAACTGACAGATGGACAGAAAGAATGCCAGGGCATAAACATAGTGACGCTTTTCAACAAAAGCTTCGTAACTGCTAAGCTGCAGTTTTGAGGTTCCGGTTGAAAAGCAACATTAAGACTCAACTGGTTCAATGGGGCCCACACTAGATATTTCAGGCATCAGAACAACATGGGGACAGTCAGATTTTGCGTAGTTTTTGTTCATCACATCATCAGTAGCATTTTAGTGTCGGCACCAAGTCTTTGACATTCAAATGAGGATCAGATCCCATAAATGTAATTGTAATTAACAAAGCAGGTATAGGTAAAGTTACATAAAGCCTTGATTTAACCCTTTTCCAAACGACAAAATTTTAGGCAGGTCCAATTCAAAAGCTGCTGCAGACTACAAAATGGAAGTTATAAAAGATATAATTTGTGTAAAATATGGCATAGAAAATATTGAGACAAAAGGAGAAACTGCTGGTTATCAGCAGTTTCTTCTTTTGTTTCAATGTTTTCCCAAGCCTAATCTATTAGGGACATCAAAACCAGGTCTTGTTTGGGATAGGGTTCAAAAGGACTTTAATGTACATGATTAAAGTTTTCCCTGGACAGAAATTATCAACCCATACAGATTGACAAAAAGGTGTCACTCAAAGGGTTAAATGGCAAAGGTCTACAACCATGTCAAATACTTCAACAAGGACAAGAATTTTGTCCACAATTTGGATCCAACAGCCTTAAAAACAACCCTGTATTTCACAGATTTTGGATTTTGGAAAAGGGTTTAGCCTTTCTCAAACACGTTCTATATTAGAAATAGAAATTTGGTCAACATAGAGGCACAAGAAGAAAATACACAAAACTAGCATTTGGCTCAATATATCATTCTATGTTAAATTGAACAAAAATTCCATTTTCATTAATTTTATATCATTATTGTCATCTGCAGTAAATTAAGCTTTCAAATCAGAACAGTATACATATTTTGCTGGTGGAGAAAAAGTAATAACATAATGAACATACAATTCAATAATATTTTGAGTTTGGGAAAGGATTAATTGATAAAAGCACCAATTAACAAACATTTTATGAATGAAGTCATCTGTAAGATCTGACCTGTTTATTCTTGAAATAGGTTGAAGGCCCTCAAGTGAGCGTAAGAGGCCCCTTGTGACCCTCTTGTTCATTATTTATTATTTGAAAATAACCCCAACCCTTTTCAAAGTGGCACAATTTTAAAGTGGTCAAATTTGAACAGCAAAATGAATGCTGATAAAGATTGGAATTTTGCTTAACATATAATATATAGCAAACAAAATGTTGAGGCAAAAGGAGAAAATGCTGATTACCAGCATGTTCTTCATTTGTGTGAAATATCGAGTTATCAGTGCTCAAGAAAAAATCAATGTTGAATATCAACGGACAAAGTTAGTGTAAGAGGTATACCCTCTGATATCGAGTTGTGAAAAGAAGAATATGACGGGCCAATAGAAGCTTTCAGCTTATGTGCATGGAAATGCACATCAGGTCTCAAGAACTATATGAACTATATGATTTGCGTCACTGTTTTCCCAAACCTTATTCCATTAGGAACGTCAAAACTAGGTTTGTTTTACAAAAAAAACATCTTTGGACAGGTCTAAATGGAGGTGAGAAAATAAGAAATCAAGGACATCCAAAATGGGGCAAACACGCATAAATAAACTTTTAGGTTAAAACAATTGTACCCAGGACCAGTTCAAACTTTTGTCATTGAGGAAAAATTTTCCTCAAAAGATAAAATTTGATCCTGGTCTAAATTTGAATAGTTGCAGATGACAACAAAAATAAATACTAGATTGAATAAAATAAATGCAATTCATGTATTGTCATAATTAGAAAAGATTAAAAGGATTCTAAGAAAATTACTGTTTTTCTTCCAAAACCTTGAAACTATAGCTTAGAATATTAGCCTTTGTTACTTTGTTTATGAAGAAAAAATGATGAAATATAAATGACAAGCAGACCTATTTATTGTTAACCTTTTTTCAAATATAATCAGCATATTCTTCTTTTGTCTCAATATTTTCTGTGCTACCGGTATATCATACACAATCCATATATCGGTATCAATGTCCCTTTTGCTGGAGCAGGTTTTGGATCCCTCTTAAATTTTTTGTTCAAAAATGTAGACAGTTTGAAATAGAAAGCTGTTTCAGAATAAAAGGGATGCTGAGGAAGATAAATTTGTGTACAATATAGTAGAGAAAATATTGGGACAAAAGTAGAAAATACTTATTATCAGGATTTTCTTCTTTTGTCTCACTGTTTTCCCAAGCTTATCATAGAAGTTACATCAAAACCATGCAGGTCTTGTTTTGCCATAGCCATAGCCCAGTTGGTAGCACATCTATCTTTAACTCCAGAGGTCGCTGGTTTGATCTCCTACAGCGGTAAATATCCTTTCTGATAAAAAATGTCATCCATCAATGGTTTGATATTGTTAACCTATGTGGTTGAGCAGCTGGAGGCACAAGAAGGGTGTTGTGGTAGAACTGGTACGAGAAAAAAGCGTAAGGTGCTCGATACAGCCACCGAAGTATGGTCATAGCAGTTGAAAACGGCGTAAAAACCCAATAAACCAAAGATTTGGTCTGGTTTAGGAAAGGGTAAGAAAACGGTAAAGGGAACATGTGTTTTCCCTGTTTGCTGGTTAGATGATCTAGTATAGTTTTTACTGTACCATACGTTATCGATAATGAACTGTATCATTCTAGCGTCTCATGACTCGTGGAGAATGAAAATACATCCCCGATAATCTGCCGCCCACACATTATCACATGTCTGGCTCGTTTGTTTATATTTATTTAACGCTTTCCCAAACGAAGACGTCCCTAATATAGAGAAGGCTTGGGAAAACATTGAGACAGAAGAAAATGCTTATAGTTGGCCTTTTCTCCTTTTGCCTCAAATATTATCTATGCTATACCATATACAAATTAAACATTTATTAACATCCATTTTATCATCTGCAGAATCTTTTGAATTGGATCACCCTAAAATTTTGCAGCTTGAGAAAGTTTTAGGCCAAGATCGTGTAGAGGTTCTTATAGTCATTTAAGAACAACCTGGATCCAGATCAGCATGTGCATACTCAGTCTGATTCGGATCTATGCTGTTCTAAAATAGATACTTTGCAATCTGTGAAAGCATAAACCCTTTCTCAAACAGCAAAATGTTGGACAGTTTGAAATTGGAAGCTGCTGCAGATGACAAATTGAATGTTTCTAAGAAAGTAAGAAAACATTGAGACAAAAGGAGCAAATGTATCTTTCTTGCATCTCCTATACCCAGTCTGTTGTCTCTCTGGTTTAATTTTGTTGGAGTTTGTGTTGATTCTTTTAAGTTTTTTTTAACAACAAAACCTGGTGTTGTTTGGGGACAGGTCATATCACTTATGACAATTTTTCTTGTTTACATAGATAAACAGCTGCTGCATCTCTGTATAGTCAACAGTCAATTACTTTTTTTTTGCAAAAAAAGTATTAGTGCATAAAAGCTCCTGTGCACTTACAACTTCTTTTTATTACCGAAGCTCTTTATAGGTCAAGATAAACGACCTGACAGAGCTTCTCTAATGGTATAGCTAGAGATGCTCTGCCAGGTCATTCAGCTTTACCAAATATTCATCTGATTGGTTTATTGGGGTTTTACACCGTTTTCAACTACTAAGGTCATATTGCGGCAGCTGGAGCACCTAACCATGGATTCCTGCCGTTTCTCATACCAGTACTACCACAACACCGTTACCGAGCCTCCAGCTGCTACCCCACATAGGTTCACGATATCAAACCATTGATGGGTGACATTTTTGTCAGTAAGGGTATTTGCCGCGGCCGGGTATTGGTTGATTGTACAGGGTTATATTATGAAGATATTCAAAACATTAATTTCCGTAAACCTTTTCCAAAGCAAAGTCAAGTTTTGATGTCCCTGATAGAATTTTCTTGGAAAAACATTATTAGATTTTCATTTTATTGCTCAGCATTTTCTCCTTAAGTTGGATTATCTTACAAGATTAATTTTCCCCTAAATATTGTTGCTTTTCACCAAAAACCCTGTAACTGCAGCTTGAAACAAGCTGCAGTTCCAAAGTTTTTGTTGAAAAGCGATAATTTACAGATATAGATCTAGATAGCAAATTACATAAGAATGTATCATTGTGCAGGGGCGTACCTGGGGCCAAAATTGAATTACTCCCTTACCAAAAAGAAGCATGGCGTTGGGGGCGCAGACCCCCGGCAGGAGCCGCTCTAGGGGGTATAGGGGGCGAAGTCCCCCCCCCCCCCCCCGACGAAAATTGGAATATAAGAAAATCATAGACCATATCAGGGAGCATTTTAAAGTATTTTTCCATGTTTTATCAACAATCATGTGAGCATATGGTTACTGAAGTATATGTTACTTCGTTAAGAACGACTTTAAATGAACATGTTACACTAAAAAAAATCATTTTTCAAATTCGAGGTACTCCCAGGGAGTATGGGAGTATGCCTGGGTACGCGCCTGTTGTGTGACAGGATTTTATCACATAAATGTCACAACTTTTCCTTTTTCAGCCACAATTATTCCTCAAACCTTTTAAACCAATTGTCTCGTAAACAGGATAAATAACTCACGATTTGAAACAAGAGATTAAGAATGGACTTGCACCAATCACCTGACAATTTGATTTTATTGGGGTTTTACGCCGTTTTCAACTACTATGGTCATATCGCGGCAGCTGGAGCACCTAAACGTGGATTTCTGGCATTTATCTCACCAGTACAACCACAATATCCAAACCGATCCTCCAGCTGCTCTCTCACATAGATGATTCACAGCGATTGGTGAGAGACAAATGACCTTTGTCAAATGTCAAAATAGATACTGGCCGAGCCAGAGTTCGAACTCGCGAACCCTGGATTAACAGACTCCGGCGTAACTAACTGAGCTATCGGGGCTCGGCTATCACCGGATAAATAATTGGTTCATTTGAACATTATTATCGAGCAGGGATCAGGAAAAGGCTCCTTAACCCTTTCCCAAACGACAAAATTTTAGGATGATCCACTTCAAAAACTGCAACAAATGGCAAAATGGATGTTATTAAAGCGATGATTTGCGTAAAATATGGCACAGAAAATTTTGAGACAAAAGGAGAAACTGCTGGTTATCAGCAGTTTCTTCTTTTGTTTCAATGTTTTCCCAAGCCATTTCGATTAGGATCGTCAAAACCAGGTCTTGTTTGGGAAGGAGTTAAAGCATAAGATCATCATGGGTCCAGATCTGAAAGCAGTGTGGGTAAAAAGCGTCAATGTGTGAAAATGGGTTAATCAATCAATTTTCTACCTAAATTTATCATAATGTGGGTCTATAGACGTCAATCCGATTAAGGAAAATAAAGGCTGTAAAATTAAAAGAATCACAATTGTTGAATTAGATGAGCTTAAAAACGCAATTTCCCACTGACATGGTGGCATTATAGCCATTAAATTTTATGACATTTTCCTTATTTAGCCTGTATTTTAACAAATTTAATCTTATTTTGTTAAACAATTCTCATAACCTTGATAGAAATCCAAGGCCAATTACTTGTTTATGAAGTCAACATTTTTGTCAATGCCAAGTATATTAGACCATTTCAGTACAATTTCCATAATGTAAAAAGTTTTGACAGTTCCAATTTAACATTATAACAGCTGTACTGACCAAAGGGATTATCAAACCATTTTTGGGATACAATCGGCTGATGGGATGTTTGTCACAGCCAGGAATTCAACCCGGCACCTTACGATTGAGAGCCTGATGCGCTACCAACTACACTATGGCAAATTGTTTTTGTTGGGAAAGGGTATATTTAATTAGTATGGTTACTATGGTCAATATAATATGCAAAAGGCACTAAAAACCAGGAACAAGGATTCAGGTATATCTATACGTACCCATCCTCGGAAACCACAGCGGTCATAGCTCACGCTACATGACCCCTGGGGCACTTGGCTACTTAAACTTTGAATTAGCCGCCGAAAATCAATACAAAACGCATGAGTGGCAATGCCCAATCATATAACGGCTCTCGTAAGTCAATGCGTTGTCAATTACAAACAAGATGGCTGCGCTCATGATAAGATGTAATTTGTGCGACAACGACATAAAAAATTACAGATCGCTGACATGTCATTCGGCTTTGAAATAGAAAGATAGGGAAAGTTTCTCTTTTGAAGTCTTTTAAACATGAAACATTAAATTTTTCACACGCTAAACGATAGTAATCCTCCATATTGACAACTTACCCGAAGCGATTTATCAATCTCCTACGTAGTTATCTACCCTGAATCAGGATTAAATTACGTACCTCTGACGTAATCACTGTTTAGAGGTTGGCGATTTGTATCGGCCAGTTTGATTGGTCTATCCACCCATCATGAAATGGTGATGGAACCAATGAAACGGTGGCATTTGGGAGCTGCCAATACAAAGGTTTCCTCGCAAAGTGCCCCAGGGGTCATGTAGCGTAGCTATGACCGCAGGGTTTCCGAGGATGTACGTACCTAAGCATTTTAAAGTGCCAACTCAAACAAGACTTATAGCAAAGCCCATGCGTAATTTGCCTAGAATACTCGCCCAACGCAGTAACTAGAAAGACCTGAAGGTCTTGAGTCGCTCCACAGGCCTGAATTTCTTGTGGTTTACTATAAAAAATTTGACAAATTTATCTCAATGATTAAACTTGTACCGGTATATTTTTAAATTCTTGTGGTTCTTAGAGCAGAAACAAAGTAAAATACTGCAATGTGGTCAAAGAAACACTAGATTTCTCAAAACTTTTGGTTCTTAGAGCAAAAACAAAGTAAAAAGAAGTAATCATGTGGTCAAAGCGAAAAGAAGGTAAATGATTGACCAATATTTTGGGGATTTTTAGAGTGATGATAAAGTTGAAAACTGTCATAATGCCAAATTCAAGGGCACATAATTCAGTATGTGAGTTTATAATCAAGCTGAAAATTAAACTCGAGCAAGATCTTATGGTCAGCATCATTCTGTCCAAATTTTGTCAGTATTATACTATAAGTCTATATCCGTGGCCGCAAAATGGAAAAGGTGTCAAAAACTGAAATTTTGTCAATTTCAAGGGCACATAACTCAGGTTGTAGCAATGTAATCATTCTGAAAATTACACATAAGCAGAATCTTGTTGTCAACAAGATTCTGTCCAAATAAAATCTTGATTGGTTAACAATTATGGTTGTTACAGTGAAAACAAAGTCGAAAATGGAAATTTTGTCAAATTCAAGGGCACATAACTCATGATGTAAAATTCCAATCAAGCTGAAAATTACGCCCAGATAGGATATTATGCTTACATATATTCTGTCCAAGTTTTGTCTTGATTGGTAAATATTTGTAGATTTCAGAGTAAAAATAAAGTCAAAACCAGATATTTTTGACATTCAAGGGCAGATAATTCAGGTTATTCTGGTTCAATCCAAATTCTTTGAAGGAATCTGAGAGAGGGTCACCCAAGGATCATTCCTTTGAAGTTTGGTTGAAATACATCCAGTAGTTTCTGAGAAGAAGATTTTTAAAGAAAAAGTGAACGGACGCACGCACGCACGCACGCACTGACGCAAGACGGACACATCGCCATGACAATAGCTAAAAATGAATTTCAAGTGGTAAATCTTGTTGATCGCCCACCGTGCCCCTCAATATTCCATACAAAAAACCGCGATTCACTGTACAGGAATGGTTGAAAATTATGGTGATGGTTGCATGGAAAAAGACACATCAACGCACCCAACCGAAACAACGTGAAATCAAATGTGAAGCAAGGAAAAAGGCAGAAAACAGACAAAACTATACTGTAGTTTTGATATACCCAGTTAAAAACACTTGGGATAACCAGCATTTTTCTCCTTTTGCCTTGGTACTTTTTGCGATAATTTGTCATTTAGGAAAGGGATAATAACTTATGCATTCACCTTGTCTTTCATTTAGGCTGTTTTTTTTAAATCATTACTTGAGAAAAATTAATATTCTCACGAAATTATTGGTCAACCATTTCATAGGTTTGAATTTAGGTCTCTTGGAGAAAAGCCAGCAAGTTAATGAATTAATTATGTTAATCTCGGTTTAAAACATAACAAGAATTTGTGCCAAAAATTTTGAAAATGCTCGTAGTTTCTACTGCGCAGTTTAAGTTTGTCACCTGTCTTTTTTTTGTCAGAGGTCCAATATCAATTTACCGTTAACCCTTTCCCAAACAGCAAAAAATTGGACTCTTCAATTTCGATAACTGCTGCAGATGACAAAATGGGTATTGCCAAAGAAAGTATTTTTCTAGAAAATAGCTCAGAAAATATTGAGGCAAAAGGAGAAACTGCTGTTTATCAGCAGTTTCTTCTTTTGATTCAATGTTTTCCTAAGCCTTTTCTGTTAGAGACATCAAAACCAGGTCTTGTTTGGGAAACGGTTAACCTATTAACAGACGGCACAAATTTAGACTGATCCAATTTAAAGGTGTTTTAGACAACAGTTTCTAGTGCATGAAATTGTACATTATTTTTTCTTTTAAAAAAGAAAAAAATGTGGGAAATGAAGAAATTTCCAATATATTTTCCAAAGCTATAAGTCAAAAAGAGTCCCTGTGTGAGAATGGGTTAACCCTTTCCCGAACAGCAAAATTTTAGGGTGTTCCGAATTGAAAGATGCTGCAGACGACAAAATTAAGATTGAAAACAATTGGATTTGTATAAAATATAGCATAGAAAATATCGAGACAAAAGGAGCAACAGCTGGTTATCAGCAGTTTTTTCTTTTGTTTCAATGTTTTCCAAAACCTTTTCTATCAGGGACGTCAAAACCAAGTCTTGTTTGGGAAAGGGTTAAAGAATGCAATATCATGGACTGATTCCAAAATAATCAAAACAATGAACTGAACGTCAACTGATATTGACCCAAATATAGAAAGTTCGAGATCATTTCCATGTTCAATATGCTATTGATAGAGGAAATGTGATAGCGTAGTATCATTTTCAACATTTATTTTTAGATTTAATTTCACAGAAATAGACAGATTGACTTTGAGTTCAATACCTTACACTGTGTTCCAACTTCCAGTCAGATCGACTTGATCGCCTAAATTCCCTGATCAGACCAGACTGAATGTATTCTTCTCGATCTCCAGGGCCTGGTTTCTCGAAAAAACGTAAGGAATCACTCATGATTACATGCTCAACTTCATTGGAATACTCTCAAACGTTGTAGGGTATTCGATTAAAGTTCACATGGATTTCCTGTGATTTGAGTACGGGTTGGTTTGGGTTATTGGTGTTTTACGCCGTTTTCAACTACTATGGTCATATGGCGGCTGGAGCACCTAACCATGGATTCCTGTCATTTCTCATACCTGTACTACCACAACACCCTTACCAAGCCTCCAGCTGCTCCCCCACATAGGTTTACGATATCAAACCATTGATGGGTGACATATTAGTCAGAAAGGGTATTTGCCGTGGCCGGGTATCGAACCCGGGCTATCATGCACTACCAACTGTGCCATGGCCGCTGCCTGATTTGAGTATTGTGCTCAGATTTGAGCATGAGAACATACTAAGGTATTTTTGAGAAACCAGGGCCAGATCATGCATACCAACTGAGTTGTTCAGTCTGTACTTGATCGCTTGATCTGGCTTGGGATCAGAATTAAAAGGAAGTATTGCTAAAGTATGGATTCATAATGTAGAAATAGTGAGGGGGATGGGGCAAGGGGTGCATGTACCTAAGCCCCAACCCATGATAATTCTTTCAAAAAGACCCCAGAAAACATAAAATTTCATTAACTTGGAATTGTCATCTGCAACATCTCTGAATTTGGACCAGTCCAAAATTTCGCCATATAATAATGGGTTAAGGTCAAGCTTAGTTTCACATTGACGTCAAAGAATGTTCAAATATTGACTCTTCTTATTACTTTCAAACCAAATGACCTACTCTTGTAAATATTTTGTTTACTTTAAATATACCCAAAGAATTTAAAAGTAGGGTAAATATGAGTGGATTTTAATACAATTTGATTGGTAGGCGCAAAACCAATGTAAAAGCGTATAAAAATATTCTCTTTTGCGATAGTTTGGCGTGAAGCCATTTGAATTTTAAATATAGAACCATGAAGGTTTAACTAACCAATCCCATGTTAAAACAAATCGCTTCTTTTCAGCGAAAACCTCGTAACTGCAGCTTAAAACAAGCTGGAGATACAAGGTTTTTGTTGAAAAGCAGCGTAACATTCTTCATATCAGAATCAATCAAGGGGACATAATTCTGGTACATTTACTCAAGTTACTTTTCTTGTCAGATTAGTTTCTCTACCAATCATTTCATGGTCTAAAATTGCCACCACCACTGACATTGGGGCTGTGACATATTAATTTCTTGAATTAAAGTCCTAGCAGTCTAGAAGGCCACGGCAATGGTGCAGTTGATAGCGCATCTGCCTATCATTCCAGAGGTCTCTGGTTCGATACCTGGCCACGGCAAATACCCTTTCTGACAAAAATGTCACCCATCAATGGTTTGATATCGTGAACCTATGTGGGGGAACAGCTGGAGGCTCGGTTAAGCGTGTTGTGGTAGCACTGGTACGAGAAATGACAGGAATCAATGATTAGGTGCTCCAGCCACCGCAATATGACCATAGCAGTTGAAAACGGCGTAAAACCCCAATAAACCAAACCAAGCAGCCTAGAAATGTGACACATGAACCATTTATTGGCCTCCATCGACAAAACCTTGTAAATGCCTCAAAATAATAGTAGGTAGTCATGAACATACTAAATCATTATTTTCAAAGGAGATTATCATTAATGTCGGCTCATGTTAATCGTTTTTTACTAGTGTTTACTATTTATATACCTATACAAAGAACAGGACGTCATAAGTGACACTTTATGATATGGATTTGTGTTGAACTAAAACCAAGATACTATTTTGAGTAGCTGCCAAGATACTAATATACCTCGAGAGCAGGATTCATTTACCTTTCTAAAACATGTTTGAGTTTATTGGGGTTTTACACCGTTTTCAACTGCCAGGGTCATATCGCGCAGCTGGAGCACCTACTCATGGATTCCTGTTGTTTCTCAAACCAGTACTACCACAACACCCTTGCCGAGCCTCCAGCTGCTCGCCCACTTAGATTAACGATTTCAAACCCATTGGTGGGTGACAATTTTGTCAGAAAGGGTATTTGCCTCGGCCGGGTATCGAACCCGGGACCTCTCAAATGAGAGGCAGATGCGCTACCAACTACCCTAAGGCCACGGCCTTCTAAAATATGGGACAGTCAGAATCTATGTCATGTATGTAGTGTATGGAATATTTCTACGGCAAAAAAATGCAATGGTATCACGCTTTTCCTCTTCTAACGAGGTCTAGTTTCCCAAAAATGTCTAAAAATGCAGGTAGGTCAGAAAGGTACAGACTTCATTTAGAAGGATTATTAAATGAACTTGATGCTAAACATCCTTTAAAAGCAACTATCTGTCCATACATTTCAAATAATTATTTCTTAGAATATATATCACTTAATCCTTTCTCAAACAAATTTTGTTTGAGAAAGGATTAAGTGATATATATTCTAAGAAATATTTGCTCATACAATAAAAGTCAAAGAATCTTTCCTGTTACACACTTACAGCAACATTCTCTGATGGTCAAAGACCTCAGATTATAGCATTAGCTGTCACTACCGTACATTACTGGTTGGTATGATGGGATAGTGCTTGCCACCAATGATATATTGTGGACTGTTGTTTCTGGTATAAATTAACTCAATTAACCTGCGACATCTTCATTTTCGTGGACTTGCAGTGTTTATTTTTAATCTGGGGGGAAGGCGGTCAGGGCCCATAGTTGGGCGAAAATTTGCGCGTGAACGCCAAAAATGGGGAAATTTCAATACACGCTTATACTCTCAAATACAGTGTTATAAATGCATTTAACTTGCTTTTATATCATAATGGGACATTCAAACAACCATTAGAACTGTTAGAGATGCCTAGAATGTAAATATGATTTGGATTTTTCTTTACAACAGAAAAATCTTATCCAGGAGGGGAAAATTTCTCTGAAATGGGGGAAAAAAGTATATTCCTCAGAGAGGGGAAAGGGGCCCAATAACGACCGTTTCTTAAAGAAAAAAAATCACTGACTTGGTATCTTAATTTTGCGCCTACGAGAACATTGCCGAAGCCCGGTCATTACAACATGCAGCATGTCCTTGGTTGAAATTTAGTGGACTATACATGCTAAAATATTTATTTTAAGCATACTTTTCGATTTTTGCTTTGGACAAGGTTTGGTCTACCGACTATCTGACCGAGCATCTGACCGACAGACTGACCTACACTTGCAAAACAATATACCCCCATATTCTTTCAAAGGGGGCATAAATATTATCCTGGTTGACCCAAGCTATCTATGACCACAGACAATATTTGGGTAGGGACTAATTCAATGAACAAGTTATTATCTATATCTTCGCTTTTCCACGAAAACCTCACAAAACAAGCTGCAGTTATGAGGTTTTTGTTGAACAGCGACAATATGCCCTTGCCTTCACCGTCTTATGATAATGGGAAGCCAAATTGTAAATGGACAGACTTGTTTATTTACTTTGATCTTGTTTACTGTCCATTACCCATCTTTGTGTAACTAAGTGCTACTATCTGCAACTATCTGTAAGTTACACTGACTCATATTGTCAAAGTTATTGCAAAACCTCGTAACTTAAGCTTGATTAAAGCTGGAGTTACCAGGTTTAGAAATAACACCAACTAGAACTGTCGCAGAGCGGACAAATACCCCCCTCTAGCGCCTTGTCACTGAAAAAGTGCTGTAGGTCAACTGGTTCTTGACTAAGAGTACGAAAACGGATTTTAAACAAAGTCCGATTGTGACCTTGACCTTTGACCTTCATGACACAAAAACAATAGGGCACCTCCTTGAGTCATGGGCAACAACTGTGTAAAGTTTCATGATCCTAGGTCAACCGGTTCTTGACTTAGAGCACGGAAACGGATTTTACACGAAGTCCGATTGTGACCTTGACCTTTGACCTTCGTGATCCAAAAACAATAGGGCACCTCCTTGAGTCATGGGCAACAACTGTGTAAAGTTTCATGATCCTAGGTCAACCGGTTCTTGACTTAGAGCACGGAAACGGATTTTAAACAAAGTCTGATTGTGACCTTGACCTTTGACCTTTGTGACCCAAAAACAATAGGGCACCTCCTTGGGTCATGGGCAACAACTGTGTAAAGTTTCATGATCCTAGGTCAACCGATTCTTGACTAAGAGCATGGAAACGGATTTTAAACAAAGTCTGATTGTGACCTTGACCTTTGACCTTCGTGACCCAAAAACAATAGGGCACCTTCTTAGGTCATGGGCAACAACTGTGTAAAGTTTCATGATCCTAGGTCAACCGGTTCTTAAGTTAGAGCACGGAAACGAAAAAGTCTACGGACGGACGGATGGATGGATGGACGGACGGACGGACGGACAGACAGACAGACATGGTGAAACCAATATACCCCCCTCTACTTCGTAGGTGGGGGGTATAACAATATGATATGTGTCACCAAAGCTCTGTAAGTTATCCTGACTCATATTGTCAGTGTTCTTGCAAAACCTTGTAACTTCAGCTTGATTAAAGCTGGAGTTACAAGGTTTTTGCAATAACACCAACAATATGATATGTGTTACCAAAGCTTTGTAAGTTACCCAGACTCATATCGTCAGTTATTGCAAAACCTTGTAACTTCAGCTTGATTAAAGCTGGAGTTACATGGTTTTTGCAATAACACCAACAATATGCTATGTGTTACCGAAGCTCTGTTAGTTACCCTGACTCACATCGCCAGAGTCATTGCAAAACCGCCTAACTTAAAATTGATGGAGTAACAAGTTTTTGCATATAACACCAACAATATGCTATGTGTTACCGAAGCTCTGCTTAGGTTACCCTGACTCACATCGCCAGAGTTTATTGCAAAACTGCCTAACTTAAGCTTGATGGAGTAACGAGTTTTTGCATATAACACCAACAATATGCTATATTACCAGAGCTATCACTAATAATTATGTGATCATATCCATTGGATAGCTTTTTATCACAAGATGAACTGAATTACATCAATCGGCCATAATTTTGGGACAGTTTATCGAACTGTTTCCTCAATTGTATCAATTCTATCTTTTACTTGATAAATTGCATTTCGTCAGTGCAATTCTAAACTACAGCTTGATCAAAGATGTTGTTTTTTTTTTAGAAAAAATGATGATTTGGTCTTCTCATTTACAGCTTAGAGAAAGATAAATAATGTAAGTCATAAATATATAGGAGACAATTACAAGTCAAGAAATGATCAAGGACAGGTCAGTTTAAGGCCAACTCTTACATACCAAAAGTACTTAGACCATGAGAATAATCTGATTAGTAAAAGTAAAGACTAATTCTCATATACATGTGCCCTTTTAACATTGGCAACATTCCGTTCATGATCATTGCAAAGTGATTATCAAATGAAGCAATCTGAGAAACACTGGTATTTTATGTTTTGCTGATTTGGCGACACCCCCACAAGTTGAAATTGAGGACAAGATATGGTTCTTTTCCATTACAAAAATCATCTGCATTAGCTTTCAAATTGGTACATTAATCAACTTTAATGAAAGAGGTCAAGACTTCCCCTGCGAAAAAAGTTCAAGAACGCATTTCTAGTTCTAGAACTGTTATAGAACATTTTTAGAACATCAAATGGTTCTAGAACAGTTCTAGAAGTGCCATTTATCGTTATAGAATGTTCTTGAACAGTTTGTTGAACTATAATGAACTTTTCGCAGGGGTTGTCATGATTTACACACAAAGGCAAGTCCAAGATAATTTGATTAATTCGTTAAGAACTGTCAATACAATAATTTGAACTTTCATTTACGCCCTTAAAAATCTTTTCTCAATTCTCATTTCTATTTTGGTGACTAATACATCATTCATCAATTACATTTTAGCAGACGATAAAACTTAAATAGATCTGAAAACTTTCTTTTTAGGACTACAACTCACTATATTTTTCTTTGTCTTTTAAGGTCAATTAGGACTAAACCTTGGACATAATACTCATTTGACATTCAATTAATTAACGCATCATCATATATCAATATCTATTTCCATCTGCCATTTCTGTTTTAACCTACATAATATATTTTTCCATCAATATTATTTGTGATATATTGGAACCCACTAACTCTTGAAAATGTTTTAAACAGTCATGAAGCTAATACAGGACCTCTCCAAAGCCCCTCCCCCACCTGGTCACTGCCCTTGCGAAAAAAGTTCTAGAACGCATTTCTTGTTCTAGAACTGTTCTAAAATGTTAAAAGGCATTTAAATTGTTCTAGAAGAGTTCTTGAACTTAAATGAGCTTTTCACAGGGATGGAAAAGTGCTATAGATCATAAGGTTCTTCAGATGGACTACAGAAATGGATTCTTAACAAAGTTCAACAGTGACCTTGACCTTTGACCTACCTAAATTAAATATAGATTTAATGGAGTTTTACGTTCCACTAAACTGCTAAGGTCATATGGAGACAGGATACTGGTTTAAAGTCTCATCCGAAAGACTGGAGAGGCCGGGGAGCGAACCTGAGACCCATGTGTTACAAGTCCAGCATGTTACCTCTGCACCAAATGTGCCCTTTTGCCTAAGTTAAAATCATGTAGAATTTTGCAATTCCGGAAAACTCAAAAGGTTAAAAGCTATCTCTTAGGGTGGGGAATAGTTTGTTTGCATATTTGCACAAGAGTTCATTCATAAGAAAATTTCCATGACAAACGCATACTTCTATACCTATATAGGCTGCATTAAAGCCACAAGAAGGCAAACAGGTTGACAAATGATTGGGTGCGTCCATGTTTAGATAATCCTGTCTCAAATAAGACCTGGATTTGATGTCCTAAATAATACTAGCTTATGAAAATATTGAGACAAAAGAAGAAAATGCTGGTCATGCACCAGCATTTTCTCCTTTTGCCTCAATATTTTCTGTGCCAGCAGGTACTACACAAAGTTCCTATCTTCAACAACATCCATTTTGTTGTCTACACCTCTCAAGTTAGTCTAACATCTTTTCGTTTGGGAAAGGATTAAGTTAAAAGATTTATGTTTATAAATATACACACCTACATTTTTGTGGTTTCATTCAGGTTCGAAACTTTCAATCAAAATTTGCATAATACCTGATTTAGAAGGCTAGGTAAGAACCTGATATGCAAATGAATTTGGTTCCAACTTTTTTTTCCCAATTTAGCGTTACTCTTAACCCTTTTGTTTGCAAAATTATTCCCCAGAAACGACTTTTTCCCTATTTCCAAGCATTTCATGTATACAAATGCATAATAGATAGATTTTACTTGCAGAAAACCCATAAACCTATATATCATTGGAAAGGTTATTCAATTTCCTTTAACAATATGATGAGTAACTGATAAAAAATTTGCATCTCATCAAAATCTCGACCTCTAGCCCCATGACCCCTGTCAGGCCCCCTGCCATGACCCCTGACCACCCCAAACCCTACGATTTGGGACTGGATTCGGTTTAGGATTATCGGAATCACTATCGGGGTCACTATTCGAAGTCTCCGAAACATTTCTAATGTTCAAATCACCTTTTTACCCCCCAAAAATCAGTGTAATCGCTATCATCATCGTCCGGCACTGACATGATGTTTCGCCGGACCTCTTCTGCAGAATATTGAACCCTCCTGGCCATCGTTACAGCTCATAAAACAAAAAAAAAACTGCGCTTTTCTAAACATTTTACTAGAAAAAAACAGTATTGCGCAATATTTCCGGTGTCATAATAACTTTAACAGTGTAAAAATTGCTTTTAAAAGCCCATGCCCCCCCCCCCCCAATAGTATAAGCGTTCCTGACCGCGCTTTAAAGCGCGCTTGCAAACGAAAGGGTTAAACTTAGCCATTCCTTTTTACTCTTTCCCGAATATCGTAATTATTGTAGCGTGGCCAAATCTGAAAGCTGCTAGACAATAAAATGGATACCTACGAAGGAAATATGATTGTGTGTATGACTTTCACTTTTTCAGCATAGGCAATGTTGAGGATAAAAGAAAATACTGGCTGTCATCATTTTCTATTTTTTATATAACATTATAAAAACACTGAAACCAAGGACAGCTAAGGTAAGGCCTGCGTAATGCACTCCCTGAATAATCGTTATATTTCGACATATTCCGTGACATTCGTAAGGCACAGCATACACCAAACATTTCCGATAATGACCGATAGTAGTTCCCCACTTTTTAAGTACTGTTACATGCAATATCGCCTGTATCCGTAAAAACGGAAATAATTGAGCAGGCTCAGATTTCCGAGGAATATTCTAAACAATTTTTGTGAAAATGTTTCTAATTTGTATGAAGAGTAGGCAAAAATCCCAACAAAAGCAATCAAGAGCCGTCATTGACGGATTATTCTCCCTGAATAAGTGTTTGTCACAAAATAAAAAGTATCATACATTAACAGAGCTTCAGATTGTTTCAGAGACCTGTGGGTCACAGGGCCCACCACACAGGATTTTGAGGGGTCATTTTCCAAACAATTATGGGCCACAGTTAAGCGTTCATATCCAAACTTGGGATTGGAGTAAATGACTTATTTGCTGTGAATTCATCACTGTATTATTGTTATTTGAGTGGATGCATATAAACATTGTTTAAACTAAGAATTTTTCACTTCTATAGTTATAAATTTTGTGTGTGTTAATGATCTGAATTAACTTTACCCTAACAATATTTTTTATACTAGTCCAATTTGATATGAATCGGATATAAATATCATTCTATTTGCTGGAATCAAAAACCCATAACTCCAGTTTGAATGTATGGGGAGATGAAATGTTTTAACAAAAAATAGTATCGAAAGAGCGAGCAGCTAGGCTCTGACGATTTGTCACGTATTCAGATTCGTCTGCTTGCAAAATTTTTAAGGTCAAATCATTCTGCCGAAAATTTGACGATTATTCATTGACTTATAATCCGCTCGATTTAAAAATGCAGCTGTATGTTCTTTATATGTGATTTTACCGGTATCTTCCTCTGATATTCGTTTGAGAAAAGCGTTTTAAACTTGTTTGAGACATCGTCGAAACGATAGTTGAAACAGCCGGAAGTTTTCACTCGAGCTGTCTGGTTACTGATTTGAAACATAAAGCCGGGTACTGTCACGGATTCAAATACTAAAAATAGTAACAAGTCGAAGGTAAAGGTTAACGAATCAAAGGTAAAGGTTACGGAGATCGCCAGAGATTGGGCGACTGATTGTTTACTGTTTGAAATTGGGATATGATTGGTTGATCAAGTAAGGTCATTATAATAATCTAAAAATAAGTTTATCGGGTCAATTAGCTTGATATAGATCTACATGTATAGCAGATTACGGATGCGTTATGCGAAGGTCAATATTGCTTGAAATCTACTTTTTCATGATCATACTTTTACTGAAATTCGTGGGCCCGGCTGGCGCACCACTACATAATTTCATGCGCCATATTTTGAAAATATGCGGGATTGGCGTGGGCGCACCGTCAATCTGAAGCTCTGCATTAAGCCCCCTTTTCCCATGACAGATTTTGTGTACACACATTATTAATAGAATATGGTCTAGGACATTTCATTTAACACATAACTACCATTCAGATGAAGAGAAATGAGAGAAAAACTTATTTTTACATTAAGGCCCCTTTTTCCATGACGCAGCCTCAAATCAAGAAACGGAGATAGAGGTATCTAGGTATTATCCAAGGGAGTTCAAATCATTAGTTTCATTGAATTTGGCCCATGGGTTGCTGAGATCTGGCTGTGGATGGACGGACACACAGACGGATGGACAGGGTGGTGATTATATGCTCTCCCGAAATTTTTTCGGGGAGCATAAAAATTCAAATGTTGAAAGCAATGAAAATTACTTCCCTTTAAAATCGTCTTAAAATCGTCTTTTTGCACCATACAGATTTCGTTCCACAACTGATTACACAGGCCTTACCTTAAGGAAACCTTTCATGAAATCTAGCAATATTAAAATTTTTGCCAATTTTCGTGCAGCAAAACGTGCAAATCAATGCAAAAGAAATTTTGGCACAGCCTTGTACTGTTTTGAAGGGTATTTGAAAAATTCAGTGCAAAACTATAGTACATGCAATCATTTATCATTGGTGGGATTTGATTAAATGGGGTTTTAAATCCCACTCGACTGCTAAGGTCATATGGAGACGGGACCTCTGTTTAAAGTCTCATCCAAAAGACTGGAGAGACGGGATCGAACCTGCAACCCCTGTGTTATAAGTCCAGCGTTACAACTGCACCAAATCCGGCCCCATCATTGGTGGGAGGTCAAAACCTCGTAACTATAGCTTAAAAAACCTGGAGTTTCAAGGTTTTGACCTCCAACCGACTATATTTATATGCAATGAAAACAGTTTTGCTCAATATTAAACCTCTATATTCCGTTTTAATCACCTGACAGGGTGTGGCTAAGTAAAGAGGTTATTCGACGAGTTTACTTCTGGATACCTTGGTTGATAGAAGAGAAAAAATGTGCGGCACAAGCATGAGCATATTTCAAATTGAAACAATGCGCGATTGTAAAATGTGTTGTCATAAAACCCCGTAGCTACAGATTGATTCACGCTGTAGTTATAATGTTTTGCAACAATACCGACGAATTATCGCTAATCGAATAGGCTGTTTCTCCCCAAGCTTAAATGGAATGAACCGTTTACTAAGCTCCGCCCTGTCTCCCGAATAAAAACAGAATATAATAGGGGACGATTTTATCCAGTTAACCCTGACATATTTTCGGACAAACAAACAGTATTTCGTTGGTGTTGTAATAAATCTCATAACTACGGCTTGATTCAAACGACAGTTTATCAAAACATAACAGTAAACCCAGTCTATTTTGAGCACAAAATTCATTGCAATTATTGAACTAAATGAAAGACATTATGTGAATGACGTTTTACCCATGTTTAAAAAAATTTGGCGATCACTGAAAACGTGCAGTTACATGTGCAAAAAATTTGGACAATTACCCTTCCTTATTAATTGGGCGAGCGAACAAATTATTGTCCTTGACTAGTATATAGGACGATTGTTTGCAAAGACTACAGGTTGAATCGATTGTTTTGCACCCAGAGAGAAGCAATTTCTTCTTTCTCCAAAATATTTTCTCAAACTTTTTTCTTAGGCTGTGTCAAAAAGTGTTAATGTTAGGGAATATAAGTTAAGATACCTTGAATAGTATGAAAAACTGAATTAACCCTTTCCCAAACAAGACCTGGTTTTGACGTCCCTAATAGAAAAGGCTTGGGAAAACATTGAAACAAAAGAAGAAACTGCTAATTACCAGCAGTTTGTCCTTTTGTCTCAACATTTTCTGTGCCATATTTTACACAAATCCTATCTTTAATAACATCCATTTTGTCATTTGTGACCGTTTTGGAAGTGGATCACCCTAATATTTTGCCGTTTGGGAAAGGGTTAACCTTGAAAAAGCTGTAGCAAGGCTACTCCCCTGATTTGAGTTCATTGACTTACAAAATGCAATTAACCCTTACCCAAACAACCACTGCTTTCACACCCCTTACAAGAGTAAAGTACATGAATTGTATTGGGAGAAAAGAAGAATCAGGTTAAATAACATCAGCATTTTCTTCTTATTTCTCAATACTTATGACTCTGTAATAATGTACTTTTTATAGTCAGTAGCATTAAATTTTGCTGTCCACAATTGCTGTCAAAAGTCAAGTAATTTGCTCTCTTATATAGAGTTAACTGGGCAACATCTTTTTAACCCAATCTAAATTAAAATGTATGGCAGACAACAAAACAAAAGGAGAAAATGATGACCTCAATGTTTTCCAAAGCATAGTATACTATGTAAAATCAAAACCAAGTCTTGTTTGAGAAATTAGTTTGACAATTTAAGCATCTTATCAGATAGGTATGTCCTTTGGCTATGCATTGCAAAGACCTAAACATGGGACTAACTTAAAAGCACACAATTTTCTTTTTTTTAAGGTAAAAATCTCATACAAAATCTACCCCCAAGGTTGAATGAGTCGTCCAAGGATACTCGATTGTTTATAAACAAAGTCATGTGACCATCGACTTACATGGAAAATCGGTTAACTGATTAAATAAATTGGTTCGACAGGTAAGATAATGTAATCAGGTATATTAGATTAACCTTTTCCGACACAATGATTCTTTTTGACTCCTTACAAGATAATTGCTTTGAAAAATGTTTTGGAAAAGGAAAAACTTCCTTGTGACATTAGTAATTGTTACATCACTACTTGAGATTTGATCAAAATCAATTCCGTACAGTTGAACATTTTGAATTTATGTATATCATAAATAAAATGTAGATGGAGTCATTTCATATCTATCAAATGCTGAAAATTCATTGTGAAAGAATAATTTCCAAAATTAAAATGCTTGCTTCAACCATATTCACAGAGATCGCCAAGGAGATACCCCTGCAAAAAGTTCATTTAAGTTCAAGAACTGTTCTAGAACCTTAATTGGCACTTCTAGAATGTTCTAGAAGAACACGTCTAGAAGTGCCATTTAACACTCTAGAACATTATAGAACAGTTCTGGAGCTAGAAATATGTTCTTGAACTTTCTTCGCAGGGGCTGTTCTAGAATGTTTTAAAACATTAAAGGGAACTTTTAGAACTGTTCTAGATGTGCCCTTTAACATTCTAGAATGTTCTAGAACAGTTCTTGTTCTTATATGAACTTTTTTGCAGGGGGTGTTAACACATTAGCAATCTCTCTTTCAATTATCTTTTCCACATACAAACTTTATCTGGGAATCAAATGTTGTTCTTTAAGAGGCCTGAGGATGGCTTAACATATTCCCATACAATGACCTGTTTTGATGCCCCTCAAGATAAAGGCTTTTAAAAGCATTGTTGAAAATGAAGAAATTGCTTGTGCAAGCACTTTCTTTCCCACAATGTTTTCTTCACTAAAGACCTATCAAATTAATGTTAAATTTCATTCACTTGAGATTGTCCACTGCAACATCTTTGAATTTGGACAAGTCTAAAATTTTGCAGTCTGGTAATTGGTTAAATATTTAGATTTTCAAAAATTTTGCATGACAAATTATTGATTGAAGGTTGATTAGACAATAGTGTTGTAATTATTACATCATGCGTGTAAGATTATGTGCTATTGTATTATTATGCGCGACATAGTCCTATCTGTTACAATAAACCGACTTTTTCACGTGTGGTTACACACATTACCTTATTTGCTAACAGAAGTCGGACAGAATAATTACAATTTTTAGCTCCACAGACCATCAGGCCAGCGAGCTATTGTCATGGTGCTGTGTCCGTCGTGTGTCCGTCTGTCCGTCCGGTCGTCCATCTGTGCATCAACTTTTGTCAACTTTTTCTTTGAAAATCTTCCTCTCAAAAACTACCAGATGGATTTCAACCAAACTTCACAGGAATGATCTTTGGGTGACCCTCTCTCAGGTTTCTACAAAGAATTCTGATTGAGTAATAAAGTCTGGAGTTATCTGCCATTTAATGTCAAAAATGGCCGTGTTTGACTTTGATTTCACTTTTACCACTACAAATATCCACCAATCTTAACAAAACTTTGACAGAATATTGTTGACCACAACTTTTTGCCCCAATAGAATTTTCAGCTTGATTGGAAACTTACATCATGAGTTATGTGCCCTAGAATTTGACAAAATTGCCATTTTCACGCTATTTTCGACCTTGTTTTACTCTAACAACCATTTATAAATATTTACCAATCAAGACAAAAGTTGGATGGAGTCAAGTTAACCACAAGATCTTCTATTTGTATTATTTTTACCCTGATTGTAATCTCATATTTTGAGTTATGTCTTCTTGAAATGCACAAAATTTCAGATTTCGACACTGTTCTCACCCTAACAGCCACAAATATTTACTATTTGAGACAATATTTTGACAGAATATTGGTGACTAAAAGATCATAAATGAATTTGATTTACAACTTGATCAGAAGCACACATCCTGAATTATCTGCCTTGAATTTGACAAATTACTGTTTTTGACTAACATTTACTCTAACAGCCTCAAATACTAGTCAATCATTTACTTACTTTTTGCTTTGACCAAATTGCCGTATTTTTCTTTTTTCTGCTCTAAGAACCACAAGTTTTGAATAATCTAGTTTAAGCACTTAGATAAATTTGTCAAAATGTAAACCACAAGAAATTCAGACCTGTGGGGCGACTCGAGACCTTCAGGTCTTTCTACTTTGTAGATTCTATTTTTTTGTAAGTTTTTTTGTGAATAAATCATTCAATTTGGCCCTTGTTTTTAAAACTTGAAGGACACTTGGAAATCTTCCTCTCAAAAACTACCAGATGGATTTCAACCAAACTTCACAGGAATGATCTTTGGGTGACCCTCTCTCAGGTTTCTACAAAGAATTCTGATTGAGTAATAAAGTCTGGAGTTATCTGCCATTTAATGTCAAAAATGGCCGTGTTTGACTTTGATTTCACTTTTACCACTACAAATATCCACCAATCTTAACAAAACTTTGACAGAATATTGTTGACCACAACTTTTTGCCCCAATAGAATTTTCAGCTTGATTGGAAACTTACATCATGAGTTATGTGCCCTAGAATTTGACAAAATTGCCATTTTCACGCTATTTTCGACCTTGTTTTACTCTAACAACCATTTATAAATATTTACCAATCAAGACAAAAGTTGGATGGAGTCAAGTTAACCACAAGATCTTCTATTTGTATTATTTTTACCCTGATTGTAATCTCATATTTTGAGTTATGTCTTCTTGAAATGCACAAAATTTCAGATTTCGACACTGTTCTCACCCTAACAGCCACAAATATTTACTATTTGAGACAATATTTTGACAGAATATTGGTGACTAAAAGATCATAAATGAATTTGATTTACAACTTGATCAGAAGCACACATCCTGAATTATCTGCCTTGAATTTGACAAATTACTGTTTTTGACTAACATTTACTCTAACAGCCTCAAATACTAGTCAATCATTTACTTACTTTTTGCTTTGACCAAATTGCCGTATTTTTCTTTTTTCTGCTCTAAGAACCACAAGTTTTGAATAATCTAGTTTAAGCACTTAGATAAATTTGTCAAAATGTAAACCACAAGAAATTCAGACCTGTGGGGCGACTCAAGACCTTCAGGTCTTTCTACTTTGTAGATTCTATTTTTTTGTAAGTTTTTTTGTGAATAAATCATTCAATTTGGCCCTTGTTTTTAAAACTTGAAGGACACTTGGAAATCTTCCTCTCAAAAACTACCAGATGGATTTCAACCAAACTTCACAGGAATGATCTTTGGGTGACCCTCTCTCAGGTTTCTACAAAGAATTCTGATTGAGTAATAAAGTCTGGAGTTATCTGCCATTTAATGTCAAAAATGGCCGTGTTTGACTTTGATTTCACTTTTACCACTACAAATATCCACCAATCTTAACAAAACTTTGACAGAATATTGTTGACCACAACTTTTTGCCCCAATAGAATTTTCAGCTTGATTGGAAACTTACATCATGAGTTATGTGCCCTAGAATTTGACAAAATTGCCATTTTCACGCTATTTTCGACCTTGTTTTACTCTAACAACCATTTATAAATATTTACCAATCAAGACAAAAGTTGGATGGAGTCAAGTTAACCACAAGATCTTCTATTTGTATTATTTTTACCCTGATTGTAATCTCATATTTTGAGTTATGTCTTCTTGAAATGCACAAAATTTCAGATTTCGACACTGTTCTCACCCTAACAGCCACAAATATTTACTATTTGAGACAATATTTTGACAGAATATTGGTGACTAAAAGATCATAAATGAATTTGATTTACAACTTGATCAGAAGCACACATCCTGAATTATCTGCCTTGAATTTGACAAATTGCTGTTTTTGACTAACATTTACTCTAACAGCCTCAAATACTAGTCAATCATTTACTTACTTTTTGCTTTGACCAAATTGCCGTATTTTTCTTTTTTCTGCTCTAAGAACCACAAGTTTTGAATAATCTAGTTTAAGCACTTAGATAAATTTGTCAAAATGTAAACCACAAGAAATTCAGACCTGTGGGGCGACTCGAGACCTTCAGGTCTTTCTACTTTGTAGATTCTATTTTTTTGTAAGTTTTTTTGTGAATAAATCATTCAATTTGGCCCTTGTTTTTAAAACTTGAAGGACACTTGGATTTTAGGCAGCCATGTCCGCTGCTAGAAGCAAACTCTTTAATTTTGGAAATCATTCTTTGAAATAATATAATATACATGTATTTTCAATAATTATGTTTATATGTTACGGATTTGAAAATGGTTTGAAGCAATGAAGGCGGAAATCTGTCAAGGATTAGATGGATGTGGTAAATTACTGACGACCAACCAAAATTTCTCCATTTCTCACACTGTTTACAACCCAGAAAGCCCCAGAAATGTAAAATAAAAATCACTTGAAATAGTCGTCTGAATTTTTTTAATTTGGGCCAGTCTTAAGTTTAGCCTTTTGGTCACGGGTTAGCCCATAGTACACATTGGAACTTTTTGACAACCAAAAAGATAACAGCTCTGTAAAACATGGTGGAAGGTAATTTCTTCATTATCCACATTGTTTTCTATCCTGAAATGCATGTTGTTTCTTTTAAAAATTTGTCAACTTGAAATTGTCATTTACGACATCTTTGAAATTTGGTCAAGTTTAAAAATTTTGCAGTCTGGTAATGGGTTAAGAATGGGTCTATTAAATTTAATCAACCAACTGGACCCAATTATCATATCCACCATTTGGAGATAGCGTACAATAGCTTTGTTATTGTTTACGGTCACTAACCCCGCCCTATTTACTTTTGACCCCTGTGAGCTCACTTCTGACCTCTTGTACTACCCATACTACTCGTAAACTGAGGTATTCACGTTTTAGCTCAGGTATCCAACCCAAAATTTGGGTCACTGTCATTGTGATAGCTGGGCCAGTTATAATTATCCTACTCCAATGTGATTGCTTAGATATTTTAGTATTTAGGTGTGGGGGGGGGGGGCAGTCCTTCTTTCTGGTCATAGGTAAAGAATATATCTAATCATGGTCATTCTTTTACCCATTCCTGCACTTTGCCACTTGTTGATGCACCTCAAGAAAAAGGTTGGAGGAAACAATGTGGAAAGTGAAGAAATTGCATGTCACGAGCAATGTTTTCTACCCTGAAAGATGTAAATTAACATATTCAAATCTAATCAACTTGAAAATGTGGTCTACAACATCTTTGAATTGGAGCAAGTCTAAAATATTGCCAACTGGAAAAGGGTTATGGTAAATAATTTCAGTCCAGCAAAAATTTCATTTCTTGAGGAAAAGGAAGATGATACTGATAACCAGCATTCCCTCCTTTTGTCTCAATATTTTCAGTGCTTTAACCCTTTCCCAAACAACAAAATTCTAGGTTGATCCACTTTAAAAACTGTCACAAATGGCAAAATGGATGGTATTAAAGATAAAATTTGTGTAAACAAGAGCCGTCACAGACGGATTATGCTCCCCGAATAAGTGTTTGTCACAAAATAAAAACTATCATACATTAAGCCCCCTTTTCCCATGACAGATTTTTTGTACACACATTATTTATAGAATATGGTCTAGAACATCCTATTCATTACATGAGCACAAAATTTCATTAAATTCTGCCCATTAGATGAAGAGAAATAAGAGAAAAACTAATTTTTACACTAAGGCCCCTTTTTCCATGACGCAGCCTTAAATTTACAAACGGAGAAAAAGGTCCCTAGGTATTGACCCAGGGAGTTCACATGTGAAGTTTCATTGAATTTGGTCCAAGGGTTGCTGAGATATGGCTGTGGACGGACGGACAGACGGACAGACACACGGACGGACGGATGGACGGACAGCGTGGCGACTATATGCTCCCCCGAAATTTTTTCAGGGAGCATAAATATGGCATAGAAAATATTGAGACAAAAGGAGAAACTGCTGGTTATCAGCAGTTTCTTCTTTTGTATCAATGTTTTCCCAAGCTATATCTATTATGGACGTCAAAACCAGGTCTTGTTTGGGAAAGGGTTAATCCGCCCTTTAGGAAACATTTACCCTTTCCCAAACGGCAAAATCCTAGGGTCGTCCAATTCGAAAGCTGCTTTAACTGACAAAATATGTATTGATACATACATTATTTGTGAACAATATTGCACAGAAAATATTGAGACAAAAGGAGAAACTGCTGCTAAGCAGCAGTTTCTTCTTTTGTCTTAATGTTTTCCCAAACAATCTTTACCAGGGACATCAAAACCTGGTCTCGTTTGGGAAAGCGTCAAGTCAAGATAATAATTGTACTAATTCAATGAAATATGATATATATATGGAATCCGTTAATTGGCACCTATTTTCTGGAAAAGAAATAAAAGACCTTTGAAGATTGACCTTTTACCCTTTCCAAACAATTCCACATCTTTAAAACTCAGATGGATAAAGGCAGGGCTCTAAATGACTTTGTGGTAGAATGTTAAAATGGCCTTCCATTTTCAAGGTTCGGAGTTTAATTCCTTTGTTATACACTGAGCAATAAGTTTCTGTTACAGTTCTTCTAATAAATAATTTCAGACACAGGAAAAAGTCAAACATTTCAAGGGACTGAAACTTTCTGACTAGTAATGAGTTTACCCTTTCCCAAACAAGACCTGGTTTTGACGTCCCTAATAGATAATGCTTGGGGAAACATTGAAACAAAAGAATATTTTCTATGCCATATTTTACACAAATCCTATCTTTAACAACTTCCATTTTGTCATCTGTGGTAGTTTTTGAAGTGGATAACCAATAAATTTTGCCATTTGGGAAAGGGTTAAAACAAGACATTTGAAGATAATGCCATACCACCCCTTTAGAGCTTTTTTTATTCTTTATCGATTCTAAAACTTGATAACCAATTTCTTAAAATTCGATCATATAGCATATAGCGGGCTCACAATATCACTATCACAAGTGCATATATAATCAATTTTCTCTTACAACAGTTTGGCACTAAACTTTATACATATACACTTACAGTGGGCAATTTCTAGTTCTTTCACAAGGTCATAGCGCTATGATGAAATATTTCAGTTTTGTTTATATTTTGTCCATAACTGGGTTGACAATCGTATGACCGTATTTCAAATGAACCAATGTATTTCCAATGTACCGTATATCTAATAGCAAGAGCTCTTGTAATATTACTGTTTTGTTCAATATTGAAAAGGAGAAGCCTCAATCTCTGCCTCTTTCATACTGAATTAAAACAATCAGGTGGTGCATATATAACCATGGAATCTCGGTATTATCAATTAAGATCTGACAGACATTGATAAGACCCCGGAAAATCCAATATTGCCATTTTTAAACTAACCCATCAATATGGCTTTCAATGACAAACATGTGATTTTGAACTAAAATGTGATGCCATCATGACAAAGTTTTCAGTTATAGTTGTTTTCAGAATCTTGGATGTGATACAGTCAGACAATACCCTTTAAACAATGGCCCTGGTACAAAATTAATAACATTGAGGAAATCATTAAACCCACATTTATTAGGAGAAATATGGTATAAAGTAGAACACAGGTCCACAATTAACCCTTTCCCAAACAAGATCTGGTTTTGATGTCCCTAATAGAAATGGCTTGGGAAAACATTGAAACAAAAGAAGAAACTGCTGATAACCAGCAGTTTCTCCTTTTGTCTCAATATTTTCTATGCCATATTTTACACAAATCCTATCTTTAATAACATTCATTTTGTCATTTGTGGCAGTTTTTGAAGTGGATCATCCTATATTTTTGCCATTTGGGAAAGGGTTAACAAACGGTTGGAATGTCAACAATGGCAATTGACCAAACGCCGACTGTCAATCAAAAACATCGATTAGCCAATAGACGATCACAAAAATGTCATGCCCCAATTGTTCATCGTTGCACGTGGTTTTGTATCGATTTATCGACTGACAATCAAAACAATCGACATACCAATGGCAAAGAATTTTGTGCTATCAATAGACTAGGTTCAACGTTATGTTTTGATAAACCGCGTTGGTGTTGTTATAAAATTTCGTAACTACGGCTTAAATCAAGCCGTAGTTACGAGATTTTATAACAACAACTACGAAATACTACTTTGTTTGTCCGAATTTACGTCATGATTAACTGGATAAAATCGTTCCCTATTAACGACCACATGCACACTGTTTGCCTTAAATTCTATGTTGGGCGGAGCGATCTGTCGATTGGCGTTTGGTCAATTAGGGGTGTCAAATTACACAAGTTATTATTTTGTGTTCTGTTTTTCGTCCAATCAAAACTCTTCTATCTGTCCAATGAAAATTGGTTTTAACATAATAAACTTAAGTTTTCTGGCACTTGTGGAACTTAAATTAGAAATAGTGCAAAAACCAATGACAGCTCATTAACAAAATTTCAAATGAAATGGTTTTTTTTTTTCATTTTTTTCCCTGTGAATTCAAGAGATATTTATAACTAAAGTAAACAAACAATAAATCAACCAAATTATCTTTGCTTTTCAACAAAAACCTTGTAACTGCAGCTTCTTTACAGCTGCAGTTACGAGGTTTTTGTTGAACAGCAACATTAATTTGGTTTGTATCTAGGTTTTTATGTCCAATTTGTAGACTTAACCTTGAAATCTGAAACTTTACTCTTTTTCGGTCAACGGTTTTGTTAACCATTAACCCATTCCCAAACATCAAAATTGTAAGGAAGCCCAATTTTAAAGTTGCTGCAGATGACAAAATGGATATTTATTTTCCTTAGCATTTGCAGTGCTACAACACATTATGACATTTTGATCAACATAAATTCATCTTCTAGTCTAGGATTGAATACCAGATTTGAATTTTTTCCAATCTAAAATCTAATGGGACAGGATTACCGTATTCCCAAACATTGAAAGTATTTCATGCCCCCAGCAAAAAGGTGTGAAAAAACATTGTGGAAAATGAAGAAATTGCTGACATCTGCAACTGCTTTCAATTTGGACCACCCCTAATTTTTGTCATTCAGAGTCAACAGAGTTAAAAAGACACACCTCATAAATCATCGGAAATCATTGGTCCGACATTTTTTAGGGGTAGATGGCCGATTCATTTCATGCACATGTATAGTCCATTCTCATTATGTTTTCCCAAGCTTTGCCTTTTATGGGCGTAAAAACTCCCTCTTGTTTTGGACAAGGGTTAAGAAGACACATGTCATAAATCATCCAAAATCATTGTTCCGTCATTTTTATGGTTAGATGTCCGATTCATTTCATGCACACGTATAATAAGTCCAGTCTCAATATTTTCCCGATTTTTGCCTTTAAGGGTCGTAAAAACTCCCTCTTGTTTGTTTTGTAAAGGGTTGACAGAGCATTGTGACAACAGCAGAAAACACTGGAATCAAAGATAATTTTTGCAAGTTTTTTTTTTCAATGTCTCTCTTATTTTCATGTCCCTCTTGTGTAGAAGCACTCATTTTTTCTAGCAGTATCAATTTTACTTCTTAAATAGCCTTTCAATTTGGACCATTTGTGGTCAGGTACATATCAAAAGCTTTCTGCAGAGGCCAAACAACTAATTGACCAAAATTGAAGAATATTGAAGAACAATCAAATTGATGTTACAAAATTGGAAGAACTGGAGAGGGAGAAGAATAAAATGCAGGCCATTCTTTTTTTTCCCAATGTTTACAAAAGGATATGTTTCTAAAATAGACCTTAACCCTTTCCCAAACAAGACCTGGTTTTGACGTGCCTAATAGAAAAGGCTTTGGAAAACATTGAAACAAAAGAAGAAACTGCTGATAACCAGCAGTTTCTCCTTTTGTCTCAATATTTTCTATGCCATATTTTACACAAATCCTATCTTTAATAACATCCATTTTGTCATTTGTGGCAGTTAATGAAGTGGATTACCCTAAAATTATGTCGTTTGGGAAAGGGTTGAAAAGGTTATTTGAAAAAAGGCTGTCACATAAATCAACCGAATTGTTCCAGTTTGCAGTTAGGGGTGGACGTCCGACTTATTTTGACTTTTTGTGTATGTAAAACCCATCATGCCAAAAAGGACCTTCTGGGGCCCTTATAACCAAAGTTTGAGAAACGAAACAGTTTGAGCTTGAGTTTATTGGGGAATTACGCAGTTGTCAACTACCAGGGTCATATCGCGGCGGCTGGAGCACCTACCCATGGATTCCTGTTGTTTCTCAAAACCAGTACTACCACAACACCCTTACCGAGCCTCCAGCTGCTCGCCCACTTAGGTTAACGATTTCAAACAACTTTGTCAGAAAGGGTATTAGCTGTGGCCGGGTATCGAACCCGGAACCTCTCGAATGAGAGGTGAATGCGCTACCAACTGCGCTAAGGCCGCCGCCGAGAAACTGAACAGACTTGGCACATGTCAACCAGATATTGAAATTGAACAGATAGTAAGACAGGAAAAGTTATCTTGGATTCAGAAAATTACCTAGTCCTAGGACTAATGTAGTCAAACAGCTACTTTGAGTAGCTCTGCCTTATCAGAGGATATAACAAACATTTCCAGCCAACTCAGGCTAAGTCCATGGAGTGTACCGTCGAGTAAAACATTTTGATCCTAGTCGGTTTGTGCAGACTTTGCACACTTCCCAGAAGGTTCCTTTTGGCATGACAGGTGACTTATATAGACATTTGACAATGAAATTTTGACAGCCTAGAGCAACACTATGGTAAGTGAATATGAATAAATATGCAGTTACAATAGTTTTGCATGAAGCCCATCACCCTTGTCCTGATGACTAAGTTTTGTTTAATACAAACCACCGATTTAAGAGACATTTCAAAAAGATAAGCTCAAGTTTTTGCCACAATAATGGAGTCAATAGCAGACAGTGTGGGCTAAGATCAGACTGCATGTCTGTGCAGGCTGATCTTAGTCTATACTACCTGCAAAAGCTATGGTCACAACAGGATTATGATGCAAACAGCATGAGAATGGTTAATTTGAAATCTACCCAACTATTTATTCAAGCCCACCCAAAACATACAATGAAACCTGATATGTGTCTTTATTTCAAATCGATCGCATGTGGGTTGACCGAATTCTAGCTTTATTTTTTTGAAATAGGTACATTATCCTGACAATTATTTTTGTCACGTTTGTAGGTTTAAAAAAAATATATATGAAATTAATGTTACTTAGTAATAATTAAGAGTAGGGCGTAAAAAAAAATATGTGTGTTTCCGGTTACATGAAATTTCAAAATAGGGACGGTAGGTCGGATTTTTTTTTTTTTTTTTTTTTTTTATGGGACAAATAGGGAAACAAAATGGCGGAACAGGAAATCCCTAGGAAATCAGACAGTCTTTCCGAAAGTTGCAGAATGTTTTCTGGACATTCGGTCTGGTAAAAGAAAAACAATACCGCCACAGACGACCGAATACCCCCGCCCCCTGGCTCCGCCGTCGTTTGTCGAATATGTAGTAAATTGATGTCTGCTAGAGGCTACATGCACGCAAAAAGTACATGCTGTGTGCTTTGTACACCATCGCTAGTAACATTCATTTCCCAAGTAACGGTAGATCTAAGTTTTCTTTTTCTGAAAGTTGATCACAGATGCCGATATTAAATTTTAAAATGTGTCCAAAATCTCGAAAGTCTAACAGGAAACAGAATGAATCTATTACTCATATGCGATGTTTTGAGCGAGATCAAAAACGCCGCAAACACAGACATTTGATGACGTAGTCATTCCAATATCATCACGTGATTTCTCCACTTCCAAATAAGGTTACGATTTACTATGATTTGTTTACAAAATGCGCGCGTGTTCACAAAGAGCGGGAAAAGAGATGAAGCAATATGAAAAAGACGCTATGTACGAAGTAAATACACTGATGTTAGATGGTTTTAACACGGACGCTTTGTATATTTCTGCCATGCCGCCTAGCGATTACACAAAGGAATTAGGTCACGCTTAGTTGTACATATTAAAATGGTGTGCTTACTCGACCATTTAGACTGTAGCCAATCAATTTTTCATAATTTAAACAAAAAGTAAGTGTTGACAGCCATGTTAATCGGCGATCGAGTGGCGATTGCCAGCGCGAGCCCTGAGAATCATTTCTACAATTTTTTGTGCATTTTGATATATTTACGGAAACTACCGAAGATTCCGGGAAAACCCATATTTCAAATCGTAACACGATACGCATCGTCGGGGAAGGATAACAGAATATGTAGATCTACCCAATCATAAATCGGTAATACCACGCCATTATCGGTATACAAAATTTGGTACTGAAATACATCGGTTTTTATTGACCTAGTAGCGATATAACTTTCGGTGAATTGAACTTTTACCAAGACATGTCCCTAAAAATTGCTAAAAAAATTAGGGTCGGGGGTAAAAAAATAGGCACGGTCGGGTAACCGGAAACACACATATTTTTTTTTTACGCCTAGGCAAGAATATGAATTGGGAACAACTTTTTTTTCTATTGGACAATAATGCTTTCCTCCTAGAAAATCTATGTGACAATTTGAAAATTGTCGTCTGCAACATCCTTGAATTTGGACCAGTGTAAAATTATATGCCGTCTTATAATGGATTAGCCAATTACCACATGATGACACCTTTAAATGCCCTCAAGAAAATGGCCTTTGAAAACATTGTGGAAAATGAAGATGTTGCTTCGTCATTTCCCAAGTTTTTTACCACAAAAGACCAAAAACTGTAAACATCTATTCACTTGAAGTTGATGTCTATAAAATCTTTGAATTTGGACCAAACATTAGGCCATCTGATAATGGGTTTTAAGGCTGTAAACTGTACAAGTACAAAGGAAGCTTAACAGGTGTCTGGTAAATAAAAAGTCACTTTTCAAATGAAAAAAAAAAACAAGAGGCCCAGGAGGGCCTGAATCGCTCCACTGGCTAAAGTGGAAAAATTATCCCATGATTTCTTGTAAGCCTTACACAGCGGCAGCCAAATCTTGATATTTGTGAATAAATTTTGAAGAGAGACTCAAAGAACATTCTTGCAAAGTCTGGTTCAAATTGGCCTTATGGTTGATTTTTAAAGAATTTTCTTATGATTTCTCTAAGTCTGATAAGCCCCTTTCTCCCTGCCACGGCCACATTTTTTGGACAAATATAAAAATTTGTGAACAAATTTTAAATAGAACTCTAAAGGCACATTCCTGCAAAGTTTGGTTCAATTGGGCACACTGGTTGATTTTTTAAGAATTTTCTTATGATTTCTTTAAGTCTGATAAGCCCCTTCCTCCCTGCCAGGGCCACATTTTTTGACAAATGTAAAAAATTGTGAATAAATTTTGAAAAGGGAGACTCAAAGAACATTCCTGCATAGTCAGGTTCAAATTGGCCCTATGGTTGATTTTTAAAGAATTTTCTTATGATTTCTTTAAGTCTGATAAGCCCCTTTCTCCCCGCCACGGCCACATTTTTTGACAAATGTAAAAATTTGTGAACAAATTTGGAAGAGAATGACTCAAGGCACATTCCTGCCAGGTTTGGCTCAAATTGGCCCAATGGTTGATTTTTAAAGAATTTTCTTATGATTTCTTTAAGTCTGATAAGCCCCTTTCTCCCTGCCACGGCCACATTTTTTGACAAATGTAAAAATTTGTGAACAAATTTTGAAAAGAATGACTCAAGGCACATTCCTGCCAGGTTTGGTTCAAATTGGCCCAATGGTTGATTTTTAAAGAATTTTCTTATGATTTCTTTAAGTCTGATAAGCCCCTTTCTCCCTGCCACGGCCACATTTTTTGACAAATGTAAAAATTTGTAAACAAATTTTGAAAAGAATGACTCAAGGCACATTCCTGCCAGGTTTGGTTCAAATTGGCCCAATGGTTGATTTTTAAAGAATTTTCTTATGATTTCTTTAAGTCTGATAAGCCCCGCCCTGCCACGCCCACATTTTTTGACGAATCAAAAATTCGCGAACAAGTTTTGAAAAGGGTCACCCAAGGAACATTCCTGCCAAGTTTGGTCAAAATTGGCCCACTGGTATAAGAGGAGAAGATGTTTAAAGAAAAAGTTAACGGACGGACGCACGCACGCACGACGGACACAACGCCATGACAATAGCCCGCTGGCCTTCGGCCAGTGGAGCTAAAAAACAACACGTAACTGCAGCTTAAAACAAGCCGCAGTTAAGAGGTTGTTGTTGAAAAGGGACAGTATATAAGTATAACATAGTCAGCAATATTTTGCTGGCAAGCACCAAGCAACAGATAAGATGTGATAAAGACATTCTAAATTTGTTATTCCAAATCCAAACCCTATGTTATGGGTACTCATTTGAATCGTCTCGAAGAGACGATTCAAATGAGTACCCACAATATAAGGTTTGATGAACATTGAAAGATATTTTTTCACATTTTGAAAAGCAACAACTCTCTCATATCTGTAGCTGTGTAGTAGCAGTCACAAGATGCAGATAAATGTGTGTCAAGTCATGTGTGTGCAGCAAATATGTGTCAAATACACCTGTTTGCATGCTCATAGCCTTTTTCTTCAGTAATTCTTTTCCAACAAGTTAATTATGTTTGTGAAATCAAATCCCCACGAAATGGTAGATCTTAAGTTTTACGACAGACAGTCAGACAGACATGTGTAAAAATATATGCCCCAAACTTTCGATAAGGGGGCACAACATTATCCCTGATGTCCATGTCCCAGACAGAAAATAGTTTGGTTTAGTTTATTGGGGTTTTACGCTGTTTTCAACTACCAGGGTCATATCGCGGCGGCTGGAGCACCTACTCATGGATTTCTGTTGTTTCTCAAACCAGTACTACCACAACAACCTTACCGAGCCTCCAGCTGCTCGCCCACTTAGGTTAACGATTTCAAACCCATTGGTGGGTAACAATTTTGTCAGAAAGGGTATAAGCCGTGGCCGGGTATCGAACCCGGGACCTCTCGAATGAGAGGCAGATGCGCTACCAACTGCGCTAAGGCCGCGGCCAGAAAATAGTTGGAAAAATTATTGAGGTTAGAGTAGATAATGCTGCCATTTGCAGACTACAAATGGGTTGTAGTGAAAGACATCATTAAAATTTTGTGTTCAAACAGTATTTTCTACTTTACCTCCTAAAAGTTTTCCCAAGCCTTTTCTTATATGGGCGTCAAAATCAAAGGAATGGGTTTAAAATGATGTGACAAACATCATGATTAGACATCACAGCGTTTTGTACTAGTTTCCTTCCAATCACTGTTCTTACACTACCTGCGTGCCATTTTTTTCACACTATTTCATACCTATGTGGCATTTTTTATCTAATTCAATCACGGCAAGGAATGAAGTGACACTACAATTTGAGATAATCATCAATAATTCTTTTAACCCTTTCCCAAACGACAAAATTTTAGGCTGATCCACTTCAAAAACTGCCACAAATGACAAAATGGATGTTATTAAAGATAGGATTTGTGTAAAATATGGCACAGAAAATATTGAGACAAAAGGAGAAACTGCTGGTTATCAGCAGTTTCTACTTTTGTTTCAATGTTTTCCCAAGCCTTTTCTATCAGGGATGTCAAAACCATGTCTTGTTTGGGAAAGGGTTAACCTATAATTATCAAACGGAAAGATTCTGGACTGGACTGAATTCAAAGATATTACAGACGAAAATTTCAAGAGAATGGAATTTTATATTCTTTGTTCTTTCTTGATAGAAAACATTGTGGAAAATGAAGAAATTGCTTGTGACAAGCAATTTCTTCTTTTTCCACAATGTTTTCCCAAGCACTTCTCTTAAAGGGTGTAAGGAAGTGTCACTAAGTGGTAATGGATTAATACATGACCGATTTAAAGCCTGCCTAGTCTAATCTGTTTCTCGAAGTTCCGTTTTATGGACTTCCCTTTCAGCATGACGGGCACAAATCAGTTAGAAATCACAATTATGTACCAGACGTGTCAAATGCAATAAGTTTACAATTCAAAAATTGGTAACACAAAAATGTACTTAACCCTTTCCCAAACAAGACCTGGTTTTGACGTCCCTTAAAGAAATGGCTTGGGAAAACATTGAAACAAAAGAAGAAACTGCTGATAACCAGCAGTTTCTCCTTTTGTCTCAATATTTTCTATGCCATATTTTACACAAATCCTATCTTTAATAACATCCATTTTGTCATTTATAGCAGTTTTTGAAGTGGATCACCCTAAAATTTTGTCGTTTGGGAAAGGGTTAAACCTTTTCAAAACTAATTTTTCACAAAACAAGCCCCTGTTCTGATGAATAGAATATCATAGAGCCTAGGAAAACATAGTAGCAAATGAAGAAAATGCTGAGAACCAACATTTTGTCCTTTTACTTAAGTGCCGGTTCAGATAGGAATCATGCAAAATCAAAATTTCACTATACATGGGGGTCAACAGATTTTAATGAAAATTCATAATTTAGAAGTCCAAGTTGTTTGTATTTTAGCCCTAAAATATTTTTCTTAATGGTTTTCTATTTATTGAGAAAATCGAGTTTATATCCCGAACCAGATTACGATCGGAAAATTGACTTTAAGCTTGAAGTCTACGGGGAAAAAATGACGAAATTCAACTCTCATTTTCGTCAATGCAGCAGATGAGTTTTCTATTAAAGTATATACGAAAATGAAGCTGAACATTCATTCTATTTACCCCAGTCAAAAAAACCTTAGGCAAAATGTGTTTTTCGATGAGAAAACAGCCTTTTTGTACGACTGGTGTAACAAAGATTTTGGTTCCCGGTTCCAGACTAGTTCGACATAAGAAAGCCGGTTACCAGTCTATACAGCTGTTGCTACCACGTGACCTGTCACATGACATTCAAAATGGCGTACTCGGGAGCGAGGGGCAATGGACCATCGCATTTTCCCGCTATATTCACGTTTTCTGGACATTTTCAATAAAAAAACGAACTATATAACGATCGATTTGTGTATGAGGCACATATCATTTTACCGAAAAGGTCATATTTGGCAGACGCTGAGCCTGAGTGCCGGAAATTGTTGACAGAAACGGATTGAGGAAACTTTCTTTTCGTAGTGACATTACATGATTACATTAGCACAGCAGACGATTTTACGACGGAGAAAATGTGTTCCTAACAAAGGTAAATACGTTTAACATTGATAATTATTTGTTTGCTGTGTGACCTCCACTTTTCTATAAACACCGGAATGACTCGAATTTACCGGATTTTTACCGGAATCAATCTAATTCTCTGGCACTGCAAGTGAATCCTACTGTTATTGCATATTTTTAGCAATGGTAATACATCTCAGTGTTCTCCCCAGCCCAATAAGCTGTATCGGCCCCACTACAGCTTCATGTAAATCAGGGAAATGCCCCTACAGCTTCAAAAGTACCCCACAGCTTAATTTCTTCAAAATGGTCACCAAATAGAGACATTTTCAGGTATTTCATGTCAAAAACTGATAAATAATGCATTCTTATAGATTAAAATGTAATAATTTTGTATAAAAACATGGGAAAAGAAGAAATTGCTTAAACTGAGCAATTTCTTCTTTTCCCATTATGTTTTTATTCACAGTTATTTGCATGAATGCATTGCATTTCAAGGTTTACCAATACTTATAATTTGCCACTACGGCTTCATATTATTCTGGGGAGAACCCTGCATCTGCAGAATACACAAGCAGTCTCATATATCAAAACTGATAATTTCTGGAAACATATTGATAGAAAGTCGATTTGATAGTAAATAAAGGGGGCATCTTTGCTAGCCAAGGTTGAACGCACGGTTTTCGCACCTATGTTTGTATTCACCCTTGGCAGATTTAGTAAGATTTTCTTGAAATCATGAAACGACGCCTAACGGTCATTCTGTTGGTTGTTATTGAGTAGCAACCTATCATTCAAACATCACGTTGCCGAGCCCGGATAGCTCAGTCGGTTACGTCGGAGTCTGTCAATCCAGGGGTCTCGAGTTCAAACCCTGGCTCGGCCAGTATCCATTCTGACATTTGACAAAAGTCATTTGTCTCTCACCAATGGGTGTGAATCATCTATGTGAGAGAGCAGCTGGAGGCTCGGTTTGGATATTGTGGTTGTACTGGTGCGAGAAATACCAGGAACCCACGGTTAGGTGCTCCAGCCGCCGCGATATGACCCTGGTAGTTGAAAACGGCGTAAAACCCCAATAAACTCAAACTCAAACATCACGTTCTAAACACCATTTGATTATCTGGTCCATTATTAATGACGTCATTAACACACATTCTTTTTCGGGTTCTACACCATACGGACTAGGCAAAAGTTATTTGCAATTTTGGTGGAATGGTAGAAAATACAAGTTTGTTGAATAAAAATTAAAAATCGTTGTCTGTTAGGCCAAATAAAAAAATATATGTGGTTCAGGTTACATGTTGAAAAAAATTAGGGTTGGTCGGTAGGCTATGTTTTTTTAAATTATTATATTTGGGTTTTGTTTCCTCTTTCTCTTGCCATTGTTGTTGTATTTTTTTCCTTTGAGGGCAATGAAAAAATTAGGGTCGGCCCCACTTTGCTAGGGACGGTCGGGTAATTTGAACCACACCTAATTTTTTTTTGGCCTTACAGTGAAATTATTCGGAAATATCCCTCATCTTTGAGTTTTTGATTATGCAAATGCAATGACTTTTTCTGCCTGCTGTCATGAACTGTTTGAATTGATTACACATAACAAACAGATGTATCTAGCCGTCTGTTTGTTTCAGCGAGACCTTGCTGGAACCAATTAAAACGCTTTCCATGACACCAAGAAAATCGGACTTAATACGCCAAGGGTGAATACAGAAAATGCGTTACACTTGACTTGTGAAGATGGGGGGAGGGTGTTACAGGTGATGATTCTTGTTCTGTGTTTTGCAGATATACAGGTCCATAGAAACAAGGGGTAGGGCTCACTGAGGGTTGGGCTAAGCCCCTTCAAATTTGCCCAAAAATGCAGAATTTACCTTATTTCACACTGAAATTTTAGGGGAAATCCTATTTAGCCCCCGGTCCATATTCAGATACAGGGGCTTCAGCCCCTCCAATATTAAATTGCTTCCTACAGTTCAAATATATATCATATATAACTGATGTTTTACGTACTGTGAATAATTAAAAAAAAATCTAAGGGTTTTTTTCCAATCCACTTTGCGAAATGTGAAGAAAACATTGAGTGAAAGGAAATGAAAAATGACAACAAGTAACAAATAAAAAATCAGAGCTACAGATCTGGGATTGAAGATTTTGTAACTTTTTCATTTCAATTCAAAGCCATATTTAATCAAATACTGGTAGATCTACTCGCTTAACTCCCTGTGATCTGTACCTCTGAAAAATGTTCATAACTATGTAATTATGTGAAGACAATGTTTTCATGTCCTGATTCAGGGGAGGCATAAGGCAGGGTGACTGGTCTGACCATTTCAATTAATGTGACTTAATTGCATTCCTTTATTTGCAGAAACTGCCTGGCAAACCATGCATATCCTGATTATCTCTGTACATAATAGAAACCAGAGCTGTATGTAACAGATACCCAAGGGTAGGTATGCACCAATATGTTATGGACTGGACATTTATGATTTCTGAGATTATTAAGATGATTTTAAAATTTTATCATTGAAATGGTGAACTTTGCATAAATTGTTGAAATGCAGGTCTTCATTTAAAATTGTTAACTGATATATGTAAATATTAATCTTTAAATATGTGCATTTTGGGGTGTTTTGTATCTATCTATCTATCTATCTTTATATACTGTTTCACATCCTCATAGTTAACTTTGAGGTGAAGCTGTGGGTAACTTTGATTAGCTGTGTGTCTTCCAAATTAAAAGAGAATAAGAGAAGTTAAGAAATAAAAAGTGGATGATGAATGATTGAAGATTCTGTTAAAATAAGGGTGATTTGATGGATAAGATTCTATGATGGAAAAATACAGAAACTTTGTTGTATTTTCTTCAAATGAACGATTCTTATTCAAGGATTCAGTGTTAAACGTTTGCATATGAAATACAATGGTTTTACGATAAACCTTACCAATCACCCAAATGAAAGTAATTATTTATTACAAAGGATTTAAGTAAAAGTAACACCCATAATGAATTCAAGAACCAGGGATATGCTTCAGGATAAATATTGTGTCTAAGAAATTATGTTTCAATTTCAATGCAACATCAGAAATTAACACTATCATACTTTTAAAAACTTTTTGAGGTTTACTCTTTCTCAAATGGAAAAAGTTAAAACTTCAAAATTAAAACTTACTGCACAGTGTAAAATGTAGGATAGGAGAGCTATACAGGAGAGAAGAAAATGCTTGTTTATAATATGATTTTTTTCACTTTTGCTTTAACCCTTTCCCAAACAACACAATTTTAGGGTGTTCCAATTCAAAAGCTGCTGTAGACAACACATTTGATATCAAAAAAGGAAGGAATTTGTGAATATAGCACAGAAAACGTTTAGACAAATGGAGAAACTGCTGGTTATCAGCAGTTTCTTCTTTTGTTTCAATGTTTTCCCATGCCTTGTCTATTAGTAACGTCAAAACCAGGTCTTGTTTGGGAATGGGTTAAGATCTACAAACTTTTTTGTATTAGAAACTGGGGTTTCCTTTCAGATGCATGTGTAAGCCTTAATCTGGCAGTGGTTCACAGACCCAAGTGTTCAGTACTCACAAACATATACAATGAAGAATCACAGGGAAATGAGAATTTCACAGTGTAATGAACAGTAATATTTAATTTTCTTACTTTATATCATTGATAATTGATATCACAGCTGTTGTAGATTTCATATTCACTGCTGGTGAACTCGGCCAAAGTGTTGGACATTTTTACGTGATCATAGTATTCCGTCCATGTTGTTAAAAAATATCGTAACTACGGCTTTATCAAAGCTGTAGTTACTATATTTTATAACAACACAGATGGTTTGTCAATACATATCGGTCTATTTTTAGAACAAATTCATTGTTATTAGAACTAGAAGACCTGAAGGTCTTGAATCGCTCCACAGGCCTGAGATTCTTTAAATATTCAATCCAAGTGTTGATTAGCTAGTGAAAACAAAGTCACAATTAGCATTAGCATTAGCATGACAATAGCCCGCTGGCCTGAAGGCCAGTGGAGCTAAAAAACTATCCAATCAGATCTTTGAACTCACATTTAAACGCAAAATATCTTTACCTTGTTGTGGCGAAAAACGTCGCTTTGGCTGAGTTCACAACCAGTGATATTTAATACCAATAAGATTTTTAAGTAATGAAATCACTCAATAATGTAGCAACTTTTTAATTGTTGCTTATAGGTTTTTTTTTCATTTTTGAAAATATGTACATTGATCACTTAGCCCAATTTAGAAGGTGCATGTACATAAATTTGACATTTTTTGCCAAGCCTGGATAACTCATCTGGGGGTTGTGGATTCAAACTCTGGTTTGGTCAATGTCATTTCTATATATTTGACAAGTCATCTGTCTTTCACCAATAGATGTGAATAATCTTAGTGAGAACAGCAGCTGATTATTCAGATTTGATTTTGTGTTTATTAAGCCCCATTCAATCAGTATAAGTTTGACATTTTGCCAAAAAGTAAGTCTCAATACACTTTTAACCCTTTCCCAAACAGCAACCTTTTTGATTGCTAGTGTTTTTAAGCTGCTGCCAATGACAGAATGCATAAAATTAAAGATAGAATTTCTGTACAATATAGCACAGAAAAAATTGAGTCAAAAGGAGACAATGCTGGTTATTAGCATTTTTCTCTTCTGCCACAATGCTTTCCCAAGCCTTTTCTATTATGGACGTACAAACCATGTCTTGTTTCAGCAAGGGTTAATTTGTACATTTTCCTCTCTTCTTTTTCAGTTTGATTCTTGGGAAAGAAATGGTAGAATGGCCAAAGACAAAAGGATCTAATAGTGAAATGCAGGTTTTTTGAATTGGATATGTATTGTTTTCTTTTAAACCATTAAACATACATGTGTGGAAAAAATGTTTGACATTAGCATTTTTAGCTCACCTGAGCACAAAGTGCTCGAGGTGATAGATTTTGATCGATCTGTTGTCCGTCATCCGTCTGTCCGTCCGTCATGCCAACCAGGTTTAATGTGAATCTTTATCTTTTAATGTTAAATAATGTAAGCCCTAAAGTGTTGTATTTGTGCAATGTAAAAAATAGATACATTTCATTTTGAAAACAACTTAAAATTGATTTTAAAAAAACTCTAAATTTTTCACTTTTTAGCTTATTTTCCTAAAATGATATCAAAGTTGTTTCTATAGCAACCAGGCATATGTGTTTGTATAGAGTTTTATTCTTAAATCATGTTACACAATAGTTGTCATGTAAGTGTGATATTGCTGTAGCAACCAGGGATGTGAGTTTGCTTATTTTTTTTTCTTGAATCATGTTATACAATAGTTGCTGTCTAAGTTGGATGTTATGGTTTGTCAATATCAATCTGCTGCATTTGAGATAAATTGATCTCAAAACTGGCAAAAAATGCAAATTTTACGCTTTGCTTCTTAGTCGTACAATATTGGTTGCCATGCCAACCAGGTTTCAGCTGAATCTTTATATTTTCTTGTCAAATGATGAAAGCCCAGAAGTGTTTTATTTGTGCAATGTAACAAACTAGATATATTCCATTTTGAAAACATCTTAAAATCGATCTAAAAACACTAAATTTGCACATTTTAGCTATTTTTCTTACGGTAGTATTAAAATTGTTGCTATAGCAACCAGGGATGTGATTTTGCCTAAGGTTTTTTTTCTTGAATTATGTTATACAATAGCTGCTGCATACATGTGGCGTTATGGTTTGTCTATATCAATCTGCTGCATTTGAGATAAATTGATCTCAAAACTGGCAAAAAATGCAAATTTTACGTTTTGCTTCTTAGTCGTAAAATATTGGTTGCCATGCCAACCAGGTTTCAGCTGAATCTTTATATTTTCTTGTCAAATGATGAAAGCCCAGAAGTGTTTTATTTGTGCAATGTAACAAACTAGATGTATTCCATTTTGAAATGATCTTAAAAATTGATCTAAAAACACTTAATTTGCACATTTTAGCTATTTTTTCTACGGTAGTATTAAAGTTGTTGCTATAGCAACCAGGGATGTGATTTTGCCTAAGGTTTTTTTTCTTGAATAATGTTATACAATAGTTGCTGCATAAGTGTGATGTTATGGTTTGTCAATATCAATCTGCTGCATTTGAGATAAATTGATCTCAAAACTGGCAAAAAATGCAAATTTTACGTTTTGCTTCTTAGTCGTACAATATTGGTTGCCATGCCAACCAGGTTTCAGCTGAATCTTTATATTTTCTTGTCAAATAATGAAAGCTCAGAAGTGTTTTATTTGTGCAATGTAACAAACTAGATATATTCCATTTTAAAAACATCTTAAAATTGATCTAAAAAACACTTAACTTGCACATTTTAGCTATTTTTCTGACGGTAGTAATAAAGTTGTTGCTATAGCAACCAGGGATGTGATTTTGCCTAAGGTTTTTTTTCTTGAATTATGTTATACAATAGTTGCTGCATAAGTGTGATGTTATGGTTTGTCTATATCAATCTGCTGCATTTGAGATAAATTGATCTCAAAACTGGCAAAAATGCATTTTTCAAATTTAGGCTGTTAGTGGTATGATATCGGTTGTCATGGCAACATTATGGTTTACGGTTTCTTGCATTTTTGGAAAGAAAAATCTAGAGCTGTAAGTGAACTTTCGTGCTGTCTTATTTGATTCTTCACAACTGTTGCCTGATTTGTGTAATAATTGTTTGAAAATTAACAAATTTAAGCAGATTTTGTGGTCATTTTGCTGTAATTCTTATTTCTGTTGCTATGGAAACAGGAATTTCCTATTTTCAGAATTATTATCATTTTTCGTGTTTTTACACTAATGCGTCTTTGTAAACCAAAATTCAGCCAAATCCGTTGACCCCCATGTATAGTCACCTGCATGATTTTTATCTGAACCGGCACTTAAATATTTTTGTTTTTATATTGAAGACAAACCCTATCTTTATCAACAACCATTTTGCCATTGGCAGAAACTTTCATTCCATAATTATTTGGTTTGATATTGGGTGAATTTACTATTTACCCATTAAAAGATTGCAAAATTTTAGACTGTTCCAAATTCAAAGTGAATAAAATTGTACAATTTTCAGTTTTTCTCTGTAGAAAACATCGTGGAAAATTAAGAAATTGTTTGTAACGAGAAATTTCTTCATTTTCCACAATGTCTTCCAAAGCCTATATCATGGGGGCATCAAAAGGCATCACTGTGAGGTAGTGGGTTTAACCCATCCCACACGGTGACACTTTCTGACGTTTTACAAGATTTAAGCTTTAGAAAACATTGTGTATAAAAAATTATTATGCTTATATCAAATTATTTCTTCATTTCCCAAAACGTTTTCTTCCTTAAAAGACCAAAACGTGTAAAAATCATGTTCTTTGAAAATGTCGTCTGCAACATCTTTCAAATTGGCACAGTCTAAAACTTTGCTGTCTGGTAATGGGTAAATGCTAACCTTTGAAACTTGCTAGACAACATGACATTTGATTGACCTTTAATTTAGCACATAATTCTTATTTAACTATTTCCCAACAAGGAAATTATCCTTTAAAATAAGAGATTTATCTTCATAGACAACAAATAATTCCTGTATGAACCCAAAATCTGTGTTTAATGTCAGACAAAAATATAGGGAAAAGAAGAAAGTGCTGGTTAACAGCAGTCTCTTCTTTTCCTTCAATGTTTTCAAACTCATCTCCAGTAGTTACAGTGCCCAAAACAAGCCATCATTTGGGAAATGACCATTTGAAGCCTTTCCATATTAAACCTCTAGCTTTAATCACTTTTGAATGTTGATTGACTGAAACAAATTTTTATGAGAAATCTAATTTCAATTAAATGATTGATCCCTCTTTCCATTTCAACACTATTTGGTTTTTGGTGTCCTCAGTAGAAATAACTTTGAAAACATTGAGAGAAAAGAAGAAATTGCTGATAATCAGCAATTTTTCCTTTTTATCTCAAAATTTCTATGTAATAACATCCACAATTTCTTCTTTTTATATTAATTGCTTTATCATCTTCAACTCATTTTAGTCTAAAAACATGCTGTTTGGAGAAAGTTTAAATTTGATGAAGTCCAATATTTTGGTATTTGGAATGGTCCAAGGGAAGTAACCAGATCTTTACAATATAATTTTTCACTCTAGTTTTTCAATGGTGTATTCAATGTTTCTACTAGAGATACTAGTTCTATATGAACAAAAAACATAATTCAATTTCAAGATTTCCTCCCCAAAATATTAACATATTACAACAGAGACCCTTCAACACAAATTCTGTTTTTGACACTGCTAAAAATTGCTAATTTAAGAGAAATCGGAAATTGAAAAGCAGAAATTGCTGAAAACAGTATTTGCTTCTTTTTCTCATGACATTCGTTTTCCATGCTTTAAATTCAAAATTGATATTTTTCAGTGCAAATGTATTCAATTTCTTCTTGCGTTCAGCTAATATGGATCAGACTAATCAACCCATTACCAAACAGCTATACTTTGGGCTGTTCCAAATTCAAAGATCATGCAGATGACAATTTCAAGTATATGAAATTTTACATTTATTTGGTATCTTGGAGTAGAAAACATTGCTGGAAATGATGAAATTGCTTGTCACAAGCAATTACTTCATTTCCCACAATGTTTTTCAAAGCTTTCATTTCAAGGCGCCTCAAAAAGCGTCGATCTTTGGGAATGGGTTAAAATTTTCTCATCTTCAGGACTTCAGAAGTTCAGATCTACCAGTTTCAGAATTGTCATTATTCTATGGTCAAAGGGAGATAACCCCAATCTATCAGTGTAATATTTAGTCTATTCCAAGTTCAAAATGAACCCATTCCAAAATGAGTAAACTTTAGACTGTCCCAGTCTGTAAGCTACTGCAGACCACAAATCGATGTAGCTAACAATGGAACTTGTGTACATAATATCATCAAACATATTGAAGGAAAAGGGGAAAATGCTGATTATCAGCATTTTCTTCTTTCCCTTCAATGTTTTCTGACCCTCTCTCCTTCAGGAACATCAAAACCCAAACTTGTTTTTCTTTATAAAGAACCAATCACTTTGATGCACATAAATGCACATAAATCTAGATTCAATTCACACAATGTCCTAATCTATGGCTAGCATCAAATTTAAGCACAAGCATCTAACCCTTCCCAAACGATTTTTGGTCTTCACATCCATGGGAAAAGCCCTTTGGAAAACATTGATGGGAAAGAAGGTAAAACTGATTATCAGCATTTTCTCTACTTAAACCCAATGTTTTCTATCACAATTTAGTCAATTTCATACACATTTACTTCATCCTCTGCAACTTCTTATCAGTCTAAATTCTTGTCTGGGAAAGGTTTTAATGTTGGCCTTGGCACTAATTTCTATAATGTATGTTCCTGTAGAATCCATCATGAAAAATACTTCAATATCTTTGCATCACAATAAATACAAATCAAGGGGCTCCATCAAAAAGGGGCCAAGGGGAAAGGTAAAATCAGGGTATATTGAAAATGGTAACAAGAGCTTCGCAAAGCGGCGCATATACGCCCGAGAGGGGCTTGTCAGTAAAATTGGCCATTTTTTCGATTCAAGGGCAGTTAATTCAAACATGAAAAGTTATCAAAAGCTTTTGTTTGCACAACAAGACACAATAGAGATTCATTGTGGCTAGTTTGATTAAATTCTGGTTGAAACTATAGGAGTTGCACACAGGAGAAAATGGACATTTTTGAGAAAATGGGCATTTTTTCTTAAATTCAAGGGCAGATAATTCAAGAACGAAAACAGTTATCTAAATTCCGTAAGCGGTGTGCATAACTAGACACCATGGAGATTCATTGTGGCAAGTTTGATCAAATTCTGATCAAAACTGTAGGAGGAGTTGCGCACACAAGAAAATGGGCATTTTTTTAATTCAAGGGCAGATAATTCAAGAACGAAAAGAGTTAATTAAATTCCGTAAGCGGGATGCACAACTAGACACCATGGAGATTCATTGTGGCAAGTTTGATGAAATTCCGATCAAAACTGTAGGAGGAGTTGCGCACACAAGAAATTGCTAACGGACGGACGGACAGACGGACGGACAGACGGACGGACAGACGGACAGACGGACAGATAGACGAGCGGGGCCATAACATAATACGACCCTTCGGGCGTATAAAAATTGTATTCTAAATCAGAAAACATTAATGGAAAGAAGAAAGGGCCGTTGTCCAGTATCTTTTCCTGAACCCAAAGGGAATGTCTGATCATTTTTTGACAAACAGTACAATGATTAAGTCATGGTAAATCCAAGATCTTTGATCTATCAGAGTTTGGACCAGTCTTATTCTCTGTCATCATAAAAATGGGTTAGTCAACTGGAACTCTTTCCCAAACAAGACCAGCAGTTTCTTCTTTTGTCTCAATATTTTCTGTTCTATTTTATGCACAATTTCCATCTTTAAAAATATCCCTTGTGTCGTTTACAACAGCTTTCAAATTAGACCATCTTAAAATTTGTTGTTTGGAAAAGAGTTAACCCTTTCCCTCACATTGATGCTTTTGGACGCCCCACAAAATAAAGGCTTTGGAAAACATTGTGGAAATTGAAGAAATTGCTTGTGACAAGCAATTTCTTCATTTCCCACAATGTTTTCTACCCAGAAAGACCAAAAAATGTTAAATTTTGTGCAATGGAAATTGTCGTCTGCAACACCTATGAGTTTGGACTAGGCCAAAATTTTGTTGTTTGGGAAAGAGTTAAATGGGTTAGTCCAACAGGTTAGTCAAATCTTATCTTGAATGTAAAATGGACCCTTACTTCCTTGCATGTTCATCATTCCACAATTTTTTGGAATAAAATAATTCTCAAATATTCAATAACTCAAAATAAAGAGCCAGGATCTGGAAAAGGGTCCTTAAGGCACTTGATAACAACAAGGATTCAGATTAACTTGCACCTAAACAGTCTGATCAGGACTCATGTTGTTCTCTAAAGGCTTCTTCATAACCTGTATGAACCAGCAGTGATTATTTTACCTGCGCATCCTGCTACTTTTACTCATAATCCGGTCTCTGGGATGCAAAGTTTTAATTTAAGCGAGTCCCAGGATGCAACAATTTTTACAGATTTCCTATTAAAAATAGTGTATTGGACTCACTAAACTAGTAGCTGGACTCACTGATATGGAATCCATTGAGTCCCCAGGACTTACAGTCTGGAAATTGTAAAAATATCTCTGTCAACCATAAGACAACAATTTGGGTCCGGCCAGACTGCATTCAGCACAGGCTTAACTAGTATCATGGTGGTCTCTAATACTATCTGGGCCTTTTTTCCACATCCTGGTTCAAGGATTTCGAATATACTGTGAACATATCTACATTCATCAAGGCAAAGGTCAATTTCACATTTCCAGCAAAACAAAACATGCAGCCACTTACCTCTAGAAGAAAAGGAAGCACCGGAATATAGATGTTGGTAGACTTTGAGATCATCGTTAACGACTGGACGCAGTGAAACCTCAACGGGTAGTATCTCTGGGTAGGAATTAACCTTGAAGCACATTAATCACACAATTTAAAATACAATGCTGCTTTTCCAAGAAAACCTATTAATGTCTGGTTGTCGCTTTTCAATGAAAAACCTCATAACTGCAGCTTGTTTTAAGCTGCAGTTACAAGGTTTTTCGTAGAAAAGCGACAACAAGACATTAAGAGCAACAGATAAGAAGGAGTAAAGGCATTCTAAATTTGTTATTTTGAATCAAAACCCTATATGTGAGTACTCATTTGAATTGTCTAGTATATACACGCCCAACAAAGTGTTTAACCCTTTCCCAAACAAGGTCTGGTTTTGACATCCCTAATAGAAAAGGCTTGGGAAAAATTGAAACAAAAGAAGAAACTGCTGATAACCATCAGTTTCTCCTTTTGTCTCAATATTTTTTGTGCCATATTTTACACAAATCATGTCTTTATTATCATCATTTTTGTCTTCTGCAGCAGCTTTCAAATTGGATCACCCTAAAATTTTGTAGTTTGGAAAAGGGTTAATGAACATTCATTGAAATAATCCATTTTGAAAATCCATTACCCCCTCTTATCTACAGCACCGTCATAATTGTATTAGTAATGAGGTAAGATTTGACTTTGAGATCATAGTTAAAGACTGGATGCAATGAAACCTCAAGGGGTAATATCTCTGAGTCGGAATTAACCTTGAAATAAATATACCAAAGTTCAATTAGAGCCATCATTAAATATGATCATACAAACCCCCACCCTCCCAACCCCAACACACACATTACCCCGTCATGTAGCATGTTATCATAAAAATGTTAATTTTCAACAAAGAGACATAACTCTGTCAAAAGTCAACAAAGTTTACACAAAATGTATGCACAACTTAATACAAGACACCGCCTGGGCCATGGCTGCAACCTGAAAATAATTTTCAAAAGCAGGTTTATAAGGACCCATGATGCTCACGGTTTTAACCCTTTCCCAAACAAGACCTGGTTTTGACGTCTCTTAATAGAATAGGCTTGGGAAAACATTGAAACAAAAGAAGAAACTGCTGATAACCAGCAGTTTCTCCTTTTGTCTCAATATTTTCAGTGTCATATTTCACACAAATCGTATCTTTAATAACATCAATTTTGTCATTTGTGGCAGTCTTTGAAGTGGATCACCCTAAAATTCTGTCGTTCGGGAAAGGGTTAAGGAAGGGTTTAGAGAACAACATGGTTCTTGATCAGTCTGCATTTATACACAGATCCCAGCTAAAACAAGATGTGTTGATGAAACACAAATGCCCCCCAAAATGGCCTTTTTTGTAAAATGTTAAGTTTAAGTAGAGTAAAGGGTTGATAAGGGTTAAGTGATGACCTTCAGGAAGGTCAAATTGCATGAAACAGATAGATATTATTGAAAGGAAGTTGTATACCAAATTTGAGCTTTGTATGGCAAATACTTTTGGAGAAAAGGCAAATGTTAAGTTTTCGGACAGACAGACAAATAAATGGACAGGTGGACGGATGGACGGACAGACAAACAGACACGAGTAAAACAATATGCCCCGATCTCTCGATACGGGGGCATAAAAACACCACTTACTTGATGGTTCCTATGATGGTCTGTATCAGCGGATATATAAGTGGTTCTAGTACTTCATTATTTCATTTATTTTTCATCAAACCCTATGTTGTGGGTACTCATTGGAATCGTCTCATCGAGACGAATCCAATGAGTACCCACAACATAAGGTTTGGACTTGATATAAAAAAGTTAGAATGGCTTCATATCCACTTATCTGTGGCACTGCTACCAGTGCTACCACACATCCTAACCGCGCCTCCAGCTGCTCCACCACATAGGTTCACAATATCAAACTATTGATGGGTAACATTTTTGTCAAAAAGGGTATTTGCCGCAGCCTGGTATCAAATCCAGAACCTCTTGAGTGAGAGACAGATCATTACCAACTGCGCTAAGGCTGCGACTGACCATTGGACAATCTGAAAAGCTGGCTCCTAGATAACCCTATAACAATCAATTTTAGGGAAAAAACGGCAGCTAAAAGAACTCTTACTTGATAGTTCCTATGATGGTCTGTATCAGAGGATAAATAAGTGGTTCTAGTACTTCATTAGGAAACGTCATACTCATTACTCTACTCCAGAGTGATAAACAGTGAATATACTGCCAGTTATATACAGCTTGACAAGATTCCTGGAAAATATTTTGATGAAAGAAAAGTTTCAATTGATATAAATGCATACATTAGTGGTTCCAGTACTTCATTGGGAAACGTCATACTCATTACTCTACTCCAGAGTGATAAACAGTGAATATACTGCCAGTTATATACAGCTTGACAAGATTCCTAAATATGGGAGAAGAATGGTGAAAATTATTACAATATGGAATGATTTTTATCAAGTAAACAGTGACATAGTTCCAGACAAACAATAGTATTTCTAATGTGTTGTTATAAAATCTTGTAACTACGGCTTGATCCAAGCCGTAGTTACAAAATTTTATTACAACACCAACTGTTTATCAAAACATAACAGCAAACCCAGTCTATTTTTAGCACAATGTTCATTGCTATTACAATGGGACTATGGATATAAAAGTATAAATAAGGGGTTCTAGTACTTCATTAGGGAATGTCATACTCATTACTCTACTCCAGAGTGATAAACAGTGAATATACTGCCAGTTATATACAGCTTGACAAGATTCCTGAAAAATATTTTGATGAAAGAAAATGGTAATGCATGTGCATCGAGTAACAGTTTCAGTTTAGAGGGAGTAAAAACATTCAAAGTTTGTTATTCTGATCTATAAGTCTGGAAGTTTTGAGTATCAAGAGCCAGCCACACATAAAGCAATGAAGCAGAAGATTAGCTCGCATACAAAGAAGTCTTGTCCTTTGAAATTTTAAGACAAATGACAGTTTCACTGGATTTAACCCATTCCAAAACAACTATTGTGTTTACAGATTGACATGATTGAGCGTTACCTGTATTAGCATGGTAAAACTCAATCATGTCAATCTGCAAACATAATAATATTTCGATTGTTCATAATCTGATCATGTTGCAGATGACAATTTTAAGTGAATGAAATTTTACATTCCTTCATCTTTTGGGAAGAAAGCATTGTGAGAAATGAAGAAATTGCTTGTCAAAAGCAACTTCGACATTTTCAACTATGTTTTCCAAAGCATTATCTTGTTGGGCATCAAAAGTAATCATCGTGTGGGAATGGGTTAAAATAAAGCATTAGTTAGAACCAAAATTTTGTTAACATGATTCCCTTTCTCACCTTTTTCTTTGTAGACGTGGCAGTTCTCAGATGTATAGCCAGTTGTCGTATGTACATGAAGGCATACTGGTACGCCATTTCCATATCTATTGAGATGATTTCCACATAGGACCTCTGCATAAAGTTGATATGAGGCAGCGTGTTGGGTGATGTAAATTTGCAGTTTCTTACATATGCCATGTATAGTTTCTGAAGTACAAATAATATAACAACTTCCATATCTATTGAACTTATTTCTACATATGGTTGCTTTTCAACAAAAACCTTGCAACTGCAGCTTAAAACAAGCTGCAGTTACAAGCTTTTTGTTGAAAAGTGACAATATGATTTCCACATAGGACCTCTACATAAGTACAAATAATATAACAATATTCATATCTATTGGCCAAATACCAAGCAGCAAAATTTTAAACTTGTCTAAATACTTAGATGTTGCAGACGACAATTTCAAGTGTATGAATTTTACATGTTTTGGTCTTTTTGTGACAAGCAATTTCTTCATTTTCTACTACATTTTCAATCATTAAGTTAAACTAAGTAACATTTAAATAAATTCAGACATTAATTAAATTCTTTGGCATTAGCTTCTTCTTAGCCTTTTTCAGAATAATGTCTTGTTTTGATATCTTTTACACAGACAACATAAAACAACATAGATGGGGAAAAAATATTGATGTAAAATACAAAATTTCTAGTTTAAACCTTTCCCAAACAAGACCTGGTTTTGACGTCCCTAATAGAAAAAGCTTTGGAAAACAATGCAAAACATTGAAACAAAAGAAGAAACTGCTGATAACCAGCAGTTTCTCCTTTTGTCTCAATATTTTCTGTGGCATATTTTACACAAATTATCGTTTTAATAACTTACATTTTGTCATTTGGGACAAATTTTGAAGTGGATCACCCAAAAATTTTGTCGTTTGGGAAAGGGTAAAGTAACATTTATACTCCTGTCTGGATGCACAAGCTGCCATCTTGCACAACTCAAATCAAAATTTTGTTGTTGACATGAACATAATTTCACATACCTTAATACAGCTTTCAAGGCACACTTCAGGATAAATCTTGACCAGTCTGTTAAGAATCAGGAATGCTAACACTCTGGTAACCAGCATATTCTCAATATCTTCAGGACCATTTTGTACAGAAATTCTATACATAACAACAATACATTTTGTTGTCTGCAGAAGCTTTGGCCTTTGGAAAACATTGTGGAAAATGAAGAAATTGCTTGTGACAAGCAATTTCTTCATTTCCCACTATGTTTTATACAGAAAGAAAGATGCTAAATTTCATTTACTTGATATTGTTGTTTGCAGCATATTTGAATTTAGACCTGTAAGTCAAAAATTTTGCCGCCTATTTAATGGTTATCATACAATCATACAAATTTCACGTACCTTAATACAGCTTTCGAGGCACACTTCGGGGTAAATCTTGACAAGTCTATTAAGAATCAGGAACGCTAACACTCTGGAAGTCTCTTCTCCTGTACTCCAAATGTTTATAGCTTTCTGCAATGGTCATGACATTTGAATTTGTTAAATTGAGAAAGAATATAAGTAAAAACTTAATTAACCCATAACCAGACGGAAAAAATTTAGACTGTTCCAATTTGAAAGATGTTGCAGACAACACTTTCAAGTTGATGAAATTTTTAAAATCTTTCCATTTTGGGTTAGAAAACATTGTGGTAAATGAAGAAATTGCTTGTCACAAGCAATTTCTTCAATTTCCACTATGTTTTCCTAAGCCATTATCTCGTGGGGAGTCAAAAGGCGTCTCTGTGTGGTAATGGGTTAAAAGTTGCATCACTGTCAGAGCAAGAGTTACAATATACACTGCTTGTTTTGTAGTTAGTGTCGTTTTCCCATGGCAAAGCATAATATGGCAAAATGCTGAAAATGCTCAGGAGACTTGGAGCACTCTGTTGATTTTACACAAATTGCTCCAAAAGCACTACACTGGAAGCAGACCACACAACTGTTTAAGGCTACGCCAGAAAATTATTTGAAACAAGCAATTTTAAAAAGTTGACTTTATTCTCATAAATGTGATTTTTATCAGGATATATAAATTTACATTTATGTTATGGATTGGCGATTATTATTAAAAATATATTTTACTCAAATTACAATGTTTTCAATAAGGTTGCTTTGTTTTGATGACTCCATTTATGCATGCTTCCTTTCAAATTCATAAAAGCGGCCTCCATATTACGGTAGAGGTATGTTGATAGCCCGCACGTCGCTATTGCCATCCCAGCACATAATGATTAATACAAGAGCCGTCGGAGACGGACAATGCTCCCCGAATAAGGCATTGTCACAATAAACATATGCCATGCAGAGCTAATATAAAGCTAAGAAATGTTAAGCCCCCTTTTTCCATGACATATTTTGTATACGCAAATTTTAAATAAATTATTGTCAAGGGCATCTGATTTGCTACTCAAATATGAAATTTCCTCAAATTCTGACCATTAGACTAGGAGAAATTAGAGAAAAACTATATTTAACCTTAAGTCCCCTTTTCCCATGACGAGGCCTCAAATCCAAAAACCGGGAAATGTACATCAGCATTTTGTCATAGGGAGTTCACATGGTAAGTTTCATTTGATTTGGCCCAAGGGTTATGGAGAAATTGCTTCGGACGGACAGACGGACGGACGGACGGAATGACGGACGGACGGACAGACAAAGCGGCGACTATATGCTCTCCCTTCGGGGAGCATAAAAAAAAGTAACAGTACCTTTAACACAGCCTTGGTGAGAGTTTTATCACAAGCTATAAAGGCCACAAGTTTATGGATGTGTTTCAGCAGCACATTCACCATGCTAACCTCCGATATGTCAGACATCAACTGTGGGAAAAGGAGATGAAATATAATTAGATTACCCCATTACCAGACCGCAAAATTTTAGTCTGGTCTAAATAAATTTTTTGGTCAAAACTCAATATTTTCTTAAACATCAAGGGAATTAAATTTTACATAATTTTGTTTTTCTGCGGAGAAAAATTGTTATAAATGAAGAAATTGCTTGTTATGGGCAATTTCTTCATATTCAACAATATTTTCCAAAGCCTTTTTCTTGCAAGACTTAAACAAGAGCTTCGCAGAGCGGCGCATATACGCCTGAGAGGGGCTTGTCAGTAAAAATTGGCCATTTTTTCAATTCAAGGGCAGATAATTCAAACATGAAAAGTTATCAAAATTTTGTTTGCACAACAAGACACCATAGAGATTCATTGTGGCTAGTTTGATTAAATTCTGGTTGAAACTGTAGAAGTAGCGCACAGGAGAAATGGACATTTTTGAGAAAATGGGCATTTTTCCTTAAATTCTAAAGGATCTAAATCTAAATTCCGTAAGCAGTGTGCACAACTAAACACCATGGAGATTCATTGTGGCAAGTTTGATCAAATTCTGATCAAAACTGTAGGAGGAGTTGCGCACACAAGACAAGAGCTGTCCGAAGACAGCGCGCTCGACTTTCTAAGTTGCTTAGTATAAAGGGGGCATAACTCCAAACAGAGTGGTCCCAGGGTCATGGGCCCTGATAGTAAGGTAGAGGGTGTGATGGTGAATAAGTATTCCAAGTTTGGGTTGAATCCCTTTGATAGTATGGAAGTTATTGATGTTTGAAAAAACTTTAACCTTGGTTGCAATGCCAACGCCAATGCCGACGCCAACGCCAACACCGATGCCGACGCCCGGGTGACAGTATAAGCTCTCATTTTCTTCGAAAAGTCGTGCTAAAAATGGGCATTTTTTTAATTCAAGGGCAGATAATTCAAGAATGAAAAAAGTTATCTGAATTCCGTAAGCGAGGTGCACAACTAGACACCATGGAGATTTATTGTGGCAAGTTTGATCAAATTCCGATCAAAACTGTAGGAGGAGTTGCGCACACAAGAAATTGTTAACGGACGGACAGACAGACAGACGGACAGACAGACGGACAGACGGACGAGCGGGGCCATAACATAATACGACCCTTCGGGCGTATAATAAAAAAGCGCCATTATGTGGAAATGATTTAACAAATGTAGACATACCTTTAATACATCAGTGAGATACCATTTGACATGTGTCTTCACTTTAATCCATCGTTTATCGTTGGTTGAGGGTAGAGTTGGTTTCTCTAGATCGGTGGTCGTGGGTAGATTCAGGACCTTGTGTAGGGCCGGGGGCATCTCTACCAGGCACATACGAACAATACCATTAAATACTGAAATTTAAAAAGGTTTTGAAACAATAGATGTTTGTAAAACATATATGCCCCCTCAACGGCCTACCTTTGGTGTAGCCATCTAACAATAGAAGCAGTCAAATGGCAATATATCAAGTTTGAAAATCAACAAAGGACAATAACTCTGTAAATATGATCTGCAAAGTTATCGTTCTTGAGCAATGCAGCACTTCTACAAAATGAGTTCTATCCTACTATGAAGAAATATGATGAGCAAAGTGATGTATTTTCAAGTATTTTGTGTACTGCACTTCTACTTGATAAGATCTATATACCTACGGATCTCATGATTCTACCTTGCATATTTTTCGAAATATGCTACGTACAAAGTTTGGTCTACGGACTGACTGCCAGACCCACACTTGTAAAACAATAAGATAATCATAGATCTACTATGAAAAACATTGTCTATATGCCAGCTAAACGCAATCCAGCTTCGAATGTTTTCACTAATCAAGTTGCAAGACGTCTGTAAGCAGTATGAGCTTACCTGTACCCCCCTGCACAACATATTTTGTAGCCTCGGTATCCCTTGATGTTTTCTGTACGGCTGCTTTTAGAACTTGGGCCACTGTGGCTATTATTGTGGGTGAGGGTTGGTCCTTAAATAAAGAAGAAGGAAACATAGGTGATACAATAGCCAAAGTAGTTATGTTATACCATTCCCAAACAACAAATTTTGGACCAGTCCTAATGTTGCAAATAACAAAATAATCAATATCAAAGAACATGTGTATATTACAGCATAGAAAATATTGAGACAAAAGGATAAATGCTGATTATCAGCATTTTATTCTTTTGTCTCAATGTTTTCCTGAGCCTTTTTTTTCTGAAAGGCATCAAAAAGTATCACCGTTTGAGAATGGTTTAAACACCCTGGACAACATATTTTGTGGCCTCCGTATCTCTTGATGTTTTCTGTACGGCTGCTTTCAGAACTTGGGCCACTGTGGCTATTATTGTGGGGGAGGGTTGATCCTTAAATAAAGAAGTTAAAAATTCTGAATAAGGAAACATACTCTTAGAGATACAATAGCCAATTTAGTTCATTTTAAAACCCTTTCCCGAAATGGCAAAAAATTAGACTGTTTCAATTCAAAAGCTGCTAAAGGAGAATTATTGATTGAAATGAAAAAAGAATTTGTGCATATCATAGACTAGAAAATATTGAGACAAAAGGATAAAATGCTGATTGTCAGCATTTTATTCTTTTGCCTCAATGTTTTCCCAAGCCTTTTCTCTTAGAGGTGGTCAAAAAGCATCACTAATTTGGAATGGTTTAAACACCTTGAACAACATATTTTGTGGCCTCCGTATCCCTTGATGTTTTCTGTACGGCTGCTTTCAGAACTTGGGCCACTGTGGCTATTATTGTGGGGGAGGGTTGATCATTGAAGAGAGAATTAAGTTGTAAATGTTAGTGCAGTATCACACAAGATAAATGAGGGGAAAAACACAAAGAAGTTTTTTATTGACAGCAAATTGGAATTTCTGAAAACAACGGACAAGTCTAAAATTCTACCATAAAATGCACAAATTTGAACTGAAACTAATCTCACAAACAGACTACTTCATAATCCACAGTTTTTCCTCTTTCCTCAATATTTTCCAATCGGTCATACAAATACTCATACATAAATATTTAATCCTGTCTATTTGATTGATATAGGTTTTACATTCAACTTTTACATTGAAATAAGTTGCTAAGGTCAATTGAAGACATAACCTCAGTTAAATAGTCTCATCCATGTGCTCAAATAATTCAAACTACCTGGGGATGAGATTTGCCTTAAAAGTCTATCTGTCTTCAACCAAATTAAACTTGAACACGGATCTAGAGAAAGGTCCCGTACAGCATTTGAGCTTTTCATGTTTCAAGATCAGACTATGCAAAAGTGCATGTTGATCAGGACCCATGACGCTCTCTAATAGTTGCTTCAGATCATGCAAAGCATTTAGAGAACAACATGAGCCTTAATCAGACTGTGCATATGCACAGGCTGATCTGGCCCTGGTTTCCCAAAAAAATTTAAGTACATTCTCAGACTCAAATCTAAGCACCATGCTCAAATCACACGAAATCCACTCGAACTTCAATTGAATACCAATCAACGTTCGTTGGTATTCAATTGAAGTTGAGAATGAACTCATGAGTATATACTTAGGTTTTTTCGAGAAACCAGGGGCAGGTTCCACATTGTTCTCAAAAGCCATTTATCAATATATGCCAAGACATTTTATTTCCTAACAAACCACTAAAATACCTTCAATCTTTGTGTCCAGTTATCGATCATAGCCTGTGTGACCTTGGTCCCCTTGGGAGCCCTGATTTTCTTTTTCGGGGCATCGTCATCATCATCATCATCATCTAAATCAACATCACTGTCTTGATCACTCATTGTCTGAAAGGGACAAATAATATGACTGAGATACAGATGAGGTGGTGATAGCTTTTCAAAATGAAATGTTTTAATAGATACTCTTCAAACCCTATGTGGTGGGTACTCATTAGAATCGTCTCATTGAGACGATTCAAATGAGTACCCACAACATACTGTTTGGATATGTAATTAAAATTTTAGAATGTCTTCACCCCCTTTTATCTGCTGCTCTGACTCAAAGCTGCATCCTACATATAAGGGGCGGTTATGGTTTTTCAAAAAGCAAGATTTAATTTATTGTTCACTAAAGCCTTTATGGTTGTCATCATCATTATCATCATCATCTCAATCTGCATCACTGTTTTGATCACTCATTGTCTGAAAAAGTTTGAATAACAGCAGTGATTGAGAAAGACATTTCGTTTTTATGGTTAATGAAACAATGTCGCATCCTCATAAAAAATCATTGTGACATTTTGAAAATTTATATGACAATTATAGGGTAAAATTTCTTTATTCTTATCTACAGAAAAATTAAATGGTACAAGGGCCTACTCATTGGCTAAACTATGTGACAATTGGGATTTCAATGTAGCTATGGTGCACAGCACAGGCCTTTCCCAGTCACTGTAAAAAATATGTGATCCATCGTGCTAAAAGGGGCCTTCTGGGAAGTCCATAAAACTAAATGTTGTTTTTGGAAAATAAAAATAATAGTATGAAAATGAAATTTTTGTCTGCAACATCTTTGAATTTGAACAATTCTAAAATCTTGTCATCTGATAATTGGTTTAGTGTTTTTACTAGCCTCAAGCTTCGGACAACCACTCAAATTCGCACACTGATATTATAAATAAAATTTACCTAAAGATTTTATGAAACATGTCTTCCGTATCTTCGTCATCTTCGGAATCTTTCTATGGAAAATTATAAATATACAACAGACTGTCTTGAGGATATATTCAGAAAACCATTGAAACATGTAATTACATAGGCCAGGTCCCCGTATTATCAACGTTCATACGATTTTTTTGTGTGTGTAATTACCTGTAACAACAAACCTGATTGGCCAAATTGGATTTCTCATCCAATCAGATATCTTCTTACACAGTTTACACAAAAAAGTGGGCGTAAGATTGATTATAATACGGCCCCACCCCCCCAGCTAAAGGTGAATTTTTTTAACTTTACCTCCAAAGTTTCGGGTGGTTTATGAAACATTTCTTCCTTTTCTTCATCATCTTCCGAATCCGTCTCTGAAAAATTGCCAAAATCTTCGTCGCTTTCTTCTGCATCCTCTTCATTCTTCTTTTTATTGGTGGCTTTCTGCTTCTTTCCAGTATTCTGTGCATCTTTTTTCTTCTTCTCTGTAGCTTTTTTGGCTTTCTCTGTCATAAAGTATCAAATGATTGTTAAAATTGAAATTGTCCAGCTTAACCCTTTCCCAAAAGGCAAAATCTTAGAGTGGTCCAATTTGAGTGGTTTGGTTTATTGGGGTTTTAAAAAGTTTTCAACTGCTTTGGTCATATCGCAGCAGCTGGAGCACCTAACCATGGGTTCCTGTTGTTTGTCATACAAGTACTACCACAACACCCTTACCGAGCCTCCAGCTGCTCCCCCGCATATGTTCACGATATAAGGTTTAATGAATGATAACTAAAGCCTCTCTTACAGCCCGTCATGTGTCTTTTTAAATTGTCAGTTTTAAAACTCTGTAAAATCGATTTATAAAGACATATGACAGGTTGTAAGAGCGCCTCAAAATATGTACATTCAAAGCCGATCAAAAGTATGAATCTCTTTCGAGAAAAGTCTGCCTTCTTTGTGAATTTTCCTGAATTTCAGTATATCATTCCCTGTGTCACACGCACACTTGTCGAACATGCTTCGTACTCCTGTTTTGTGTGCTCCTGGGGCAGACGCAGAATTGTCGTAGCAAAGGATTGTCCAGTCAATTCTTTGCTGCGTGCAGTCTGCATCGTGGTTGTGTCCAGCAAAATGGTACATTGCACAAGCGTGCATCGCATGACTAAACATACATTTTAGACGCAGTACGCACGAAGACCGCACGCAGGAGCATGTACCACCGGTTGTAAGAGAGGCTTAAAATATTGTGCATGAAAAGTCTTAAATCCTTCTTAAAATCAGTTCTGTAGATCTTTATTCAAGCAATGAAAAAGTCAGGCAAAAAAACTCATGCCCAGCAAATTTTCAGGGATAAAAATTCAACGATGTATTTCATACCTGCAACTTTGGCAGTTTTCCTTTCTTCTTTCCTGTCTGTTTATTCATCTTTCCTAATCCATTCATTTTGCTACAACAACATTGGTCGAAATTTAACTTTTAATCAAGCAATGAAAAACTACCAGCCAAACCTATATCTCAGTCAAAGCTTTTCAACTAAAACCTTGTATCTGCAGCTTGTTTTAAGCTGCAGATACGAGGTTTTCGTTGAAAAGCAGCTATCTGCAACACATTTTCAGTGATAAAATTTTAGCTATTTATTTCATACCTGCAACTTTGGTAGTTTTCTTTTCCTGTTCTTTCTTCTTTCCCAACATTTTATCCCTCTTTCCTACATTCTTTTTTCTACCAACAACATCATCATCAACATCATTATCATCATCCGATGAAGACATGGGTATATCAATATCTTCTTCGTCTGAATTTTGTTCGTCTATAGATCCAGAATCACTTTCCTGATCGTCATTTTCATCGTCAGTGTCGGAATAATCTGAGTCAGGAACATCTGAAATATTCATGACAGTCTAAATCCCTGAAAACCTCTTAAATCACACAAGAGTCAATCCTATTGGACCAGAGATATGTCTAGTCCAATCACTTTCTTGACCACTATTTTCATAATTGGTTAGACAGGGAAATATTCTTAATTCAGAAAATAATATCTAAGTTAGAAGTATTGAACCTGGTCAGTCTGTGAGACAGTGGGGTCACATACTTTTCACAATTCACAGAAGGTCCTTTTTCGCGTGACAGGTCACATTTCATAAAAGATCTTACCAAAGTTCAACAGGGATTGATCCTCTTTCTTCAGAAATTCATAAAATTCAGGATCCTGATCTTTCAGCTTATCTAATGATGATTTGTGTTTGGCCAGCACACCTGGACTCTTTCCTGGGCTGAAAAAGACAAATTGCCGATTGATGATAATTATTTAAACCATTTCCAGACAGCAAAATTGGGAACTAGTTCAAATACAAATTTGTTGCAGACAACCATTTCAAATCATGAAATGCATGGAATTTTAATTTTACTGGTCCTTTGTACAAGATAACATTGAGGGACATTGAGGAAAATGAAGAAATAGCTTGTTACAAGCTATTTCTTCGTTTTTCACTATGTTTTCCAAAGGATATCATCTTATGGAGCATCAAAATTTGTCTATGATTGTGTGGTAATGGGTTAAGATATACATTTAATCCATTTTCTACTATGATTTATCCTTTATCTAACCATAATTCTGAGTTAGGATGCACTGATCTTATCACCATTTGTGGTTGAAGAAGAAACTTTAACCAGTATTTTCTATTTTTGCCTCAATACCTTCTAGATGCTATAATGTATACTAATGCTATATTCATTAAAATTTATTTTGATGTCTGCAACTGGTGGTTTTCAAATTGGATCTGACAGCCTGAAATATTGTTGTTTTGGAAAGGGCTTTAAAAAGTGAAGACAGGTCTACAAATAAGAGGATGTAAAAGCATTGTTATTTCAAATCTAAATCCTATATTGTGGGTACTCATTGGAATCGTCTCATCGAGACGATTCCAATGAGTACCCACAACATATGGTTTGGTGAGTAACAATTCACCCCCTAGATCTATAGCTCTGCCTGGTCATTACAGGGCTTTTCTTCCAAAAATTGGGAAGGGGCCCTGGTCAGTAATTTTGGGAAATTTTAGAGTGATTTTGGTCAAATTGGGAAAATAAGACACAGGAGAATAAATGCACAAATAAGTAAAAAAAAATTCTTTAACAACACTTTATAACCAGAATTACTGAGTTATAGAAGAGAGTTCAAGACACACTGCTTCTTTGTGACATGAATTGCCAATCTGATCAATACTTTTTTCAAATTTTTGGAATTTTAGTTTTCAAAATTGGGAAATTGTAACTTTGAAATTGGGAAAAAAAGAGGCCCTTTTCCAATTGGGAAGCCACAGAATTTCGGCCTCTGTTATAGAAGGAAGAAAAGCCCTGCATTATCATTACACTTTGTTTCCTTTCTTATCCTTTGTCTGTACAGTGGATTTTTCTTGTGTCTTCTCTTTCTTCAAGTTGCCTTTCTTCTTCATCTTCTTGGCAGGAGAGGCTAATGAGCTTGCGTCACTACTCTCTGACGCATCATCAAACGCATCCATAAAATCTTCGACACTTTGGTCAGCCAAATTCCTGAAATAGGTGAAAAATTTGGGCTATTTGGGTTATTTTCGGAATACAAGAAGTTGATGTCAACATAACTTGTATGTGGGAAAGGAATCTTTTTCAGTCTTTTCCACCAAAACGGTTTGTTGGCGAGAACTGGTACGCGGCGAGAACTGGTCGCCAGCCAGTATAGCTTCAATAAAGCACATTCTAAAAACTTTCAGTTGAGGCACTAAGAACTTTGGGCAAATTTAAGCTATTGAATGGGGTACAAACTAGCTGCGATATCATAGCCACAAACTTGATGTTGGGTTGGGTGTTGGTTTGCGAAACCCAGAACAAAATTCAAAAAGGTTTCGGTTACAATTGCAACTAGGTACAAACCTTTTCCAGTGACTGGAAAAGGTTTGAACCTAGTTGCAATAATGTAACCGAAACCTTTTTGAATTTTGATCTGGGTTTCGGTTACAATTCCTTCCTATTCATTGGAATGGAGCAGGTGCTGGAATGATTAATTCCAGCAAGTTTACCATAGTCAAATTTCAAAATAAATTTATGGAATGTAGTACGAATGTTACCTGACAACAGGTTAATTATTTTTCTGTCAATCCAGCATCATTTTATGTTGAAATTACTTTCAAATAAAGTTCAATTCGATTTTCAGGGGTAAAAGTTGAAAATTTTGAAAAACCTGAAAACCTGGAAAAGTCTGTATTTATATAGTAAAAATCGAGAGAAAATGGGGCATTTTGGAATACTCAAAAACCTGAACTTCAGGCATATGCCTGAAAACTTTTACCCCTGGATTTTGAAGCGCAGTACCCACCCATTTTATTCTACTGAGACTTGAATTTTCCGTTGGAAGAAATAATTGGTAACAATTCTTGTTGATACTTTTTAACTGAATTTATGCCATGGAATATCTTTTTATGGGACACACATCTGATTAGATATGTTAGTATTCAAAAATTTATTGAATCGGTCGGCACAATTCTTTCAGCCAATCAAAAACGTCGTCAGCGGACCTGCACTCATTCGGTGGAGGTGAAAGCTTCGGTCTTTTTCGTTGAAGCATAACCAACTTTCAGCATTAATATCTCGACGACTACGCCTAATTATTAAAAATGCGTTGGTAGTTAGAAAGTTTAAATCACATTCTTTAAAGAAAGAGTTTTGTTTATGAATTTTAACGATGGATTTCTGAAATAATCTGCCTCAAAGTTGGTATCCCGTAACGATAAAGACCGAGGTTGTACCCTCGATGAAAAAATGAAAGTGAGGCTATGACGTCATCCCGACTGATTCTATGCAATAATATGTGTTTTCCACTCTGTTGTCTTGCTCCACAAGAATACCTGGATACCTGGATACCTGGATCGTAGGGTCAATATAGTAGATACAATCTGTCGTGACCCCTCTGATATGCTGTTTTGGTAAACTTCTCCAACGTGTAAAGTGACCTTGTTCGTCTCAGAGTGCATAACAAGACGGTTTAAATTTCTTAATGTTCCAATTCTCAGCGTTTAACCTTGATTTAAACTGATTGACACTATCAGCAGATATGGTTTCGTCACTTAAATTGTTCCAAAAAGAAACTGATCGGAATGTAAAACTATTCAGTCTAATGTTGAGATGACACTTCTTGGTTTTGAACTTTAAGTAATGTCCTCTCAGATCATCCTGAGCCAAGGAAAACATATTGTCCCACTTCAATTGGTCCAAGTTGTGTAATGATTTGTAAATCTGCACCATATCAGCTCTGTCTCTCCTGTACTCCAAACTAACTAATCCTAATTTCAACAATCTTTCCTCGTATGTCAAATGGGCTACTTCTGGCACTAGTTTGGTAGCTCTCCTTTGAATGTCTTCTATCATCTTGATGTGTCTTTTCTGGTAAGGGGACCATACACATGAACCGTATTCTAGGATGGGTCTGATTAGAGACTTGTAAAGTGGCAGGAACATATCCTTATCCAGACACTCAAAAGATCTGCGTATCAATCCAAGTGTTCTCTGTGCCTTGTTTGTAATTGTTGTAATATGTTGGTCAAAATCTAGATGTTGGTCGAAGGTGATCCCAAGATCTTTCTCACACTGAACAGAGTCAATGACAGCATAATTCCCATCAGATTCTTTCATTGTGTAACGATAGTTGACATTCCTGGCACCGATGTGAAGCACCTTACACTTTTTTGCATTAAAAGCCAGTTTCCATTTGTTACTCCACTCGTTCAAATTATTCCAGATCTGATTGAAGTTTTTCATGGTCTTCTATGGATGATACTTTTGAATATAGTTTTGTATCGTCAGCAAACACCTTAACAATGCCGTCTACAATCTCTGGCAAGTCATTTATAAAACATAAGAATAAAACTGGTCCAATTACGCTCCCCTGGGGAACCCCACTCACAACATCAGTCCAGGATGACAAGGAAGAACCAACTCGTACACATTGCTGCCTACCACGCAAGAAGTCCTGGATCCACTTTAATGCGGTTCCAGTAACTCCTAACTCTCTAAGCTTATATATCAAATGCTCATGAGACACTCGGTCAAAAACCTTCGCAAAGTCAAGATATATAACATCAATTGGTATTCCGTTGTCTAATGATTCTGTCCAATCATCCAGTATCTCTAGCAGTTGGACAACACATGATCTACCTGGTCTGAAACCGTATTGTGCATCCGCAAAAAGATTGTTCTTGTTCATATGATCCATGAGTTGTTCCCTAACTAGCCGCTCACAAAGTTTACAAACAACAGATGTCAAACTTACTGGACGATAATTTGATGGATCTTTCTTGTTCCCTTTTTTAAATATTGGAGAGACGATAGCTTTGCGCCAGTCATCTGGGATACATCCTTCGTTTAAGCTTTTAGTAAACAATATTGCTAGAGGTTTGGCCAACTCATTCCTTGCTTCATAAAGAACCTTTGGGTGAATATTATCAGGGCCTGGCGATTTCTCCGGTTTAAGCGAACTAAGTGCTTTTAAAACATGCTCTGTAGACACTGTAAACTCATCAAGTTCCTGACTGACACTCCTAGTGTGATGTAATTGTTCGGTAGCGTCCATATCTGATCTAATAAACACACTGCTAAAAAATGAATTCAAAACTTCTGCTTTATCAATATCAGATTTTGCTTCAGAGTTGTCAGATCGATTCAACACCCCTATTGATTCTCTGGTTTTTCTTTTAGAATTCACATATCTCCAGAAGGACTTGTTGTTACTTTTCACTTCAAACGCTATTTTTCTCTCATAACTTCTCTTGGCTTCTTTAACCTGGTTAGCACATGTTTGCCTGGCTTCTGCATACTTTGTGTAATTGTTTTGAGATCTAGAATACTTATACTTTTTCCAGCACTTACTTTTCTTAATAACTGCACGGCGAGTCAAATTGTCCAACCAAAGTGGTGAATTTCTCTTGTTACCATTCATTTTCATTTTCCTCTCAGGAATGTATTTTGAAGAAAGTTCTTCTATAACCGATTTCAATGAATTCCATGCTTCGTTTACTCCCTTATCGCTTAGAAGGTCATCCCATCCAACCTTGTTAAGCTCTGATTTAATACTGTCATAATCTCCCTTAAAATACTGTCGCCAGACAAACTGTTCATCATGATTCTCAACATACAAATTCAAATTACAGCTAATTACTGAATGGTCACTTTTTCCAAGTGGTTGCTTAATGAAAATTGAGTCCTCGTAAATCATAAACTCTTCATTGGTAAATAACAAGTCCAGACAACTTGGGTTTTGTCCGTCCCTAAATCTTGTAAACTCGTGAACATGTTGATGTAGAAAATTATCATACACACAGCTAAAAAAACCTACTTCCTTCTGAATTCTCAGCATATTTACATTCTGGTTTTACCCAATCGATATCTCCAAAATTAAAGTCTCCCATCAAAGCATAGTGACTGTAGTTCATATCACATGATCTCTTTATCATATCAAAGAGTCTTGAATTATTTTCTCTCGTTGAAGTAGGACTGCGATATACCATACCTAATAACAGTGAATCTCTTTCACGCAACTGAATTTCACACCATATGTTTTCATTGTAGTTTAAATGATCTAGACTAGTCACTTTCAAGGCTTTAAGATACTTCTTTATCAACAATAAAACACCTCTATCTCCACTATTGCTTGGATAAAAAACATCATAGCCATCAAATTTTAAGTCATTCAAGCTCATTTTATCTACACCAACTTTAGGGTAAACTTCACAAATCCCAAATATGTCCGGTTTCTCGATATCAAGAAATGCCTCTAATTCCGCTACTTTATTAGACAAACTGTCCACATTGGAAAAACATAACTTAATCCCCTCGTCAAAACTCCTGTGTGATGATGATTCATCAGAACTTTGTTCATTGTCTGAACTATTTACATCTGTGCTTGCAGACTCATCAGGAACAAAATAAAAATCATCTGTAGAACTTGAATCATCAAATAAACTGTTGATCGAACTAGTTGAGCTGTTTAGCTGTGAAACATAAACTGATTGAACTGTTAACGTATTTACATGATGTTCCGTTTCAAGAGTTACGCTCTCACGTCCCCCGAAGGACGATGACCCGGAGGAACATGACCACCTCTAGCACCTCTTTCGGATGATGAATTCTGTTTGGGGATCTCAATTAGTTTATCCCTTCGGATGGCCCAATTCTTCTCAGGTTCTTCCTTTCTACATCTATCTAGTTTCTTCCTCAATTCTTTATTAGCTAGACGCTGCTTCTTCGTCAGATCTCTCCCGATACCAATTTTACTGTAAGTAGAACTATCACGCAACTTGTAGGCATTCCTGAGTATCTGACCTCTTGTCTGTCTACTGTCGATTGTAACTCTCAAAGGCCTTCTCTGAACTGTCGATTCACCGATTCTACTGAAGTCCTCGGCTATCACCCCTGAAACACCTAATATATCTCTACAAATCGAGTGTACAACATCTTCATCACTCTCCTTAGACCCTGTATCTGGCAGATTGAAAAACATTATGTTCTTCTCCCGTGCTTTTATCTCTTGCCTATCATCTAAAATCTCATTGATTTGGTCGGATATCATATCTGGCAGTTTCTTGTCAAGGTCGGAAACACTCTTAGCAACATTCTTCACAGCATTAACTTGTGAATCTAGTTTATCATTACACTTCTTGATATCTGAAGCTACCACTTTCAATTCAGAATCCATACTATCCTGCCTCCTGTGAACAAGAGTGAGCATCTTAAAAATCTTTTGGGAAGCACCTTTGCAAGTTCTACAGAACCACTGAATGCTGTCATCTGACTTTTGAAGAAGTTCATAATCCGATTTAGGCACTCTTTGACATTTTATGTGGTACCAATTATCACACACAGAACAACACAGGGCATCATCAGAGCTAGCTACTGATTTATCACAGTCAGAACAAGTGTCTTTTGTCTCTTTTTTTGATCGAGATTTTCTAAGTTCCAATTTGTCGGCCATCTTGGAAAGTCCTTCACATGTGCAAGGAAACTAAATCCAAATTTCTCACTTAATCCACATAAATTCGAAAAACAATTCAGCCACTGGTCAAAATGCACTTTCCCTCAATTAATTATGTCTATTTTATAACAGAACACCATCCATTTAATTAATAAAACATAAAAATTTGCTCCAGTAAAATTAGAAGGAATAGGGTGGACTCGTAGCCACAAACCAATACCCACCATCAAGTTTGTGGCTAAGATATCGCAGCTAGTTTGAACCATGCACCATTGTAACATTAAAATCCTAAATGACACATTGTTTCACCAAATTGGCGAACCCTTGACAGCAAACCTAAAGAAGCGTCTGCTAAAATGCAATGTTTACATTGTCAAATTTTACACCAAAACTTTTGTCTTATTCTCCCTCGATGAATGAATAGATGAATTAAATTTGGAAGCCAAACGTAAGGAAAATAAGATCAGTAACTTTACGAAGGATTTCGTGATGTAAGTTGATTGTAAACACTTACTTTCTTTTCTCAACTTTCTTCATGCTTTTCCTCGTGGAAGTCGCCATTTAAATTATTCCCGGCTTTGCCTGCGCCTAAACTCAATTCAATAACAAGCCGGTAACCACCGATAAGGTTGGTTCCCTGTGCTGAGCTAACTTTTATGGTCAAAGGGACGCAAATCGTACAAAACTTATCGTTCTGATTTAGAGTAATTTCCCTTTTAGTTTTCCCATTTGTGACCGGTCACGTTAGAAGGGACCTTCTTGGACATGTGAAGAATATCGATAATGGATTCCCCAAAATTGTTTAAAAGTCTAATATGAAATTAGGCAAAGCCTAGGTACGGACGAAGCAAAGAGAAATCTCTATCTCTTTTCTCAAAGACAAGGCCGAAACCTTTTCCGGAAAACGAGATCTGTCTAATTTAGTCACATTCCTACACACACTGTTTTGTTTAAAGTAGATCCCAACTTTGACTGTCAAATGAATGTTTGCGCCTTTTCAAGTAAGGATCATGTAGATCTAAATTTACAAACAAGACCTGGGTTTATGTTCCAAATTGAAAGAGAATAGGAGAAAAGTGAAACAAAACAAGAACATGTTGATGTACAGCATTTCATCATTTTTCCTAATGTTTTGTGCAATATGGACACAAATTTACTCAAAAAGTAATCAACACCAGTTGTGTAGTTCAAATGGAAATCGGTTGAACTTTTGGTCGTTTTGGAAAGGGTCAACTGAACATTAGGTTAGCTGTGCATAAAGGTAGGCTACATAGTGCTAACAGGCGGACAGACGGTTATTAAACATCCTGCCGATTTCAACATTTTCTCCGGCCATGTCCATGATTTTCAAAGGTTCACATCGAATTGCAGCGACTATACGCAAAATGATATAGAAATTAAAGGCTTTTGGGGAGTGAAGAGGCATAGAGAAGTAAACCTACACTATCATGTCACTCTTCGCCTAAATGGTTTTCAGCATTGCCTTCCAAAGAATGTAATTTATGCTGCTTTCCAGTATGATTTGTAACCTCTTTCACTCTTTCCCAAACGCAAACAATATTTACTGTTCCAACTTGACAGCTGTTGCAGACGACAAAACGCTATTTAATGAAAATATGTTTTTTTTATTTATCTTTTTTTCATAACAAAAAATATTGAGGCAAAATGGAATTTTAATCAGCATTTTCTTCTTTTGTCATAACGTCTGTACATGCCCTTTCAAATTCTTTAACCTTTTCCCAAACAGGACCTGGTTTTGACGTCCCAAATAGAAATGGCTTTGGAAAACATTGATACAAAAGAAGAAACAGCTAATAACCAGCAGTTTCTCCTTTTGTCTCAATATTTCTATGCCATATTTTATACAAATTATATCTTTAATAACTACCATTTTGTCATTTGTAGTAGTTTTTGAAGCGGATCATCCTAAAATTTTGTCGTTTGGGAAAGGGTTAATGGACGTCGTTTGAAACCAAATCTGGAAAATTGTTAACAATGCAAATTTATATGTACTTTGGATGATGCTAGATTTTGGAAGGAACATTTACTCATGGACTTGAATACAGCTTGGAATAAGAGGACAGATAAAAGACTGTGGACGGTCCTAAAACTCAAATCTCCGCACTGACTGAGTTTTACCAATTTAAATAATATTGATTCAACCCTTCCCCAAACTAAAATTTTGAAGTTGTGGCATTTGATCCACAATCGGCTCTAATTTCTAAAATAGATTCTTAAAGCAGGACCTGAGTGAGGAGAACTCCATATTGCACCCATTTAACAACACGTTGATCTGAGAACACGATCTTCTGCAATGTTACACACCCCATTTTCCAGATCTCGTATACGCTAAGTGAGATTCTGACTTTTTTAAGAGAAAAAACGACAACACTTCTTACAATGCTTTATTATGTCATAATTATTATTATATATAATTTACTCAGGGTCTTGGGTTTCTGTGAACGGGGTTCGGATATATGTATACAAACAGGGGGCGGGGTTCACTTTTCTAGTAAATTAGGCTATACAATTTTGACTGACTTTATGCATGGAAATGAAATGACCAGGCTGCAGTGGGGGTGGGGGGAGGTGGGGTTCGTTTGACCCCCCCCCCCCATCTGCCTCTGCCAGTATTGTGCTTTAATCCCATGTATACTGCAACATAACCCTTTGCCAATATTATCAATCGATCATTTCGTTGTACATAGAACTCAAGGATAAACAGAATGAACTAGGATATCTGCGAAGGGTGTTCGAACATGCACATACGGTTTATCAATACAATAACGGTAAACCCAGTTTACTTGTTGCACAAAATTCATTGCCATTGGCTAATATTTGCCTAAATTGCCCGATTAGTAAATGGCTGATATGAGGTCCCGAGGCCTGTTTCATCAAAAGATTTAAGACGTATTTTTGATTTACCGACGACTTACGACAAGTTTAGGGTAACAAACGCGTATCGCCATTCTATCAAAACTTGGGTAATGAGAGTGTTGTTTTAAGCGATTTTTAAGGCATCGGTAAGTCAAAAATACGACTTAAATGTTTTTTATGAAACAGGTCCCTGGAACGTCGAGTATGGAACATATCAAGAAAAGTTAGAAGATGGTCGCCGAAATGTCTATAAAAAATGCAAGTAGGCCTATTGTTGACTGAAATTGGGGTCAGTATTTCTTTGCCGTGTATTAGTGGGGCGCACAACTCCGAAAATTTGGCCTAATCGTTCACTTTGTGATACAAGCATGAATTTTGGTATGGTAAGTCATTGAGGGTCCCTGAATCAGAAAAAAGTGCTAGCCACTTGAAATTCGCATCCGGTGGCCATTTTCCAAGATGGCCGCCATTCGGATAAAATTATGTAGTCTATATATCAGATAGAAAGACATTCGAAATGCTGAAATCCGCCGAGATTTTTCTAATAAATCGTCCCAATATAGTCAATTTTGTAATTAATTAATAAACTAGCATGGCTTTTTTACAACAATGCGGTCGTTTATCCGAGATGGCCGCCAAAATACTCCAAAAATGGCCGTTTCTTCAATTAGATATTATTTTTTAATAAGATATTATCACTCCTTGTCATAAAATTTCAACCAGCATAATGGAATGAAACACAAACCGATTTAGCCACATGAAAATCGCATCCGGTGGCCATCTTTCAAAATAGCCGCCATTCTCATGTATTAATTAGGCCTATATATGAAAATATCAAATAGAAATGAACCCCAAGTGATGAATTTTGTCGGGATTTTTATATACCTTTCCTGCACAGTATTTTTGTAACCAATATAAACCAACTTGATGTCTTTATAACATGGCTGCCTTTTTACAAGATGGCCGCCAAAATATTCAAATGTTCAAAATGTTCATAGTTTCTTCAAGGAAATCTTATTACTTTTAACAAAAAAAGATATCAACCCCTCTCTTTAAGTATCAGCTAATAAAATGAATGAGATACAAACAAAATTGTTCTAAGAGAATATATATTTTGCTATTGAAATGGCGACCATTTTTGTATTATCTTAACTGTCTTATTGGCCTCCATAATTAAATACCGATTATCGTCGATTACTTTAAAAAAAAACAACAAAAAAAAACCAACAGCTTAATTAACATGGATTAAATCACTTTCTTGTGATTAGTCGCTTTGCGCTAAGTAAGTCAAACCCAAGTGTTCAAATCATCCTTGGAATCGTCCACACCAAATATCAGAAACCTCATGCATTCTAAACCAGATAGTGTAAAAAGAAGTCTTTCTTACATTAATAATGGATGATTGTAAAACAAATCAACAAAAATATGTAAAGTAAATGTTATCCCTGCCAAGAGGACAAATCTAATGATTTGCTTATTTCTCTTCTGAGTAATTTACAGAAAGAGCAACATCTTAGTGGATACAAATGTACAATAATACTGCAACAGATATTCCTTTATACCTTGCCTTCAATGATATACCAACTTCGTTCAATCCAGCTCTATTAGATGATAATGAGGGCAAAGAGAAAACTTTGACACTGTATAAGCCAAGTATCATAATAGATACCGTCGTTTATCTACAATATAAAGCTCAAACGGGCACAGAAAAAAGGTTTCATTACAGATGGAGACAGCTGTAAAAGGTCTATAGAATCTGATTCGCAAAAGATGCCACGTTTCTTGCGCATTCGTAGCACGATTCGCAAAATTTGAGACAAGCTTAATCAATGAGTTTAAACTATGGACAATGGGAAGTTGCTTGTAAAACTCAGCGCAGTTGTACGTGTTATCGTTCAAGAGTCAAAGTATCACCCAAACAGCTTAGTAGAGTTGTATAACTCGACGAGGTCTTAACAAAATATGATACAACAATAGTTTTGTAAAAGATTTACAAGTATCATGTGACTTTTTTAACTTGTTATATACCGGTATATCATGGAATTCGTGGCTTCTGGGAAAGTCCAGTTTTCAAACTTCATGACTTAGTCCTATTGTATAAGCACCATATCAATGCGCAAAACAGGCTGCATACAAAGCTGGCAATATTTAGAGACTGTGTAATTTTCGGCAACCGAATTATTAATGCTGGTCGAAATGGGGATTGCCAAAAGAAAATGAATGTTGGAGAGTTGTTTGGACTCAGTTTCGTAATGCTGCAGAGAGATGGCTACGAATGGGTGCAAAGACTTGAAGTGGACGGTGTAAGTTCAAGAAAGCCGGGCTTTTCTGCACTTCACTTTATATCTGCGTCTGTGAAATATCACATGAAAGTTAAAATCATAAATAAGCAGTGGCGGTCATCTTCAGCTTCTTCAGTGTTGATATGACTATGTTCACAAGCACTAAACCTTGCTTGTATTCGACATACCATCTCTTGTTGTCGAGGGACCCCATATGGGGTGAGGGCTAGTTTCCTTGTAAAGGCTGTTGATTTACAGAACTATTCTGGCCAAATAACGAATACACCGGACACATGGATGTTGAAAATAGGAATCAACTGAGACGGCGTTAAAACAATAATTAGCCTCAGTGGGTTTGGCTGCCATCTCTTGTAGGCATATTGTCAAAATTGAAAATCGTCTGCTACATTTTTAGAGACCTTCTTAGAAAAAAGCCGGTTGGCTGCCATCTCTCATGGGGATCTTATCAAATTTGAAAACTGTATCACTGGGGACTTGTTCCATATGATTGCCATCTCGGGTCCACAAACACTATATCTCACTTCTCACATTCTACATACCATTTCTCTTTGTTGAGGGACCCAATCTTGTAGTCTACTTGTTACGGTAGCATCTGTGGCTCTAAATTAATTGTCTCACCAAACTGATATACACTACATGTATTACATTTGCAGATATCTATGGCAATCGATTAAAAGAATAAGAAAATAATGATTACACGGACTTGGTTGGCTGCCATCTGTTATCAAGTCAGTCGAATTTTATATAATTCGTCAATGAAATAAGCCAGTGGGGCTTATAAGTCGAAAAAGCAAATCAAAGATTTTTTCCAGTGGTAAAATCGCAATTTTCATATAAAAAATGAAGAACTTTATATTGTATGGCAGCTGTATGAGATTTTGGTTCCCATCTCAAGAACAAATATTGTCTTTTTTACATCTGGCATTTATGTCTGAGTGTTTGAAATGAAAAATGCAAGTTTATATTAGTCTTAGTGCATCATATCATTACACAGGGAAGCTCTATAATGCCCAGATGGCGGCCATCTCAGAAAATGGCCGCCGTATTGAATTTCAAGTGGCTAGCACTTTTTTCTGAAAATGTATACTTGAAACTATATATATACTTATTATAGTAGGTTCCGTGGCTCTAAATTAATAGTCTCACCAAACATGTATTACATATGCAGATATCTATGGCAATCGATTAAAAGAGTAAGAAAATAATAATGATTATACAGGCTTGGTTGGCTGCCATCTGTTATCAAGTTAGTTGATTTTTTTTAAAAATTTATTAATGAAATTAGCCAGTAGAGCTTATAAGTCGAAAAAGCAAATCAAAGATTTTTTCCAGCGGTAAATTCTCAATTTTCATATAGAAATGAAGGACTTTATATCGCATGGCTGCCATATTAGATTTTGGTTGCCATCTCACGCACAAATATTGTCTTTTTTTACATTTTGGCATTTATGTCTGAGTGTTTGAAATGAAAAATACAAGTTTCTATTAGTTTTAGTGCGTCATATCATTGCACAGGGAAGCTCTATAATTCTCAGATGGCGGCCATCTCAGAAAATGGCCGCCATATTGAATTTCAAGTGGCTAGCACTTTTTTATGAAAATATACACTTGAAACTATATATATGCCAAATTTCATGCTTGTATCACAAACTGAACGATTATATGAGTTATTCGCCCCACTAGTATGTAGATAAGTATTGTTTGACCACATTGAACTGAGACTCCTTGCATATTCCGTTAATATTCGGGTCTTTCCGTATTTTTATATCGGGACTATAATCTGTATAAGTACTGTTATACACTTCGCAATACCCACCGAATAATAGTGGCCTAGTGTGTAAGGCGACTTTCCTGTAAACCATATGTCCGTGGATCGAATCCCAGTAAGTAGCGCTTTTGTTTAAATATTTTTACATTCAACATTTATTTCTTTTTTTTTTCAAATGCATGCATACATTTTGTAAACCTCAATCAGTTCACTTGAATCCTTTCACTTTAAGTAGTCATTTAAGAAATGTTGAAACCGTTTAGATACTGGTAATATAAAAACGTGTTTGCTGATGTTGCATGTTGACAACTTGGGGACCCAGAACCTTTTTTTTTCGCTTAACCATCAATTACAATTGGAAAAAGCAGGGTCAATGTATTTTGATTCGAGAGAAGCTGCGAGAGACCAACACATCAGCAACGTTCAAGGGAAGATTATATATGATAAATGAAGGAATAAAGATTTTGATAAAAAGGGAAAAGATATTTAGTGAACTATAATTATTGTAAAATAAAAAAGATGAGTATTTCATCAACCAATAAATTTATACAATAATTAAGTATTCAATTTCATAGGAAAAAAGAAAGAAAAAAAGCTTAACAAAAGTTTCATCAGTAAAATGCTGGGTTCGATCTTGAGTCTCTGTAGGTGAAAGTCCAGCGTCTTTCCACTACGCTAGTTCTTTGTTCAATGACATCATGCAGAAATAATATTTTTCACAGCGCAGGGTATAAACACGCGGAAACTACCGAATACGCCGATGAATGCCGGAATACGCTTACGGAAAACGATGAGTCTCAGGTAAATTTGGTCAAACAATACTACAATAGGACCGGCCGAAAATGACAGTGGCGTAGGCTAATGTTTACTACTTGACAACCAATCAACTCTGTTCGTATTTGTAACGGTGCAAATCAGACGAATTGATTGGTTTTGCAGCAGTAAACATCAGCCTACGTCACTGTCATTTTCGGCTGGGACTATTGTAGTATGTGATAGAATTGCCTAATTAATAAAAGAGTTAAGAGTCTAATACCCCTTTTCTTTTCTTTTTTTTACCAAAAAATCTGGACTCAGAGGATGGTAGCTGATAGGAACGCAAGTCCACCGGCTAGTTTAGAGTAGATACTAATTAAAACATTTCCCGGACCTTTTTTTATTTTACCAAACTCTGGATTTAAAGGGTGGTCTATATATATAGCTGATAGGAACTCAAGACCAGTGGCTGTTTTAAAGTAGACATTAATTAAAACATTTCCTTGACCCTTTTTTCAAAAATCTGAATTCAAAGGATGGTAGCTGATAGGAACTCAAGACCAGCGGCTGTTTCAAAGTAGACATTAATTAAAACATTTCCTTGACCCTTTTTACAAGAATCTGGATTCAGAGTATGGTATCTGATAGGAACTCAAGACCAGTGGCTGTTTTAAAGTAGACATTAATTAAAGCATTTCCTTGACCCTTTTTTCACAAATCAGAATTCAAAGGATGGTAGCTGATAGGAACTCAAGACCAGTGGCTGTTTTAAAGTAGACATTAATTAAAACATTTCCTTGACCCTTTTTACAAAATTCTGGATTCAGAGGATGGTAGCTGATAGGAAGTCAAGACTGGCGGCTGTTTTAAAATAGACATTAATTAAAACATTTCCTTGACTCTTTTTACAAAAATCTGGATTCAGAGTATGGTATCTGATAGAAACTTATCAATAGCCGCTAATTTAGAGTAGACACTAATGGTAGACAATAATTAACAACTCTTATTACTGTCTTGACCAAATCTGGATTGAGAGTATGCCTTTAATAGGAAATCAGCTACTGTGGCTAGAAGTTTAGTAAACAATAACTGGCTATTGTTATTACTGTTTTGGCCAAAATCTGGATTCAGAGTATGATCTTTGATAGGAAAATCAGATGTTGTGGCTAGACTCTTTGTAAACAATGATTAACAACTCTTATTACTGTTTGAACCAAAATCCGGATTCAGAGTATTATTTCTGATAGGAAATAAGCTACTGTGGCTATATTTTTGATAAACAATAACTAACAATTCTTATCACTGTTTTTACCAAAATCTGGATTCAGAGTATGATTTCTGATAGGAAAACCAGCTACCGTGGCTAGAATTTTATTAAACAATAACTATCAATTATTATTACTTCTTTGACCAAAATCTGGATTCAGAGTGTGATTTCCGATAAGAAATCAGCTACGGTGGCTAGAATTATGATAAACAGTAACTAAAAACTCTTATTACTGTTTTGACCAAGACCTGGATTCAGAGTATGATTTCTGATAGGAAATCAGCTACTGTGGCTATAATTATGGTAGACAATGATTAACAACTCTTATCACTGTCTTGACCAAAATCTGGATTTTGAGTACGATTTCTGATAGGAAATCAGCTACAGTTGCTAGAATTTTAGTTAACAATAGATAACAACTCTAATTACATTTTTGTCCAAAACATGGATTCAGAGTATGATATCTGATAGGAAATCATTTATTTTGGCTAGAATTTAAGTTAACAACAAATAACAACTTTTATTACTTTTTTGACGAAAACCTGGATTCAGAGTATAATATCATCTGTTTCTGATAGGAAAAATTGTACTGTGGCTAGAATTTTAGTAACCAATATCTAACATTTCTTATTATTGTTTTTACCAAATTCTGGATTCAGAGTATGATTTCTGAGCGGAAATCAGCTACTGTTGATAGAATTTAAGTAAACAATAACTAACAACTCTTATTACCGTTTTGACCAAAATCTGGTTTCAGAGAATAATATCTGATAGGGAAACAACTACTGTGGCTAGATGTTTAGTTAACAATAACTTACAACTGTTATTACTGTTTTGGCCAAAATCTGAATTCATAGTAAAATATCTGATAGGAAATCAGCTACTGTGGCTATAATTTTACTAAACAATAATGAACAACTCTTATTAGTTTATTTTACCAAATTCTGGATTCAGAGTATGATTTCTGATAGGAAATCAGCTACTGTGACTAGATTTTTAATAAACAATAACTAACAACTCTTATTACTTTTTGTCCAAAATCTGGATTAAATGTATGATATATGATAGGTAATCAGCTACTGTGGCAAGGATTATGGAAGACAATTATTAATTAGCACTCTCCCTAAGAATCATGCAGGCTCTATAGAAAAGGTTAATAGTGACTTTTTCATAATTGAAAAAATTGCTTGCCCAATTGATTCCTATTGTCATAAAAGTTCAAAAGCCGAAAGGAAAGTGCTGTAGCTGTGCCGTTACCATGGCAACGGTCAGAGAAAGATTTTCTCCACAAAGGCAAGATTTCTTGTTTTTGAAACAAGGAAAAATGTACATTTTAAAGATATTAGTATATATTTACCTTTTGATACACAATGAGTTTTTTCTGATTCAGAACTTTTATGCTTATGTTAACTACAAATTTCACGAATGAAAAAGCGAAAATAATTTCACATAATATGTTGCCATGGCAACAACCACAGACTGTATTTTGCATTTTCGCTACCATATTAAATTAGCAATTTTCTGTTCAAATTATCTCCTAACAGCATGGCTAGGATACAAAGTTACAACATTGGGAATATACACTGATGTCTCATGTCGTAATTGAAAAAATAAAAAAGTCGAAAATGTTGCCAATTCATGGTATCCATGGCAACCAAAGTGACATAGAATTAGTAAAAATGGAAAATTGACATGTTTCAAGCCATAAAATTGCAAGCAAACACATAAAAACTAGCATTAATTAATATGTTATTTAAAACATTGTTTCAAATCTGCAAATGTGCACATTAGAATTTTTATTTTTCTTTCTCGATTTGGTTTCCATGGCAACACGAAAACAACAAATAAGCGTAAAATCACATTTTTTGCTTATTTTAAAATCATATATGAAGGAAATATGTTGAGTGAAGTGATATAATTTAAGCATAGAAACACCCTTTCATGTTATGCCTACAAAATGAAAAATAAAAATATTCTCAAGTTATTTAATTTATTTGGTAACTATGGCAACAAACACAGGCTATCGATTGCATTTTTGCTACTATATGAACAGAGCAAATTTTTGTTCATTTTTTTCCTTACAGCATGGCTAGGATACAAAGTTTCTCCATTGGGAGTATACACCGATGGTTCATTGCCTAAATGATAAAATAAAAAAGTCCAAAATGTTGCCAATTCATGGTATCCATGGCAACCAAAGTGACATAGAATTAGTAAAAATGGAAAATTGACATGTTTTAAGCCATAAAATTGCAAGCAAACACATAAAAACTAGCATTAATTAATATGTTATTTAAAGCATTGTTTCAAATATGCAAATGTGCACATTAGAATTTTTATTTTACTTTCTCGATTTGATTTCCATGGCAACACGAAAACAACAAATAAGCGTAAAATCACATTTTTTGCTTATTTAAAAGGCATATACGAAGGAAATATGTCGAGTGAAGTGATATTATTTAAGCATAGAAACACCCTTTCATGTTATGCCTACAAAATGAAAAATGAAAATATTCTAAAGTTATTTGATATATTTGGTAACTATGGCAACAAACACAGGCTATGGATTGCATTTTTGCTTCTATATGAACAGAGCAAATTTTTGTTCATTTTTTTTCCTTACAGCATGGCTAGGATACAAAGTTTCTCCATTGGGAGTATACACCGATGATTCGTTGCCTAAATGATAAAATAAAAAAAAGTCGAAAATGTTGGCGATTCATGGTATCCATGGCAACCAAAATGACATAGAATTAGTATAAATGGAAAATTGACAAAATCTAAGTCATAGGGTTGCAAACAAACACGTAAAAACTGGAATGAATTAATATGCTATTTTAAGCATTGATACAAACATATACATGTGTACACTATGAATCTGGCTTTTTTTTTTCTCAATTTGGTTTCCATGGCAACACAAAATCAACCAAAAGGCATAAAATCACATTTTTGCTTATTTTCAAAGCATAGTTGAAGGGAATATGTAGAGTGAAGTGAGATCTTTTAAGCTACTCTATCATATTATGCCTACCCTACAGTTATTCATTCATATTGTAACCATGGCAACAAACACAGGCTGTATTTTGCATTTTTGATAGTACATGAACTTAGCAAATTTCTGTTAAAATTATCTGGTAACAGCATCGTTAAGATAGAACGTTTCAGCATTGGGAATATTAACTGATGTATCATGTCCCAAATGAAAAAATAAAAACATGCAAAATGATTCAGATTCCAGGTATCCATGGTAACCAAAGTAATATAGAATTAGTAAAAAATTGGAAAACTGACATAACTAAAGCTGCAAACAAACACATTTAGATAAGCATAAATCAATATGATATTTGAAAAATCAGTACAAACCAGAAAATGTGATCACTAGCATGTTTGATTTTGTTTTTGAATATGGTTTCCATGGCAACATGAATATCACCACAAAGCATGAAATCAGTTTTTCCTCATTTGTAAGCGCAATTTAAGGGAAAATGTTGTGTGGATTGATTTAGATCCAGTTTAGATGCACAAAATTATCATATGCCTTCTAAATGGGAAAAAACTTTCATACTCTAGTTATTTTATTCATCTGGTAACTATGGCAATGTATAAGAACTATATTTTGCATTCTTGCTACTATATAAACTTTCTGATAATCTTTCCCTATCAACAAAGCTAGGATACAAAGTTTCAGCACAGGCTTTATAAACTGATTCCCCATGTTCTGCATAAAATAGTAAAAAGTCAAAAATGTTTCAGATTCATGGTATCCATGGTAACCAAAGTGACATAATTGGTAACTAGACAGCCCTGGCGGTCTGGAAGCGCTCCGCAGGCCTGATTGTTTGTCTTGTTGAATGCAATTTCAAAGGTTCAGGCTGCACAAACAAGCAAGCTGAAAATTTCAAGCAAGTAAGATCTTATGGTCAGTAGAACTCTGTGAAAGTTATTGTATTGATTAATTAATACCAATGGTTGTAAAGGTGAAAATAAAGCCGAAAATGGCAATTTTTTCAATTTCAAGGGCACATAACTCATGACGTAAAGTTCATACCAAGCTGAAAATTAAATCAAGGCAAGATCTTATAGTCACCAACATTCTGTACAAGTTTTGTCTTGATTTGTCAATATTTGTAGTTTCAAGAGAGAAAACAAAGTCAAAATAGAGCCGAAAATGGCAATTTTGTCAATTTCAAGGGCACATAACTCATAACATAAAATTCAGACCAAGCTGAAAACTCTACAAAGGTAAGATCTTATAGTCACCAACATTCTGTACAAGTTTTTTGTTGATTGGTCAATATTTGTAGTTGCTAGAGTGAAAACAAAGTCAAAATAAAGCCGAAAATGGCAATTTTGTCAATTTCAAGGGCACATTACTCATGATGTAAAATTCAAATCAAGCTGAAAAATGAACCAAAGTATATTCTTATAGTCACCAACATTCTGTACAAGTTTTGTGCTGATTGGTCAATATGTGTAGTTGCTAGGGCGAAAACAAAGTCAAAATAAGCAGAAAATGGCAATTTTGTCAATTTCAAGGGCACATAACTCATGATGTAAGATTCAGATCTAGCTGAAAATCACACTAAAGCAAGACCTTAAAGTCACCATCATTCTGTCCAAGTTTTGTGTTGATTGGTTAATATTTGTAGTAACTGAAGTGAAAACAAAGTCAAAATTAAGCCGAAAACGGCAATTTTGTCAATTTCAAGGGCACATAACTCATGATGTAAAATTCAGATCAGGCTTTTACCCAGGCAAGACCTTATAGTCACCATCATTCTATGTAAGTTTTGTCTTGATTGGTCAATATTTGTAGTTGCTAGAGTGAAAATAGAGTCAAAATGGCCATTTTTGACATTCAAGGGCAGATAACTCCAGACTTTCTACTTCAATCAGAATTCTTTGAAGGAATCTGAGAGAGGATCACCCAAGGATTATTCCTGTGAAGTTTGGTTGAAATCCATCTGGTAGATTTTGAGAAGATTTTTAAAGGAAAAGTTTACAGACGCACGCACGCACGGACGCACGCACGACGGACACAGCGCCATGACAACAGCCCGCTGGCCTGTCGGCCAGTGGAGCTAAAAATGGAAAATTGACATAATTTAAGCAATAAGGTCTTAGGTCCTGCATACACAAACATCTCGTCACAGTTTTGTTAAACAAATTACTAACAGAAATATAGTTTGTTTGCCATGGTTACAAAAATCTAAGATATTCTGAGTAACATTAATTTAACTTTAAATAAGACTAGAACTAACACAAAGCAGACAAATACCCCTCACTAGCGCCTTGTCACTGAGAAAGTGCTATAGGTCAAAAGATTCTTTAGTTGGAGCAAGGAAACAGATTTTAAACAAAGTCCAATTGTGACATTGACATTTGACCTTCGTGACCCAGAAGCAATGGGGCACCTCCTTGGGTTAAGGGCAACAGCTGTGTAAAGTTTCATGATCCTAGGTCAAACAGTTCTCAAGCTAGAGAACAGAAACGAAAAAGTCTACGGATGGACAGACAGATGGATGGATGGACGGACAGACAGACATACATGGCAAAATCAGTATACCTTCTCTACTTCTTGGGTCATGGGCAACAACTGTGTGAAGTTTCATGATCCTAGGCCAACCGGTTCTTGCCTTAGAGCACGGAAAACGGATTTAAAACAAAGTCCGAATGTGACTTTGACCTTTGTCCTTGGTAACCCAAAAATCACAGGGCACCTTCTTGGGTCATGGGCAACAACTGTCTAAAGTTTCATGATCCTAGGTCCACTAGTTGTTGACTTAGAACACGGAAATGGACGGACAGAAAGACAGACATGGTGAAACCAATATACCCCCTTCTACTTCTTAGGTGAAAAGAGTATTATAAAGCCTTATGCAACACATGCATTGAAAATAGGCGCCTTTATTATAAGGAGATAATTCAGTATAGTTCCTTATTTTTGTTGCCATGGTTACAACAAAAAGAAACATTTTGAGTTTTTCTTAATTCTCTGTATTTATAAAACAATTGATTACAATTAAGGCGATGTAATTGTGTTTTATACATGTTTTGATTTCGGAGATAATTATATTGGAAAAAGTAGTTTTTTGGTTGTTTCCTTGTAAAATCGTTGACGGTTTAATAGCATGATTACCATGGTAATAAGAATTTTAAACATTTTGTCATTTTTCCTTGGTATTTAAAGAGCATAAATAAGTCAATATAGCAACATATACTTTGTTTATATTCATCTCTGAAGCCATGAGAAAAGATGGTTTGAAAATATAATTTTTGCTAGATTGCTGACAGTTCCATGGTTTTGTTGCCATGGTTACGAAAAACAGAGACGTTTTAATTAATTTTGATATTAGCTTTTAAAAGACAAGTGATTGCCAGTAAGGCACTATATGCATTGTTCATGTTCACCTTTGTTGTCAGGAGATATGTTGGTAAGAAAATGTCATTTTTTTGTAAAAATTGGTGATTGTACCATCATTTGGTTGCCATGGTTACAAGAATTAGATATATTTTGAGTTATCTTATTAATGGCTTTTTAAAAACAACTACTTGCCATTAATGTACCATATGCATTGTTGATATTAAACTTTATTGAAAGAAGAAAATTTGGGTTGAAAATATCATTGTTTGTTAAATTGGTGACATTACCATCCTTCGGTTGCCATGGTGACGAACAATAGAAGTGTTTTGAATTATTTTATTCTTTCCTCTTAAAATGCATGTGATGACCAATTAGACAGTATATGCATTGTTCATAACCAACTTTGCTGTAAGGAGATATTTCAATTTGAAAATGTCATTTTTTGTCAAATCGGTGATGGTGCTTTCATTTGGTTACCATGGTTACAAAAAATAGAAAGATTTTGAGTTAATTTATTCTTGTCTTTTAAAAAACAAGGATTGATCATTTATGCACTATAGGTATTGTTCATATTCATCTTTTCTTTTTATGAGATATTTGTGATTGAAAATGTCATTTTTCTGTAAAATTGGTGACAGCTCCATTTTTTGGTTGCTATGGTTACGAAAAATGGAAACATTTTGAGTTATTTTGATCTTTGCTTCTTAAAAGCAAGTTCTGGTCATTAATATTCTGTATATATTTTTCATATTCTCCTTTGTTCTTTAAAGATTTTTAGGTCTGAAAATGTCATTTTTTGTAAATTTTGTGACGGTTCCATGTTTTGGTTGCTATGGTTACAAAAAATAGAAACATTTTCAAAAATTTTATTCTTGATTTTTTGAAAACAAGAGTTTGTTATTTAGAAACCATATGTATTCTTCATATACAAGGATGCTGTTAGAAGATAATTTGGTTTGAAAATGTCAAAAATTTGAAAACTGAAAATTTGATTTCAGTGATGGAACTTCGGTTGCTATGCAACATAATGTAAAATATATTTTTGATTTTTCAATACAAAAACAAATGCACCTAGTGTCATACTTGATAAAATAATAATAGAACAGACATTCTAAACAATTATCATATCTCAAACACAAACCTCAAAAATGTTAATTTCCCAATTTTCATTCAGGGGTTTTCATCCAATCTCCGGAAAATTTTATTTCTTGGTTTCCATGGCAACGGCTGTCAGAAAAAAGGAACTCTCTTGGTTTTGCAAGTTTTTCAACATATCTGATTAAATGAAGGTAAAATGAATGATTTCTGAGAGTAGTCACTATTAACCTTCTGCATGATCCTTAGGGAGAGTGCTAATTAACAGCTCTTATTACAGTTTTGACCAAAATCTGGATTCAGAGTATGATTTCTGATAGGAAATCAGATACATTGGCTAGACTTATGGTAGACAATAATTATCAACTCTTATTACTGTTTTTTTTACCAACATCTGGTTTCAGAGTATGATATCTCATAGGAAATCTGCTACTGTGGCTATAACTTTTCTTAACAATAACTAACAACTCTTATTACTGTCTTGATCAAAATCTAGATTCAGAGTATGATTTCTGATAGGAAATCAGCTACTGTGGCAAGATTTTTAGTTAACAATAAGTAATGACTGTTATTACTGTTTTGACCAAAATCTGGATTTAGAGTATGATATCTGATAGGTAATAAGCTACTTTGTTAAGAATTTTAGTAAACAATAACTAAGAACTCATATAATTGTTTTGACTATAATCTATATTCAGAGTAGTATTTCTGAATCTAGATTCAAAGTAAGATATGTGATAGGAAATCAGCTACTGTGGCCAGAATTATGGAAGACAATAATTAACACATCATATTACTGTTTTGACGAAAATCTGGATTCAGAGTATGATATATGATATGTAATCAGCTACAGTGGCTAGAACTATGGTGGACAATAATAAACAACTTTTAAATTGTATTGACCAAAATCCGGATTCAAAGTATGATTTCTGGGGGCGGCACGAAATTCCAAAATCTACCCAAATCTACCCAAATCTTACCCAAATCTTACCCAAATCTACTATATCTTGCCCAAATCAAGCAAACTGTTCGACATAAATTTTGGGTTTTAATTCAGAAACAAAAAAAATGTTTCTTAACAATAATATCGTCGGTGAACATTACTGCAAAACTTCGTAACTGCTGAGTGTAATCAGTTTCTCAACATTTTGATATTTAGATATTCGACAAGGTCTCTTTTAGCGTGACAGGGCACATTATTCGTACTGTGGCCCCAGCTCTATTATGTGTCATGAGCGGATCCAGACTTTTTTCCTGTGTTTTCCGTGTGACCGACTGCATTGGCACAAGAAAAAACCTCAGCCTTTTTCTTTACAAATTCTAGGGAAGCGCTACCCTGGATTCACGCATTTGTGTAAATAATAAAAGCTGTGACAAATTACTCTAATACAGGTTGAGAAGTTTATTATATCATCGTTACAACACTTAATCCGGGGGTTGTCAGAATAATTTAACCTTTTCCCCAAAGAACCCAGTTTTATGTGCCTTACAGAAAACAACAGCAACAACAACAACAACAACAAAGATAAACTTTGAGGCAAGAGGCGAAAATCGTCGTTGTAAATGCAAAACCTCGTATCTCGGTTTTGGAAAATCTTAAAGGAGAGGGAAAAAAGTGTTGTAACTTTTCCCAAAATTTGGACATATTGTTCACAAATAATGTGTCAATAATACTGACCAGTCAAAATATCTTAAAACTCGCGAGAATCGTCTACACAGGGCACACAAGTTTGTACTTTGAAAATCGCACCAATCGACATACGAGGTTTTGCATTTACACCGACGAAATGCTGATAACCGGCATTTCCATATTTTGCCTCAATATTGTCTTCGCTATATATTGTAGCCTACATAAATCCTATCTTCATCTATTTCTATTTTGTTGCTGAAAATGAACGCAAATGAAAGAAATGAACGTAATACAACAAAAAATGCGATTGATTAATACACAGTGTATATTTTTTATCGCATATTTTTTAAAAAAAAATCTCGCTTTGCACCATAGAACACAATAGGAATGGAAATAAATCATGCGCACAATTCTAGAATTATTCGGTACAATTCCGGAATGGGCAGACAAAGTAAGGATTCCTTCTTTGTCACGAATATCTATAGAGCATAATAATCATATAAATTTCGGGAATACTTTCGAAAGAATCTCATGGGTAAGATTTGGGTAGATTTGGGAGTTTCGTGCAGCCGATTTCTGGTAAGAAATCAACTACTTCGGCTAGTATTTTCGTAAGCAATAACTCACAACTCTTATTACTGTTTTGACCAAAATCTGGATTCAAAGTATGATTTCTGATAGGATATCAGCTATTGTGCTTAGAACTTTAGTAAAAAATAACTGAAAACTTGTATTACTGATTTGACCAAAATCTGGATACAGAGTATGAGTTTTGATAGGAAAACAGCTACTGTGGCTAGAATTATGGTAGACAATAAGTAACAACTCTTAATACCGTCTTGACCAACATCTGGTTTCAGAGTATGATATCTCATAGGAAATCTGTTACTGTGGCTATAACTTTATGAAACAATAACTTACAACTCTTATTATTGTCTTGATCAAATTCTGGATTCAGAGTATGATTTCTGATAGGAAATCAGCTACTGTGGCAAGATTTTTAGTTAACAATAAGTAATGACTGTTATTACTGTTTTGACCAAACTCTGGATTCAGAGTATGATATATGATAGGTAATAAGCTACTTTGTTAAGAATTTTAGTAAACAATAACTAAGAACTCATATAATTGTTTTGACTATAATCTATGCTGAGTCAAAAAAAGAAAGTGTGCACAGAGAATAACTGAAATTTCTATCGTAATTTTGAATATTGGTATTTTAATATTGGTATCAAATTAAAGATTGCCCAATTGCCTATAAGTAGGTGTCTTTTTAAATTGTGTGAAATGGAATTTTTCTTGCGTTTTGTTAAGATATTTGAGACAGGGATCAATTTCGAAATTCACAGAACTTGCTGACGAACGTAAGGAGATTAAATAATGCAATTTTCTTAGGATTTCTGCTTCAATTTCTATTGTGACATATCTTCAGTGAATGACGGCAAACATCTTTGGTCTCACTGATCGATCGTTTCATTTTATCGTTCAGAATTTCGTTGCGTTCATATTGCAAGACGTATTCCACGTCCTGCAAATTCTTTAACTGGATCCTAAATTTTGCGAAACTCAGGCGGTGAAGATGCTCGGCCCTACAGCACACTCATGACTAATTTTCATGCGCCCCTTTACGATGACGATGTGCCTAATGCAGACGTAACGTACGATTTAGGCGTCATGATAATGAGACAAACATATGGTCTCCAATCTCTTATGAGCCGTCTATCTGCCTTCGTCGATTTCAAATGTTGCTTACATATGCTTGCTTTACTGAATCGCCATATATGGTGTAGGTTTGAAACGTTGACGTAAGGGCGTGACCAACGCCATGTACCGATCTTGTCTAGTCATTGCTGCATTCGGAATATCAGGCCGAAGCCTATAAAAATGTATCATTTGTTTTGGAAACATGAATGCAAACGCCTAATTTAAGAATGATGACATTAAAACGAAAACGACACATTTTACGCCGGTTTAAGACACTAGCAAACCTAACGTGTAAAGTCTGTTATGTTTACGAAGACGTAGCATCTTTGGCTATTCAGAATTTTGAAATTTTATGTTTGATTTAGCTTTTATACACTTTGAATACAGATTTTAGACAATATTTTTTATTATGAAACGTTTGTTTTGATAACCACGTGAAAAAAGGTGCTAATAGCGTTTTGCCATATGACAGACAATTTAATCATCCAAAGTTGCGTCCCATGTCTATAGGCAGGAGAAAGTTGATAGCTTAACTCCGTGTAGAAGTTTGGTGAAGGTAATTGCAGTGGTTACGTAGATATAAATAGTAGAAGTATGCACACTTTCTTTTTTGACTCAGTATATATTCAGAGTATGATTTCTGATAGGAAATCAGCTACTGTTGCTAGATAATTGGAGACAATAATTGACAACTCTTATTACTTTTTTACTATAATCTAGATTCAAAGTATGATATCTGAATTACGGTAGACAATAATTAACAACTCTTTTTTTTTTATTACTGTCTCGACCAAAAGCTGGATTCAGAGTATGATTTCTGATAGGAAATCAGCTACTGTGGCTAGAATTACTGAAGAAAATACTTAACACTCTTATCAGTTATTACTGTTTTAACCAAAATCTCGAATCATGGTATAATATCTGATAGGAAATCAACTACTGTGGCTAGAATTTAAGTAAACAACAACTAACCACTCTTATTAATGTTGGGAATATAATCAAGATTCACAAAGTGATTTCTGATAGGAAATCAGCTACTGTTGCTAGATTAATGGAAGACAATAATTAACAACTCTTATTACTGCTTTGACAATAATCTAGATTCAAAGTAAGATATCTGATGGGAAATCAGCTACTAAGGTCAGAATTATGGAAGACAATAATTAACAACTCTTATTACTTTTTTTTACCAAAATCTGGATTCAGAGTATGATGTATGATAGGTAATCAGCTACAGTGGCTAGAATTAAGGTAGACAATGAGTAACAACTTTTATTTCTATATTGACCAAAATATGTATTCAGAGTATGATATCTGATAGGAAACCTGCTACTGTGGCTAGAACTTTATTTAAAAATTCCTAACAACTCTTTTTCCTGTTTGGACCAAAATCTGGATTCAGAATAAGATATCTGAAAGGAAATCAAGTACTGTTGCTAGATCTTTTGTTAACAATAATTTAGAACTGTTATTGCTATTTTACCAAAATCTGTATTCAGAGTATGATAATTTATCTGATAGCAAATCAGCTACTCTGGCAAGAATTGTGAAAGACAATAATCTTAAAACATCTCTTATTACTGTTTTGACCAAAATCTGGAATCAGTGTATTTTCTCTGATAGGAAATAAGCGTTTGTGGCTAGAAGTTTGGTAAAAACAATAAATAACCACTCTTATTACTGTTTTAACTATAAACTAGATTCAGACTATAATTTCTGATAGGAAATCAGCTACTTACAATGGGAGAGAGCAATTAAAACTCTTTTTACTGCATTGACTATAATCTAAATTCAAAGTAGGAAATCTGATAGGAAATCTGCTACCGATCGAGGCTTGAATTATGGAAATCTGATACCGATCGAGGCTTGAATTATGGAAGACAAAAATTAACAACACTAATTACTGTTTTGACCAAACTCAGGATTAAGAGTATGATATATGATGGGTAATCAGCTAATGTGGCTTGAATTTAATAAATCAATAGCTTACAACTCTTATTTCTGTTTTGTCCAAAATCTGGTCTCCGAGTATGATACGTATCTGATACAAAATCAGCGACAGTGGCTTGAATTATGGTAGACAATAATTAACAACTCTTATTACTGTCTTGACCAAAATCTTGATTCAGAGTATGATTTCTGATAGGAAATCAGCTAATATGGCTAGAATTTTAGTAAACAATCAATAACAACTCGAATTACTGTTTTGTCCAAAATTTGGATTAAGAGTATGATTTCTGATAGAAAATCGGCTACTGTGGCTGAATTTATGGGAGACATTTAACAATTAACATCAATTATTCAATTAACATCTCTTATAACTGTTTTGACCAAAATCTCGAATCAGAGTATGATATCTGATAGGTAATCAGCTAATGTGGTTAGAATTTAGCAAACAATAACTTACAACTCTTATTACTGTTTTGACCAAAATCTGCATTCAGAGTACGATTTCTGATAGGAAATCAGCTACTGTGCTTAGAAGTTTAGTGTACAATAACTAACAACTCTTATTACTGTTTTGACCAAAATCTGGATTCATAGTATGATTTCTGATAGGGAAACGGCTACTATGGCTAGAATTATGGTAGACAATAATTAACGAGTCTTAATACTGTTGACCAAAATCTGGATTCAGAGTAAGATTTCTATAAGGAAATCAGCCACTGTGGCTAGACCTTTATATAACAATAACAAGCAACACTTATTTCTGTTTTGACACAAATCTGGATTCAAAGTATGATATCTGATAGGCTATCATATACTGTGGCTAGAATTTTAGTTAACAATAACTAATACTTATCAATACTATTTTGACCGAAATCTGAATTCAGAGTATGATTTCCGATAGGAAATCAGCTTCTGTGGCTAGATTTTTTGTAAAGAACAACGAATAACTGTTATTAATGTTTTGACAAAAATCTAGATTAAGAGTATGATATCTGATAGGAAATCATCTACTGAGGTTAGAATTATGGACGACAAAAATTAACAACTCTCACTGTTTTTACCAACATTCTGGATTTAGAGAATGATATCTGATAGGAAATCAGCTAATGTGGTCAGAGATTTAGAAAACAATAGCTTACAACTCTTATTACTGTTCAAATGTTCAAAATCTGGAGTCGGGTTATGATTTCTAACAGATAATCAGCTACTACGGCTAGAATTTTGGTAGACAACAATTAACAACTCTTATTACTATCTTGACCAAAACTGGATTCCGAGTATGATATTTTACAGAAAATATGCTACTGTGGCTAGAATTTTAATAACAGCTCTTATTAGTGTTTTCACCAAAATCTGGATTCCGAGTACTTTATCTAATAGGATATCTGCTACTGTGGCTAGAATTTTACTAACGATAACTAACAACTCTTATTACTGTCTTGACCAAAATCTGTAACCAGAGTAAGATTTCGAATAGGAATTAACAATAACTAGCACTTCTTATTAGTGTTTTGACCAAAAATCTGGATTCAGAGTATGATATCTGATAGGTAATTATCTACTGTGGCTAGAATTTTAGTAAACAATAACTAATAATTCATAATACTGTTTGACCAAAATCTGGATTAAGAGTATGATTACTGATAGGAAATGAGCTACGGTGGCTAGATTTTCCGTAAAGAATAACTAATAACTGGTATTACTGTTTTGACCAAAATCTAAAATCAGTGTATGATATCTGAAAGGTTATCAGCTACTGTGGCTAGAATTTTAGTAAATAATAACTAACAACTCCTATTACTGTTTTGACCAAAATCTGGATTTAGAGTATGATTTCTGAAAGAATATCAGGTACAGCAGCTAGAATTATGGTACACCATAATAAACAACTTTTATTACTCTCTTGACCATAATCTAGACTCAAAGTTTGATATCGGATAGGAAATTAGCTACTGTGGCTAGAATTATAAAAGACAATAATAAACAACTTTTATTACTGTTGAGATCAAAATCTGGATGCAGAATATGATAGCTTATAGAAAATCAGCTGATGTGGCTAGAATTACGGTACACAAAAATAAACAACTCTTATTACTGTTTAAACCAAAATCTGGATTCAGTGTATGATTTCTGATAGGATATCTGCAACTGTGGCTCATTTTATAGTTAACATTCACTAACAACTGTAAAAACTGTTTTGACCAAAATCTGGATTCAAAGTATGGTTTCTGATAGAAAATAACCTATAGTGGCTAAATTCATGATAGACAATAATTAACAACTCTTATAACTGTCTTGACCAAAATCTGAAATCAGAGTATGATTTCCAACAGATAATCAGCTACTGCGGCTAGAATTCTGGTAGACAATAATTAACAAATCTTGATACTGCCTTGACCAAAATCTCGATTCCGAGTATGATATTTGATAGGAAATCTGCTACTGTGGCTAGAATTTTACTAACGATAACTAACAACTCTTATTACTGTCTTGACCAAAATCTGGATTAGGAGTATGATATCTGATAGGAAATATGCTACTGTGGCTAGAATTTTACTAACGATAACTAACAACTCTTAATACTGTCTTGACCCAAATCTCGATCCAGAGTATGATTTCTGATTGGAAATCAGCTACTGTATTTTGATTTATGGTAGACAATAATTAACAACTCTTATTACTGTCTTGGCCAAAATGTAGATTTAGAGTATGATTTCTAAGAGGAAGTCAGCTACCGTAACTAGAACTTTAGTGAACCAGTAGCACTTCTAATTAGTGTTTTGACCAGAAATCTAGATTCAGAGTATGACATCTAATAGATAATTATCTACTGTAGCTAGAATCATAGTAAACAATAACTGATTATTCATAATACTGATTTGACCAAAATCAAGAATAAGGGTATGATTTCTGATAGGAAATCAGCTACTGTGGCTAGAATTTTGGTGATCAATAACTAGTACTTCTTATTAGTGTTTTGACAAAAAATATCGATTCAGAGTATGATATCTGGTAATTGATAATTGATAGTAAATCAGCAGGAAATCAGCTACTGTTGCTAGAATAATGGGAGACAATAATAGACAACTCTTATTACAGTTTGGACTATAATCTAGAATCAAAGTATGATATCTGATAGGAAATTAGCTACTGTGGCTAGAATTACAGAAGACAATAATCAAGAACTGTTATTACTGTTTTTACCAAAATCTGGATTCAGATTATGATATCCGATAGGTAATCAGCTATTGTGGTTAGATACAGTCGAAACTGTCGTATGCAGCCAGCCAAGGGACACACCAAAATTGGCTGCATACGACAGTTGACTGCTTAACACAAAACAGAATATTCTGAAGGCTGGATGTAAATGTCAACTTGTATGACTGGCCCTATTAATATGAAGAAAAGGTAAGTGTTGTAAAGTAAAAAGGGTACATTTTTATATGACATTTAACTGTTTATCACACCTTTTCATGGTTTATGCACATGATTAGGCAAATTGCCAGATGTATTATCAATATTTCACACATTGCCTGCCAACAATTTGTTGTGCGTGGCTGCTTAAGGGGATATAGGTAAAGAGTAATTGGGACAATTAAAGCTGGCCACTGACCACATTAGACAGTATATTGTTATTCACAGTTACTTTAAAGAGTATAATTGCATGGGAGGACCTGGACTGGCTGCATACGACAGTTTGGCTGCTATACACAGGTGGCCTCTAACACAGTTTTGACTATATTTAGTAAACAATAACTTACAACTATTATTACTGTTTTGACCAAAATCTGGATTCAGAATACGATTTCTGATAGGAAATTGGCTACTGTGCTTAGAAGTTTGGTATACAATAACTAACCACGCTTATAATTATACCCCCCAAATTCAATTTGGGGGGTATATAGGAGTCAGGTTGTCGGTCTGTTGGTCTGTCTGTCTGTTGGTCTGTCTGTTGGTCCGTCTGTTGGTTTTTTCTTTAAAAATCTTCTCCTCCTCAACCACTCAGCCGATTCTTACCAAACTTGGCAGGAATGTTTCTTGGATAACCCTTTTCAAAACTTGTTCGTGAATTTATGATTCGTCAAAAATTGTGGGCGTGGCAGGGCGGGGCTTATCGGACTTAGAGAAATCATATGAAAAATCTTTAAAAATCAATTATCTGGCCAATTTCAAGCAAACTTTGCAGGAATGTCCATTGAGTGACTGTATTCAACACATGTTCATGAATTTTTGATTGGATGAAAAATGTGGGCGTGGCAGGGCTGGGCTTATCAGACTTCGCGAAATCATTCAATAATTCTTCAAAAATCTTCTCCTCCTCAACCACTCAGCCGATTCTTACCAAACTTGGCAGGAATGTTCCTTGGGTGACCCTTTTCAAATTTGTTCGTGAATTTTTGATTCGTCAAAAATTGTGGGCGTGGCAGGGCGGGGCTTATCAGACTTAGAGAAATAATTATAAAAATCTTTAAAAATCAATTATCCGGCCAATTTAAACCATACTTGGCAGGATTGACCCTTGAGTGATTGTATTCATTGTATGTTCATGATTTTCTCATTCGTCAAAAAATGAGGGCGTGGCAGGGCGGGGCTTATCTGACTTCAAGAAATTGTTAAATAATTCTTCAAAAATCTTCTCCTCCTGAACCACAGAGCCAATTCTTACTAAACTTGGCAGGAATGTTCCTTGGGTGACTCTTGTCAAAACTTGTTCGTGAATTTTTGATTTGTCAAAAATTGTGGGCGTGGCAGGGCGGGGCTTATCAGACTTAGAGAAATCATGTGAAAATTTTTCAAAAATCAATTATTCGTCCTTTGTGAACTTAAGTTGGCACAAATGTCCCTTTAGTGATTGTATTCAATGCATGTTCATGAATTTTTGATTCGTCAAAAAATGAGGGCGTGGCAGGGCGGGGCTTATCCGATTTCGGGAAATCGTCAGATAATTCTTCAAAAATCGTCTCCTCCTTAACCAGTGAGCCAATTCTTACCAAACTTGGCAGTAATGTTCCTTGAGTGACTCTTTTCAAAACTTGTTCGTGAATTTTTGATTCGTCAAAAATTGTGGGCGCCGCAGGGCTGGGCTTATCAGACTTAGAGAAATCATGTGAAAAATCTTAAAAAATCAATTATCAGGCCAATTTGAACCATACTTGGCAGGATTGACCCTTGAGTGATTGTATTCAATGTATGTTCATGATTTTTTCATTTGTCAAAAAATGTGGGCGTGGCAGGGCGAGGCTTATCCGACTTCTTCAAAAATCTTCTCCTCCTTAACCATTGTGCCAATTCTTACTAAATTTTGCAGGATTGTTCCTTTGGTGACTCTTTTCAAAATTTGTTCGTGAATTTTCGATTGGTCAAAAATTGTGAGCGTGGCAGGGCGGGGCTTATCGGACTTGGAGAAATCATGTGAAAAATCATTCAAAATCAATGCTTTGACCATTTTGAACTTAAGTTGGCACCAATGTCCCTTGAGTGATTGTATTCAATGCATGTTCATGAATATTTGATTCGTCAAAAATTGTGGGCGCGGCAGGGCGGGGCTTATCCGATTTTGAGAAATCGTCAGATATAATTCTTCAAAAATTTTCTCCTCCTTAACCAGTGAGCCAATTCTTACCAAACTTGGCAGGAATGTTCCTTGGGTGACTCTTTTCGAAACTTGTTCGTGACTTTTTTATTCGGGGATTTTTTTTTTATCAAAATTGGCAGGAATGTTCATTGTGGGACTTATTTCAAAATTTGTTCGTGAATTTTTGATTTGCAAAAAATGTGGTAATGGCAAGGCAGGGCTTATCAGACTTAACGAAATTATGAGAAAAAAGCAATTAAACAGTAAATTTGAACCAAATCCTACAGGAATGTTCCTTGATTGACTGTCTTCAATGCATGGTTATGAGTTTTAGGTTTATTGAAAAATATGGGCATGGCAGGGTGGGGCTTGGGGATTGTTAAATGTGTTGTTTGGTCTGTTGATTTTTTGTTCGCTCTATTTCCCAGTTGATCAGCTCACAGTTCAAATGAAATCAATTTCTCAAAATGCACAAAAACTGCGCTTTTGGGGGGTATGATCACTTTCAGTGATATTCTAGTTGTTTTGACGAAAATCTGGATTCAGAGTATGACTTCTGATATGCAATAAGCTACTGTGGCTAGAATTTTAGAAAACAATAACATATAACTTTTAACACTGTTTTGACCAAAATCTGGATTCAGAGTAAGATATCGGTAATCAGCTACTGTGGCTATAATTTAAGTAAACAATAAGTATATTCTGTTTTTATTCGGGAGACAGAGCGGAGCCAAATAAACGGTTCATTACATTTAGCTTGAGGAGAAACAGCCTTGCCGCTTAGCGGTAAATCGTAGGTATTATTGCAAAACATTATAACTACAGTGTGTATCAGGCTGTAGTTACGAGGTTTTATAACAACACATTTTACAATTGAACATTCTTTCAATTTTGAAATGTGTTCATGCTCGTGCCGTACGTTTTTCTCTTATCTCAACCAAAATATCGAGCAGTAAACTCGTCGAATAACCTCTTTGCTTAGACACACCCTGTCAGGTGAAAAAAAAATGGATTATAATAATTCTTAAAGTGACATTTCACATTTATTTCATTTTTTAAAAGTATACCATGTAAAAAAAGTTTAGCAACTTTGACTTCGTCAATTGAAAACGTGTATTTTCTGTGATATTTAAATTATTTCACAACCGTTACATACATTTTAGCATTATGCATTTACGCACAACATTCAGAGGTCGCTTTGTGGTAACGTTAAAAATTGTGTTAGAAACACTGTCTTGACGTAGGTGAGGGGTCAAAATAAAAAGTTACAATAGAATTCGGTATCGATTATAAGGCCATTTTCGAGCAAGAACAGCGATGAAACGTTTTCTAATCCACTTAAATTGTTTGTACACAGTATCAACATTCACTACTTATCAAGAGATTGAACATCACTCGCGTCAATACGATCACGAACACGTCTTCCTTAAATGCACCATATGTGCTCTATGGATGACAAATCAGAAAGAAAAGGACGGTAATGAGAGTACATCAATGTTGTATAAGCTTAATTTGGCTTAAAGCATCTAGGACTTTATGCCAGTCAAGTCTGGTGCGTTCATGGTGTAGCGTCAGGGAAATTACAACGTAAGGTCAACGTCTAGTAACCGTTCATCTGTGGAGACGATCGCGGATGGTAAGTGTGGATACTCTATGTTGAAATCCCTGTGGTAGCCACTCAGAAGTTTTGGTGTTGGTATGGAACATCTTTGCCTTGACGTCACTAAATTATGACGGTCATCTTCTCGTGGCCTTTTTCTATGACGTCCTTGACCGGGACTATCTCGAACCACAAAAATTGGCTCGCATAGCATCCTCAAACTGTTACTTATGCTTTGAGATGCGCAAAATTAAAAAAGACATCTTTAACGCCGGTTCTGACACGTAGGAACACATTAACGATATAACGTCCTTCTAACGTAAGTCCATGGCGTAGTCCCACAGTGTTGCAGAAAGCACATTTTTGTGGCCTTTTTTATGCTGGACAAAGACAATTAAGTTCACACCTAAATGTATTCTAGAATTTTGCTCCATACACATGAATACCATGGCAGACATGAAAACCGGAAATGCACACCTTGAGTACGAGACGCACGCGATGGCGGTATAAAATTCATCTGTTTGTATTCTCTAGCTATAATCTATTGTGTAAACGTTTAATTTTATGTTAGAACAAAAATAATTTGATTACTACAGTTATTTACATTTTGTTGCTAAACTTTTTTTTATTATGTATATGTCTTGATGCAAAGATTGTTTATTCTAATACGTAGAAATGCTATCGGTTTTTTAAGTTGTTATTTAGAAGCGAAAAATGCGCCTTTAAAGTTGAGACAGAAATGGCAAATTCTATACAAATGTGAACTGTTGTCCACAACAATTTGTCTAATTTTAGCACAAAAATGTATATTTCTCGTACACGGTTCAATATTTTGACTTGAAATTTTCAGAATTTTCACAAGAATAGATGCTCATCAGATAGCATAAAAGTAAAATTTATGTAAAAATAATTGTGAAATGTCACTTTAACACTGTTTTGACCAAAATCTGGATTCAAAGTATGATATCTGATATTATTGCCTAAAATGTGTGTTTTCAGTCTGTTATTGGTATTGGATAACAAGCAAAAATCAGTCCGATATCGTCAAAAACTGGTCGTTATTCAGTAAATTCACGTGCATTATCGGACTGGTTTTGCATTCACATATCCTCGATCGGGGATTTGTTGTGAGTGCTTCAGAAAATTGAAAATAAAGCCGAAATTTTGTCATTTCCCTTTTCCGCGATGTAAATTCTTATAAGACCCCATTTCCAGTTTACACCCCAATAAATCATATCTGATGACGTAATATAGTGACGTAGGTTTAATTCTTGGAATCAAAAAGTAAACAATTGTAAACAAACGGGCACCTGACAGATTTTGAACTAAAAGTAGATTTCGTGGACATGGAAGGATAGAAATTAGAATTGAGTGGTTGTGGTCTAGGTCAAATGTGATGGTAAGCCTATGCGTTTCTTGTTCTTCTTTTAGTTACTGCAATTTTTTCTTTACAACTTTGTTTTTTATCGAAATAAACGAATGTCTGAAACGAACCAGATATCTACCTCGAAAGTTCCGACCTTTTGTTTTATTACTCGCACTGAAATGAACGTTAGAATATGCAGAGTATATTTCCAAAAGAAAACTTAGTCGAATATTGTTACGATTTCGCCAACCCAAATGAAGATTATGTCAGTAGAAATGCGATGAAACTTGACTATTGTTCAGCAAAGTTTAACCCGGGACAACTTAATTTTCGTGCGCAAAGTCTCTTAGTTGAGCGTCTTATGAAAACATTTCCGAAGTGAGGTCATTACATATGCAGATGTCCCGGGTTAATCTTGCTGGACAATGCATAGCTACACGATGAAAATCTAACGGCCCGTCTAGTGGATATCGTACTTACTCGATATATATATGTCGAGTCGAATGCCGGAAAACTCTGGTGTCTGTCGGTGTAAATGTGGCTAAATTTTCACAAAGTTTTTTAGTTATTCGTCTTATTTTATCACATTTCTTTGCAAATTCTTCATATTTTATGCAATAATAGCGTCAATTCACGTTTTTTCGGTCGTTAACATTGACAGTATGATATCTGATAGTAATCAGCTAAGTACTGTGGCTAGATTTTTGCAAAGAATAACGAATAACAGTTATTACTATTTTGACCAAAATATGGATTCAGTGTATGAATTATGTTAGGTAATCAGCTCCTGTGGCTAGAATTTTCGTAAAAAATAACTAACAACTCTTATTACTGTTTTGACCAAAATCTGGATAAAAAGTATGAAAATATGATAGGAAATCAGCTTCTGTGGCTAAAATTATGGAAGGAAATTATTAACAACTGTCATTACTGTTGTGACCATATTATGGATTCAGAGCATGATATCTGATAGGTAATCAGCTACAGTGGCAAGAACTAAGGTAGACAATTATCTACAACTCGTATTACTGTTTTGACCAAATTTTCGATTCAGGGTATGATTTCTGATAGGAAAACAGCTACTGTTGCTAGAAATATTGCAGACAATAATAAACAACTCCTACTATTGTCTTGACCAAAATCTGGATTCAGAGTATGATTTCTGATAAGAAATTATATACTGTGGCTAGAATTATGGTAGACAATAGTTAAAAACTCTTATAACTGTCTGAACCAAACTCTGTATTCAGAATATGAGTTCAGATAGGAAATCAGCTATTGCGGCTGAAATTTTAGTAAACAATAACTGACTTGTAACGTTATTACTATTATGTATTCAGAGTATGATTTCTGATAGTCATTCAGCTAGTGTGGCTGGAATTTTAGTAAACAATAACTAGCTACATTTTTTTACTTTTATGACCAAAATCTGGATTCAGAGTATGATTTCTGATAGGAAATCAGCTATTGTCGCTAGATTTTTAGTAAACGATAACTAGCAAATCTAATTACAGCTTTGACCAAGCTGGATTCAGAGTATGATTTCTGAAAAAAAAAATCAGCTGTTGTGGCTAGATTTTTAATAGACAATAACTAATAACTGTTATGACTGTTTTGACCAAAATTTCGATTCAGAGAATGATATCTGAGAGTTAATCAGCGTCTTTGGCTAGAATTATGAAAGACAATAAATAACAAATCTTATTACTGTTTTGATCAAAATCTAGAATCAGAGTATGACATCTCGTAGGAATTCAGCTACTGTGGCTAGAATTTTAGAAATCAATAATTTACATTTCTTGTTACTTTTTTTACCGTAATCTGGATTCAGAGTATGATTTCTGATAGAAAAACACATACTGTGGCTAGATTTATGGTAGACAATAATTTACAACTCTTATTACTGTCTTGGCCAAAATCTGGATTAAGAGTATTATTTATAGCAGCTGCTGCGGCTACTGCGGCTAGAATAATGGTAGACAATAATTAAAAACTCTTATTACTATCTTGGACAAAATCTGGATTCAGAGTATAATTTCTGATAGAAAAAGAGCTACTGTTGCTAGAATTTTAGTAAACAACAGTTAATAACTGTTATTACTGTTTTGACGACCAAAATCTGAATTCAGGGTATGATACCTTACAGCTGATCAGCTACCGTGGCTAGAATTTTAGTAAAGAATAACTAACAATTCTTATTACTTTTCTGACCAAAATCTGGATTTAGAGTATGATATCTTACAGGAAATCAGGTACTTTGGCTAGAATGATGGAGGAGAATCATTTTAACACATCTCTTATTACTATTTTGACCAAAATCCGGAATCAGAGTATTATTTCTAGCAGATGATCATATACTGCGCCTAGAATTATGGTAGACAATAATTAGCAAATCTTATTAAGTACTATCTTGACCAAAATCTGGAATCAGAGTATGATATCTGATAAGAAAACAGCTACTGTGGCTAGAATTTTACTAACGATAACTAATAACTGTATAATAATTGTTTTGACCAAAATCTGGATTCAGAGTATGATTTCTGATAGGAAATCAGCTACTGTAGCTAGAATTATAGTCAACATTCATTTACAACTGCTATTAATGTTTTGACCAAAGTCTGGATTCAGAGTATGATATCTGAGAGGTGATCAGCTTCTCTGGCTAGATTTATGGTAGACAATGATTAACAACTCTTATTGCTGTCTTGACCAAAATCTGGATTCAGAGTATGATATCTGATAGGAAAACAGCTACTGTGGCTAAAATTTTACTAACGATAACTATAACTTTTATTATTGTTTTGACCAAAATCTGAATTAAGAGTATGATTTCTGATAGGAAATCAGCTACTGTGGATAGAATTATAGTCAACATTCATTTACAACTGTAATTACTGTTTTGACCAAAGTCTGGATTCAGAGTATGATATCTGAGAGGTAATAAGTTTCTGTGGCTAGATTCATTGTAGAAAAAAAATAAAAACTCTTAATACTGTCTTCACCAAAAATTGTTTTCAGAGTTTGATTTCTAATAGACAATCAGATACTGGGACTAGAATTATGGTACGTAATAATTAACAACTCTTATTACTATCTTGACCAAAATCTGGATTGGTATGATATCTGACAGGAAATCTGCAACTGTGGCTAGAATTTTACTAAAAAAATCTAATAACCTTTTTTTACTGTTTTGACCAAAATCTGAATTCAGAGTATGATATCTGACAGGTAATCAGCTACTGTGGCTAGAATTTTAGTAAACAATAACTAACAATTCTTATTATTGTTTTGACCAAAATCTGGAGTAAGAGTATGATATCTTCCAGGAAATCAGCTACTGTGGCTATAATTATGGAAGACAATCATTTAAAAACATCTCTTATTACTGTTTTGACCAAAATCTGGAATCAGAGTATTATTTTTAGGAGATAATCAGCTACTGCGCCTAGAATTATGAAAGACAATAATTAACAACTAGCTCTTATTAAGTACTATCTTGACCAAACTCTGGATTCAGAGTATGATATCTGATAGGAAAACAGCTACTGTGGCTAGAATTTTACTAACGATAACTAATAACCTTTGTTATTGTTTTGACCAAAATCTGGATTAGGAGTATGATTTCTGATAGGAATTCAGCTACTGTGGATAGAATTATAGTCAACATTCATTTACAACTGCTATTACTGTTTTGACCAAAGTCTGGATTCAGAGTATGATATCTGAGAGGTAATCAGCTTCTCTGGCTAGATATATGGTAGACAATGATTAACGAATCTTATTTCTGTCTTGACCAAAATTTGTTTTCTGAATATGATTCTAATAGGCAATCAGCTACTGCGACTAGAATTATGGTAAACAATAATTAACAACTCGTATTACTATCTTGACCAAAATCTTGATTCAGAGTATGATATCTGATAGGAAATCTGCAACTGTGGCTAGAATTTTAATAGAAATAACTAATAACTTTTTTTTTACTTTTTTACCAAAGTCTGGATTCAGAGTATGATGTCTGATAGGTAATCAGCTATTGTGGATAGAATTTTAGTAAACAATAACTAACAACCCTTACTGCTGTTTTTACCAAAATCTGGATAAAAAGAATGATATCTTACAGGAAATCAGCTATTGTGGCTAGATTTATGGTAGACAATAATTAACAACTCTTATTACTGTCTTGACCAAAATCTGGATTCAGAGTATGATATCTGATAGGAAATCAGCTACTGTGGCTAGAATTTTAGTAAGCAATTAGTAATAATTCTTAATGTTGTTTGTCCGTTTAGTATATAATAACAAACTTATCTTATAACTGTTTTGACCAAATTCTGCATTCAGAGTATGATTTCTGATAGAGAAACCGCTAAGTACTGTGGTTAAAAATATGGTAGACAATAATTAACAACTCTTATTACTGTCTTGACCAAAATCTGGATTCACAGTATGAATTCTGATAGGCTACTGTGACTAAAATTTTATTCAAAATAACTAACAAATGTTATTACTCTTTTGACGGAAATATGATTTCAGAGAATGATTTTTAATAGAAAACCAGGTAGGGTGGCTAGAATAATGGTAGACAATAATTAACAACTCTTAGTACTGTATTGACCAAAATATGGATTCAGAGTATGGTTTCTTATAGGAAATCAGCAACTGTGGCTAGAATTTTTATTAAAGAAAAACGAATAACTGTTAATGCTGGTTTGACCCAAATCTGGATTCAGTGTATGATATCTTATAGGAAACTGCTGCTGTGGCTAGAATGTTAATAAACTATAACTAACAACTCGTATTACTGTTTTGACCGAAATCTGGTTTAATGTAAGTTTGTAGAGCGGCCATGTGACTAGCAAATTTTGTGTTTATTCTGCGGCACCAAATGCCAATGCTACAATTTTCATCAACAATTTTAAGCGAAATATTCCCCTTTTTTGTGATGGTGAATATCAAATGAAGTATTTTATTGTTCTAAATGTAAACATATGCCAGAAAATTTTAGTATTTTTTTTTTGAAAATATATTTATCTAAGTCATAATTAGGCTAAAACGGGGTGGGTGGGGTTAGATAAAGTCAAATATCTTTTTTCTATTTGCTTGGAAATGTGTGCTGAATTTTTGTATAAAATAAGCTCTTGTTATTATCTTCAAAATATCCAAAAACAAAAAATATTCATTGGGTAATTTTTTGGCGATTTGAAAAAAAAGTTGCAAAATTTTCTTAAAAAAATGCGATTTTTCAACTTTTCCCATATTTTTTTTCAAGAAAGTGTTTTTAAAATATCTACATAGTAAAAAAAGTTTTGCAAGAAATGTAAATATCTGTAGTAACCAAAATATTGGTGTTTTAACATAAAATCAAACGTTTACACGATAGATTATAGCTAGAGAACACAAAAAGATGAATTTTATACCGCCATTGCGTGCGTCTCGCACTCCAGATGCGCATTTCCGGTTTTCATGTCTGCCATGGTATTCATGTGTATGGAACATAATTATAGAAAACATTTAGGTGTGAACATAATTTTCTTTGCCCAGCATAAAAAGGCCACCAAAAAGAATTGTCTGCAACGCTGTGGGACTACGTCATGGACTTACGTTAGAAGGACGTTGTATCGCTAATGTGTTCCTACGTGGCAGAACCGGCGATAAAGATGTCTTTTTGAATTTTTCGCATCTCAAAGCATAAGTAACAGTATGAGGATGCTATGTGAGCCAATTTTTGTGGTTTGAGATAGTCCCGGTCAAGGACGTCGTAGAAAAAGGCCACGAGAAGATGACCGTCATAATTTCGTAACGTCACGGCAAAGATGTTCCATATCAACACCAAAACTTCCGAGTGGCTTCCACAGGAATTCAACATAGAGTATCCACACTTACCATCCGTGATCGTCTCCACAGATGAACGGTTACTAGACGTTGACCATACGTTGTAATTTCCCTGACGCTACACCATGAACGCACCAGACTTGACTGGCATAAAGTCCTAAATGCTTTAAGCCAAATTAAACGCATACAACATTGATGTACTCCCATTATCATCCCGTTCCTTCTGATTTGTCACCCATAGAGCACATACGGTGCATTTAAGTAAGACGTGTGCGTGATCGTATTGACGCGAATGACGTTCAATCTCTTGATGAAGTAGTGAATGTGGATACTGTGTACAAAAAATAAGATTATTAGAAAACGTTTCACTGCTGTTCTTGCTCGAAAATGGCCTCATAATCGATACCGAATTCTAGTGTAACTTTTTATTTCGACCCCTCACCTACGTCAAGACGATGTTTCTAACACAATTCTTAACGTTACCACAAAGCGACCTTTCAATGATGTGCGTAAATGCATATGCTTAAATGTATATAACGGTTGTGAAATAAATACCACAGAAAATACATGTTTTCAATTAACAAAGTCAGTGTTGCTAAACTGTTTTTACATGGTATATTTCTTTCAATCATTTCATCACAGTTGTGCATATGTTTAGTCTCTAAATTGATATAACATTTGAAATTATCCCTTCAGAATAACTTACTTTACGACTTTAAAACATAAGGGTAATTTTGCGAAAATGGTCATTACTAGTCAAGGGCAGATAACCCTGACATAAAAATGATTCAGGAAACTTATCCTGATTTTTTTTATATTTTGTTCAGGATATGTTACTTTACAACATATGTACAAATTAAAAAAAATTAATTGGGCGCGGATAAAAAGTAACCTCCGAGTCCAAACTTACCTTAAAGGGGGGGGGGGGGGCAGCTATGCTGTCGAAAATGCAAATAGCACAATAATTACAAACCACAAATAACGTATGAAATTACCAACCTGAAGGGTTAGATCACTTACGTCCATTTTTAGCACTCATCAAGCTTTATCAAGTATTAAAATCCAAGTCAATTAATAACGTGCAGCCAGTTTTCATTGTCCTTGTTTTTGTTTTGTAACGGCTACATATGCCCAAACTTCAAAAAGCAATTACGTCAGAGGTACGTCATCAGTGCTCAGCGAGATTCAACACACCGTACAACCGACTGCGTCGAAAGTTTGTGAAGACAGACTCGGCATCTGATGCCATGTGCATGGTAGGTCAAATGAATTAATTTTTATAAATTAACGAAAGGATCTTTGGTATTCTACAGTTAATGAATACGCGTATAAATGTTCAGCGTTTGTACAAAATAAACATTTCCACGTAGATCTATCCCTCGCAAATAAGGTCACAGTCATCGACACAGCCGGTTGTACGGTGTGTTAATACCGCGGATGTGTCTCGTTGACCTTGACATTGTCTCGTTTTGAAGTAAAAATAGAATGTGTAAACACGCTTGTAAAGGATTGGTCTATAGCAAAGGAAAGGTGGTTATTCGCCGTTTTTGAGGTTTTCATGCATTGCAAATTGTTTTTCCATGCACAAATATGAGTTCCCGAACAGTTCGGAAGCATAAAAGCCTAGAATGGGCCCCTTTAAGAGTGTGCAATCTGATAGAAAATCAGCTATTTAATGTTCTTAGAATAATGAAGGAAAATAATTAACAATTCTTATACATTGTAATTAATACTGTTTTGACCAAAATTTGGATTCAGAGTGTGATTCTTATATGTAATAATCTACTGTGGCTAGAAATTTAGTAAACAATAAGTAATAATTCTTAATACTTTTTGAGCAAAATCTTGATTAAGAGAATGATTTCTGACAGGAAATCAGCTACTGTGGCTAGATTTTTAGTAAAGAATAACTCTTATTGCTGTTTTGAACTAAATCTGGATTAAGAGTATGATATCTGATAGGAAATCAGCTATTGTGGCTAGAATTAGGAAAGACAAAAATTAACAACTCTTATTACTTTTTGACCAAGATATACATTCATGGTTTGATATCTGATAGGAAATCAGCTACTGTGGCTTAAATTTTAGTAAACAATAACCTACAACTCTAATTACTGTTTTGTCCAAAGTCTTGATTTAGAGAATGATGTCTGGTAGGAAATCAGCTACTGTGACTAGAATTATGGAAGACAATAATTCTAAAACATCTCTTATTATTGTTTTGGACCAAAATCTAGATTCAGAGTATTATAATTTCTGATAGAATAATGGAAGACAATTTAGCTAACAACTCCTATAACTGTTTTGACCATAGTCTAGATTCAAAGTATGATATCTGATAGGTAATTATCGGATGTGGGTAGAATTTTCATAAATAACAACTAACAACTCTTATTACTGTTTTGTTCATAGTCTGAATTCCGATTATAATATCTGATAGAAAATCAGCTACATTAGCTAGAATTATGGAAGACAATAATTAACAACTCTTATTACTGTCTTGACCAAAATCTGGATTCAGGGTATGATATCTGATAGGTAATTATCTACTGTGGCTAGAATTTTAGTAAACAATAAGTAATAATTCTTAATGTTATTAAGTCACGATTAGCTGAACAAATTAATTTCTTATTTGATAGTTGACGCCAGAAGTAGAAAATGTGATTGCATAGAATGTATTGCAGGCTAATGAGAAATATCAATGAATAGCGAACAGTTTTCCCGCGTTCGTGTGCTAAAAATAGATTTCCGATGGGAATACCCCAACAACGTTCGCCGGGTACCAGTCTAATATTTTGTTTATCGGTCAATGAATCGGACAATTTTTCGTAACCGTGTTAGCAAAAAAATATTATTTTCAAGCGCGATATTAGTCGATCATAGATAATGCAGGCGGGAACTAAAACTACGAAACATTGCGCATATGCAACACGCAACATTGCTTCCAGATACGGAGACAGACCAGAAATGACAAACGTTTTTTCTTGAGATTCCTCAGCAGCTTAACCAGAAAAAACATCGAAAAGTCTGAAGGTAAAGTAGATGTGATCATGAAAGTTCTCTGGTAGATAGATCTCACCAAGGAGAAGTGCAACGTACACGGAACATAACTCTATCTTGCTTATTTTGTGAGTTATTGCCCATTGTTGTAGTGAAAGCCTATGGGGTATCAAATCACATACAGCGACAAATACTAGTTTTTTCTATATTAACCCTTTCCCAAACAAGACCGGTTTTGACGTCCCCAACAGAAAATTCTTGGGAAAACATTGAGACAAAAGAAGAAAATGATGATCGACAAAATCGAAAAGGCATGCACAGCAGACAAAATGGGTGTGAATAACTTCTTTGGATATTGATGATCATCCTTCTTTTGCCTCAATATTTTCTCCGAGATAAAAGTCATTTTGAAGGTCAAGGTCAAATATCTCAACAACGAGCCAACGCTTTTCTTTCAAGTTTCACACAAAGTTATATTAATATCTGGATAATACATCTGTAAAGTTTCATAGAAATCGGGTTTCAAATGAAACATGTGGAGATAGTTTGGTAAAGTTGGTCGTTAAAAAATAGCGAAATTCTTCGAAAGAAAGAAGAATGGGTATTACGGAAAGGATATACATGGAATATCAAATGTAAGCCAATAAATGTTTAACGCATATATCACAAGACACACATACAAATTTTCACGCATCTGGGGCTAAAAATAAGAAAAATAAACGACTTAGAATGACCCCTCCTGTGTTTCAGTCCATCTTACCCCACCCACTTTATTTACCCATATCTCGGAAAATAAGCCGAAACCAGATTTTTTACACATACAAATTAAAGATATTATGTAACCCTATCAATCCACAAAATTTAAAGAAAATCTATTTTTCGACCCCTTATTGCAACCCATCCTTTATTGTAAACATTACATTTTAATTTATTCTCACATGGCCTTAAATTCAAATGTCTTAGGAAAAAAGTTGATCAATAAAAAGTCAACTTTAACCACCAGATAGGGACTACAAACCATTAAGATTCAAGTATAGTTAGGCAGATATGGCATATGATCGTTCACTTTTTCAGGAAAGCACCAAATTTGGCACACATGTAGTATAGAACCATACAAATGGTTTCCTAGGTAGATCCCAAAATCAGACCCTCCTGATGGCCGCCATATTGAATTTCAATATGGCCGCCAATTTTTTTGACTTGTTAACAGCAATATCTCCCTTATTATGACAGATATTGACTTACTTTTTGCGTCTACACCTATATTTGAAGTACCAGCGGATCAAATGAATTCATGCATGTGTGCGTTTGGAATGGCCATCTAGGATTTCAAAGATGGCCGCCACTAAGTTCTGCTCTGTTTATATCTTTCGAATTTTAACTGATACAAATTATCTTTCAATTACTTTCAATCACTTGTACGAGCTTTGTTTCAATAAAGCCATTTTCAAAAGATTTTGAGTTGGCCATTTCAATTTCAAGATGGCCGCCCGTAAGTCGACCAGTATTTCATTTATTTTCATCTTTTTACCGCAAAATATAGTTGACATAGTTATAAATGGAGCAGATAAGACATGACATGATACAGATTGTGTTTTAATCATAAAATTAGAGAAAACATTGCTCAATATGAACATTTTGAGATATAAGATGATAACCACCAGAAGTTCCTCCTGGCTGCCATATTTTAAAATGGATGTCATTTAATGAATAATAATCCTTCAAATGGGTAAATGTTTACTTCAAATGTGTTACCGAGTGTTGAACTTTATTTAAATTTATTATTGAGATTGACTAGTTATTATAAATGTCCCATTTTTATAATAACCGAATACATACTAGTTTGTAATTCATGATAGATGGTCGCCGATAAAAGGGGTACATTTGTTTAACAAAGGACTTCTCTGTTGCATTTTATTGCCGTTCTGTGAATTTGATATGGTTATGCAATCTTTAAAAAGAAACATCCAAGCAAGAATATTGATAAACATATGGCAGATTTCTGTTCTACACAAAGATGACTTCGGCAAGAGATGTAGTAAATGATTTGTGCGTCAACCCTCAATGTTTGAGAGGACATTGTGTCTATTGAAGTCACTTGTACATCACTTGTACATACATGTTGGATCGCCACCTTCTTATTCAAAATGCCTATCATTTACAATTTATCTTTATTTCTAAAATTACAACTGATACATACGAGTACAATCTGTCAATGTCTGCCTAAATTTTACTTATAGGCAAGTTTAAGTAAAGTCTCTCACACCTTAAGCGATTGATTTGCTGATTGATACAATACATGTATTGTCTAGGCAGACAAAATTTGGGGCAAGTAGTTGCCTCCACCCAAATCTTTAGTGGCTGTCATGTAGGAAGAATGAATGAACGAATAAAAAGATTTATAACTTTCTCTTGTGGTAACCATCTTTGAAAAGAAACAATATTGTTTATGTGCCACGATTTTTCAAAAATGTACACTTTACATCGTCACTCAGTTATCTCACTATGGCAACCATGTACTATGTTTAAGAAGAGAACAAGATATTTGATATTTTGATATTACAATTTCAATATCAAAACAAGATGTGTTTGTTAAAGACAAATGCCCCCGAAATGGATATTCTTATAAAATGTTAATTTTTAGTGTAAAGGGTTGATGAGGATTAACAAATGACTCTGATGAAGGTCATATTGCACGCAACAGGTAGAAATCATTAAAATAAGGTTACATACCAAATTTGAGCTCTGTGTGTCCAATACTTTCCGAGAAAAGGCAAATGTAAAGTTTTCAAACAGACAGACAGACGGACGGACAGACGGCAGACAGATAGACACAATTAAAACAATAGACCCCGATCTTTTGATACGGGGGTATAATGAATATTTACAAGCTCTTTTTACAGTCTAAAATAATAATAATAATAATAATAATAATAATAATAATAATAATAATAATAATAATAATAATAATAATAATAATAATAATAATAATAATAATAATAATAATAATAATAATGATAATAATAATAATAATAATAATAATAATAATAATAATAATAATAATAATAATAATAATAATAATAATAATAATAATAATAATTATAATAAAGACTTAATTTAACGAGGCAGCACAGTCGGGATAAACCCAGTCTTCCCTGTGGGCCTCTACCATACCTTAAAAGATAATGTAACTTTTTGTATATTCAAAAGATTGCTATCTATGTGTATTTATTTATCTATACAATGTATCTTGGAACATGGCAGCCAGACAAAACTTATTTATTTTATTTTGTTTTTACTTCAAGGTTACAAATTTGGAAACATTCCCTTTACTTTTTGCACTTAAAATCATAACTCGGACGATTCAATGACTAAACGCTCAATTGATAAGTCACGTGTATTGTAAAAGAACGAGAGCTCATCGACATAATGGCGCCCATCTTGAAATTCAAAATGGCCAACTCGAACCAATTTGAGAAGGATCTCATTGAGACAACAACTGTTCAAAGTGTTGGTGCTAACCCTAAAAGTTTGTTTGTATTAATAAAGATTTCCATAAGATATTAACAAAAACATTAATTAGTGGCGGCCATCTTTGAAATCCTAGATGGCCATTCCATATGCATATATGAATGAATTCATTTGATCAGCTGGTACTTCAAATATAGGTGTAGACGCAAAAAGTAAGTCAATATCTGCAATAATAAGGGAGATATTGCTGTTAACAAGTCAAAATTGGCGGCCATATTGAAATTCAATATGGCGGCCATCAGGGAGGTCAGATTTTGGGATCTACCTAGGAAATCATTTGTATGGGTCTATACTACATGTGTGCCAAATTTGGTGCTTTCCTGAAAAAGTGAACGATTGACCCCAAATTTTGGATATATCTGCCTAACTAGTAGGGGTCACCATACAAAGTCATACAGAAGTCAATAGCGCGTATGACCAACATTTGCATCCCTGACAGCAATGCAGCGGCGACGCATGGACCGGATAAGTGTCTGGATTTCATTCTGCGGTATCGTGTTCCACTTCTGCTCAAGAAAGAGTCGCAACTGATCAACGTTTAATGTTTTTCTATCGTTTGGGTACAAGCCCTGTATAACACATCGACTGTTTTACCTGTACATTTACCTCGGAGTGTGGGTATAGTGGAACTCGTGCAAATCATTTAAATTGACGTACATGAAGAATGGGTCATTGGAAACGGTTCAAATTCTGACATTACCTTGCGAGTTGACTTGTACAACAATGTATATTTCGAACAAATGCGTACGCTTGCAATTTTTGAAATGTTATGATTTCAGGTTATGTATCGTTTCTTTTGGGACTATATAAGTATATATTTTGAAATTGACCCCGGAATGACCTGCCTCATTTAAATAATCGAATAGACGGTCGCATTTCAAAACAGGTGAATCGGGTTGAACGCGTCATTATCGCAGTACCTCACCTTTCAATTATGTAAAATGGAAACCAATAATTTACCTAGCGATATAGCTCAGGAGGTTGCGTGCAGGCTTTGGAACAGAGAGGTCGCAGGTTCGAGTCTCAGGTAAAACAATTTTTTATATATCAAGTTTTTTAACCTTGCCTATATTGGAACCACGAGGATCATGATTTTTTTACAACTTTTGAACAATGATATTAGCATGATTGGACAAGTTATTGACTAGATGTGTAGATAGCTTGCTTTGGTCGACGAACAATGTCTGAAAAAAGCCACAGGCCACAGGATCAAGGGCTAAAGAAATAGTATCGAACGTTTGTAGCTATTTTTTGAAGCAGCAGAAGAGCCTGAGCGACAAACCATCATCAGTCTACATGGACCAGACAGTAGAAGCCACTGGGGTTAGCAAGACAACAGTCTACAAGATCGCCTGAGAGGAGGAAGCGCGGACCGTACAAACCCGTGGACGACTTTGACGTGACGGCCATCAGGAACAAGATACAGGAATTTTATAAGTGTTAGACGTCGACTTCCAACGCTGCAAAAGTTACACAGAGTTCTCTCAGCAGATATCGAGTTCCCAGGGAGTGTTTCGAGCCTACGAAAGATTATTAGAGAAATGGGGTTTCGTTTTAGAAAGACTACTGACAATAGGAAAGTCCTCTTCGAAAAACCAGCAGTTGTACGCCAAAGACTTGCATTTTACGTGAACTAGAGTAAATTGGATACGAGTTTGTTTACGTAGATGAAACATGGGTGGATACGTCATATACGGCTAAAAAATGCTGGCAGATGGATGACGCGCCAGGCATCATTGCCCCTTTTAACAGAGGCCAGAGACTTATAATCGTGCATGCTGGTTGCAGGAAAGGATTTATACCGGGTGCGTCATTGATATATAAAGCAACGCAGTCAACTGGTGATTACCATAGAGAGATGAATGCTGTGAATTTTAGTAAATGGTTGACAGAAATGCTTCTTTCTAACCTCAACGGACCATCTGCGATCATCCTCGACAACGCCAGCTACCATTCCGTGCAGAGTGAGAAGGCACCTTCGCCCAACACCCGGAAAGCTGATATTCAGGTGATTATAACAAGGCCATCTGACATTGTCATTCACAAATGACCAATTCAGGTAAAATGGTCTTCTTGAGCACAAATTACAACGAAAGAGTTGAACAGCATCCTCGGATTTAAACAGTAATGAAAGATACAACAGTGCAAACGGCAACTGGTACTTATTTAAAGGTTAATTGTACGCCATGGCGATCCGAATTATTTGTGGTTCACTATACATGTAATGCTGTGACGTGAGAATATAAACTAAATTTTCAATAAATGTCAGATGTAATTTTATTAACCCTGACAGCACATGGGATTTGTCCGTCATTGGTCTGGCGTCAAATCGACGTTGAAACGTCAGTTTGACGTCAGGCCAACGTCGAACTGGCGTCATGCTATCGGGTGTAATATTCTGTTATCATTTTTTCAGGCTTGGTTAGAGAAACATGGGATTACATACAAAGTGGAGATGCTGCGACCACAACTGTTGGAGCTTGTGAGGTTGCATAAACCCCCGCCAACATCGACAATGTCATCAGAGAAAACGGACATGAAGTGCTATGACTGCCTCCATATCATCCCGAGTTTAATGCTATCGAGATGATATGGAGCCAGTTGAAAGGGATTGTTAGACAAAGAAATAGGACTTTTAGGCTGGACGATGTTATGCAAATAACAACAGAGCCGAAATTGGAGCAGAGCAGTGGGAAAAAGTATGTCTTCACGTTGATCGGGTTTTGGAGGACCACAGGAAAAGTGTCTTTGTCGCAGACAGCATCATAGACTCGTTTGTGATTGAGTTAACAGACAACAACACTGACGATTCCAGTGATGAAGACACATGCGCCACGGATAAACCGTTCTTTAGTCTTTGCCACACAATGACACCTTTTGAAACATCTAATAGACAAGGACTTGGACAACATGCAGGCAAAAGAAAACATGCTGATGACCAGCATTATCTTCTTTTCTCTTAATATTGTCTTTGAGCTATATTGTTCACAAATCCTAACGCAAACAATATCCAATTTGTTATCTGCAGCAGCTAGGAAATTTGAACCATCTAAATTTTTGCCGTTTGAAGATGATTAATTATTGATTTGAAAATGTATTATTCTAAGAATGAATCAAAAGAAAGGAAAAAAAAAAAAAGAAATATAAAATAAAACAAAAGTAAACAGAAGAAAGTCGAAGAAAATGGGGTTTAGAAACTTACACGAAAACAAGAAATCAATTGAAATGTGCATCAAAACAGGGAAAAGCATTTTGGTTAAAAGGGGATTCGAACCTGGTATATCGTGGTTTCAAGCATAACAACTACCTATTGAGCTAACCGGCCGTCATACTAGTGTAGTATTTACGAAGTATTAAAGGGGGACGAGCTAGGCTGTCGAAAATGCAAATGGCACAATAATTACAAACCAGAAATAACGTATGAAATTACCAACCTGAAGGGGTAGATCATTTATGTCCATTGTTAGCACTCCACGAGCTTTATTAAGTATTAAAATCCAAGTCAATTAATAACATGCTGGTCGTCCTTGTTTTTGTTTTGTAACGGCTACATATGCCCAACCTTCAAAAATCAATTACGTCAGAGATACGTCATCTGTGCTCAGCGAAATTTAACACACCGTACAACCGGCTGCGTAGAAAGTCAGCGAAGACAGATTCGGCATCTGATGTCATGTGCATGGTAGGTCAAATGAATTTACTTTTATAAATAAACGAAAGGATCTTTGGTATTCTATAGTTGATAAATACGCGTATAAATGTTCAGTGCTTGTACAAAATAAACCTTTTCACGTATTCCTCGCAAATAAGGTCACAGTCATCGACACAGCCGGTTGTACGGTGTGTTAATATCGCGGAGGTGTGTCTCGTTGACCTTGACCTTGTCTTGTTTTGAAGTAAAAATAGAATGTGTAAACATGCTTGTAAAGGATTGATCTATAGCAAAGGAAAGATGTATTTTCGCCGAGATTGAGGTTTTTATGCATTGCTAATTGTTTTTCCATGCACAAATGTGAGTTCCCGAACAGTTCGGAAGCATAAAAACATAGAATGAGCCCCTTTAAATCTTGTCAAGTTATCTGAGAAAATCCCGACGTACCTTTTGTAGGATAAACTCATCCAATCAAGTATGCAAATTAACCAGGTCATATCGCGGTCAATGTAAACAAGAGGGCCAAGATGGCCCTGTATCGCTCCACTGGCTTTTAGACATTTAGACTACGAACTTCTTCAAGGAATACAATAGAGGTCTATCCAAAGAAGATTCATGCTACACCAGAATGAAATCCAATAAGTAATTAAGGAGCAGAAATGTTTTTAAAAATTTGTTAAAATTACACTGTTTCATATAGCGAAAAATAAGCCTAGCCCACAGCGGCCAAGCTTTTCATCCGATCATGAAGGAATTTGGGAGAGATTCATGCAAGAAAGATTCCTGTGAAGTTTGGTTGAAATTGGTAATGTAGTTTTGGAGAAGAAGATTGTTTAACAATTATTCGAAAATTCAATTTAATTAAATTTATTAAAATTTAAGTTCTGCACGGAAATTATTTTATTTTTAAGGAATTTAAAGGAGATTCATGCAAGGAAGATTCGTGTGAAGTTTGGTTAAAATTAGTCCAGTAGTTTTGGAAAAGAATTTTTTTTCAAAAAATTAATCTAATTTAATGAATCAAAATTTAAGTTTGACACAGAATTTATTATTTTTTTGAAGGAATTAAGAAGAGATTCATGCTAGGAACATTTCTGTAAAGTTTGGTTGAAATTGGTTCAAAAGTTTTGGAGAAGAAGAATTTTTAAAGATTTTTCGAAAATTTAAATCAATTAAATTAATTAAAATTCAAAGTTCTGCGCGGATTTTAATCTTTTGAAGGAATTTGGTAGAGATTCATGCAAGGATGATTCGTGTGAAGTTTGGTTGAAATTGGTCCAGTAGTTTTGGAGAAGAAGATGTTTGAAAATTGTTTACGCACGCACGCACGGACGGACCACCAACCAATCACTGCGTCTTTAACCTGTGTTAGAGAATGGAATCTAGGAACTCTTTTTCAGCAGCTAGTGCTATAGTTAAGACAAACTAACATTTCCCTGGCCCTTTTAACCAAAATTTGGACCTAGAGGATGGTATCTGATAGCGTCGATATAGATTAACAAAAGATGTTTGTAAAACATATATGCCCCCTCAAGGGCCTACATTTCATGTAGGTCAAAGTCCAAGGTCAAGATCACAAGGTCCAAGGTCATGGTCAAATATGACAGGTATTGGTAGGAGGTGTCCATGTGTAAAATATCAAGGCTGTATATGTAAAAGGACATGAAATATAGGCCATGTTAAAGTTTTTAAAAGTAGGCTAAATGCCAAGGCCAATGTCATGGTCAAATGTGAAAGGTCTTTCTTGGAGGTGTCCATGTGTGAAATATCAAGGCTGTAGGTGTAAAAGGACATGAGATATATGCCTGGTTTAAGTTTTTTAAAAGTAGGTCAAACTCCAAGGTCAGGGTTGAAATATTCAAGGTCATGGTCAAATGTGAAAGGTCTTGGTAGGAGGTGTCTATGTGTGAAATATCAAGGTTGTAGGTGTATAGGACATAAGATAAAAGCCAGGTTAAAGATTTTTGTATGTCAAACTCCAAAATCAAGGTCACATATGCCAATGTCATGGTCAAATGTGAAAGGTCTTGGTAGGAGGTGCCCATGTGTAAAGTATCGAGACTGTATAGGTAACAAGAGATAAAAGGCTAGTTTAAGTTTTTTAAAAGTAGGTCAAACTCCAAGGTCAGGGTCCAAGGTAATGGTCAAAAGTGAAATGTCTTGGTTGAAAATGACTGTGTGTGAAATATCAAGGCTGTATGTGTAAAATGACATGAAATATAGGCCAGGTTAATGTTTTATAAAAGTAGGTCAAACACCAAGCTCAAGGTCACAAGGTCATTGTCAAATGTGAAAGGTCTTTGTCGTAGGTGTCCATGTGTCAAATATCAAGGCTGAATGCGTAAAAGGACATGATATATCAGCCAGGTTAAAGTTCTTTTAAAAGAAGGTCAAACTCCAAGGTCAAAGTCACAAGGTCATGGTCAAATTTGAAAGGTCTTGGTAGGATGTGTCCATGTGTGAAACATCAAGGCCGTATGTGTAATAGCACATGAGATAAAGGCCCAGTTTAAATTAAAAGTAGATCAAACTTCAAGGTCAAGGCCACAAGGTCCAAGGTCATAGTCATATATGTGATAGTTCTTGGTCGGAGGTTTCCATGAATGAAATATCAAGGCTGTATGTGTAAAAGGGCATGACATGTCGACCAGGTTTTTTTTAAAAAATATAGACCCGTTCCATTCAATAAGCATTTATGAATGAATTCTATTTGCTTAAGGTTTACAAACTGAGAATGAGATACAGAGCCAGAGGCGAATTTGAAAATTGCCAGTAATTCCTAAAATGTGATCCATTTCCATTCCAAATACAATCATAAGCATTTTGTATGGTTTAGAATTTTGAATTAATGCATACTTATGGAAATATTTGACAAAAAATGTTCAAAATGACTCTCTTGCATATGAATATAGAGTAAATTATGATTGTAAATTATTTTCTTCTTGAAGCAAAATCTTGAAATCCGGCACAGTGAATCAACTTATGTGAAGTGTATTTATAAGTGTGTCTAATTTGATGCATTTCGTATGGCTAGAAAGTGGTGTTTTCATTCTCAGTTCGTAAACCTTTTCAGTTTTCTCCAAGAAAAAAAACTGTGTAACTAAAACTTGTTTTAAAGCTGAAGTTACGAGAGTTTGTCAGAAAGGTATCTAAAAGTCATCGCGATAGTAAAACAAGAGGACCACGGTGGTCCTATATCGCTCACCTGAACCAAAATGATATGAGCCATAGTTTTTGTTCAAATCAATTCATATTTGTGACTTTAAGACTGAAAACAAACTTATGGTCAACAACATTGTGTCCAGTTTTGTCTTGATTAGTCACTATTTATGGTTATAAGAGTAAAATTTGAAGGGCAGATAACCGAGCAAATTTTATACTGATTATGCTGAAATTCAGGCTCATCCAATATCTTATCGTGATCAACATCATATACAACTTCCGTCTTGATTATTCTATATTTGGGGTTGTTAGAGTCGAAACGACAATTTTGTCAGATTCAGCGGTGCATAACTGACAACTTTCTCATCCGATTGGAGCAAAATTGCATGATCTAATGATCACCAGCATTGTGTCCAAGTTTTGACTTGATTGGTCAATAACTGTAGAAGCACAGCCTAAACAAAGTCGAAAATGGTCAAAATGGCAATTTTGTCAAATTCAAGGGCACATAACATATGACTTTTTAATCCTATTAATCTGAAAATCAGAATTCATCTGAGATCTTAAAGTCACCAATACTGTGTCCAAGTTTTGTCTTGATCGGTCGATAATAAGGTCCTTTCACTTACGTTTTAGTCTGTACCCACAGAACACATTTCCGGAGGCAAATACGATGGGTTGATGGGAAATCAACATAGTATACATGAAAATTATTACTAAAAATAGTCACAAATCGACATTATCAAGACGAAGCTCCCTAAATATGTGGAGAAAACAATGACGAAGCACGTGCATTCAATATACCAAGGGCGTAGCGCCCATTACGCATAATACGCACATGCGTAATGTAAAAAAATCGCGAATAGGTCGTAGAATGCTTTGTATCGATTTTATGGTCAGATTATGCGTTTCTGTGTCTCAAAATGCAAATAGAATGTACAACAACAAGTCTTACAAATCAAACTTTTCTCGGGGGGGGGGGGGAGACCCCAATTCCCATGAAGAGCGGGGATATCCCCTCTTGTGTTCTCCCCCTCTCGGGCCTACAGCGCTCATGCGTAATACAAATAAATTTCTGGCTTTGCCCATGTATACAGCGATAAAGAGCACGTGCATTCAACATTAAAACGCTTTGGGGTCGAGAGTATTGTTCCAAAACGCTTTGGGATTGAGAGTATGTTACTAAAAATAACAAATACTAAACGTTTGAGCGGCGTTTTAAGACTCCAAGGGCGACTTTCGGAGGTTGTTGTGTGCGGGGGGGGGGTCTTAGATGAAATAACCTAATTGTAGGTTCTAGAGAGTAAATAAGGTCAAAAACAGACGAAAACAGCAATTTTGTCGAAGTCAAGGGCAAATAATGCATGACTTTCTTATCCGATTATACCGAAAATCAAACTCATCTGAGACCACACAGTGTCCAAGTTTTGTCTTGATTGGTCTACAATTATTGTAGATTCTATTGTAAACAAGGTTGAAACTATTGAAAACGACAATTTTTTTCAAATTCAAGGACAAATAACTGGACTTTCTGGTCAGATCAGACTGAAAATCGATCTTGTCCGAGATCTTACATTTGTAGATGCTAGAGTGTAAACAATGTTAAAAACAGCATTTTTCAACGTTCAAGGACAGATAACTCCGTATTTTCTGGTCCGATCAGGCCCATAGTCGAACTTGTCCGAGAACTTATGATCCTACTTGTTTTGGCCAAGTTTGATCAAGATTAGCTCACTTTAGTGGATGCTAGAGTGTAAACACCAAATTGTGGACGGACAGACAGACGGACAAAAAGCGACAACAATAGCTCACCGTAAGCACTTGGTGCTCAGGTGAGCTAATAGCCTATTTGCAATGTCATCTAATTAATTCCAAAACGACATATTGTTTTACTTCTACAGGTCAAAAGCTACTGACGATGACAAAGTAGACGCTAATGAAAATAGGGCCTACCATTCATGGACACAAACATATTAAAGGAAAAAGCGAAATTAAGTTATTTCATCTAAGACCCCCCACCACCGTACACAACAGCCTCCGGAAGTCGTCCTTGGAGTCTTTAAACGCCGCTCAAGCGTTTAGTATTTGTTATTTTTAGTAACAATACTCTCAATCCCAAAGCGTTGTGGTAACAATACTCTCGAACCCAAAGCGTTTAGTAACGATACTCTCGAACCCAAAGCATGACGTGCATACGAAATACACCCAAATACACTTCCAACTTGTTACTAAAAATAGTAACACTTTTTGATGCCAGATCGAGGCTCTGACCCAAATGTGAGTAAAGCATCCAACGTGCAATGGAAATGAACGGAGGAAAGAAGAAGTTTAAGAGGCTTCACACTCCGTTTAGTGATGATTCCTCTGTGAATCTCGACGGGATACCATTGACTGACTTCCATTTATGGCCTTTATCGGCTTTTAAGTCATTTTTGACCCTCCAAAAAAGTAGTATCCTCGGATCTTTTGAGGACCTAGCCGCAAGGTTAAACCATCATATTCACGTAAACCCCCCTTCCCCAACAAAAAAAAATAGTACGAAACATGCCATTTTCAGTGTGAAGATGATTATGTCAGTACCGAGAGGTTTATGAAGAAAGATAATTCATTATGGTAGATCAATTTGATAATAAAAACATAGCTGTTCAAGCTCATTTCCCAAACGACAAATTATTTAGACTTTTCAAGTTTGACAGCGGCTTAACTCTTTCCTAAACGGCGCCTGATTCAATTTGGAAGCTCTTGCAGATCACAGAATGGGTATCATGAAAGTAGGTTTTTTGTGCAAGGGCGGATCTAGAGTGGGGGGGTGTCGGGATGTCCGCACCCCCCCCCCCTCCCGCACCCCCCCCCCTGGAATCAGCCGAAAATTGAATGTTGACTATATAATTAAAGCGTCAATATAGGCCTAACGTTATATATAATTTGACACATTTAAGTCATCATTTGGGCGTGGACCCCCCGCCCTGGCAATTGGTCTTAGACCCCCATGAAAAATATAGTAATATAGTAACGAAAACCTTGAGGCAAAAGGAGAAAATGCTGATTAAAAGTATTTCATTATTTTGCCCATTGAAATGATTTTTGAAACAATCTCTGTAAGACAGACAAAGACGGATCTAAAAGGGGGTCGGGGGTCCGGACCCCGCCTTGAATATGTCGAAAATCGAATTTTGACTACACAGCGTTAGTATGGTATCTAACATTACAAAATTCACAAATTCAAAGGCATCTTATAGGCTAGACCCCACCCCCACCCCTTGAAAAAAATCCTTGACAGTCAAAACATTAAAATTTCTTGTTTGGTAAAAGTTTAAAACATTTTTCTTTTCAATTGTTTTTTTTTTTTTAATTTAACGCCTCTCAACAATATTTCAGCAATAAGTTAATTTATAATTGTCCACGCTCCGCGGTTGGGAATCCATCCTGTGACCTGTCCATTATTGGCCCTAATCTAGAGCACAAACACATGCAAAATATTACCACTCACACTTGGACAGTACTAAGGAGCTCACTTGCTCCTGCAAAATTCTTTTTATATGGTTTTCAAAAGCAGTAGCTCATCCTGAACTTGCATGGTGGTAATGGGCGATGGAGACAGGGTACGAATGATTACAAGCCAAAAAATCTCTTTTTTTCAATCAAAGTTGCAAAAATATTCCTGTAACTGAAAACTCTAGTAATTAACGCAAATGACTGTATAAAATATTCTTAATACTTAGGCAGAATAAATGAAAAATGCTCGCGCGAAAATAACGACTCGCACAATGAATTATATAGTAAAAAGACCACGTGACCTTTTGTTTGCTCACTTCATGCGCAGGTCACGGTTAAAAATTTGGAAGTGTATTTGGGTGTATCAACAATGAAACGGGGAACGATTGACTGTAAATCCAATAAAATAACCATCTTACCGGCTATTAACGAATACATTCAATTTTAAAAGTTTTTGTTCCACTTAAACTTCGCTTTATCGCTGCATGTTGAATGCACGTGCTCTTTATCGCTGTGTATTGAATGCACGTGCGTCGTAATTGTTTTCTCCGCATATTTAGGGAGCCTCGTTTTGATAATGTCGATTTGTGACTATTTTTATTAACGATTCTCATGTATACAATGTTGATTTCCCATAAACCCATTTTTTGCCTCCGGAGTGTGTTCTGCGGGTACAGACTAAAACATAAGTGAAAGTACCTAATTGATATTATTTTCATCTATTCTTCAATTTCCTTGCCTTTCCCATTATCATGCGGCAACATTTTAGACTGGTCCAAATTCAAAGGTGAGGCAGACGACCATTTCAAGTGAATGATATTTGAAAATTTTGGTATTATTTAGTATAAAACATTGTAGAAAATGAAGAAATTGCTTGTCACAAGCAATTTGTTCATTTTCCGCAATGTTTTACAAAGAAATGGTTTGCAGTACGTCAAAACACGTCATTATATGGTAATGGGTAAGGTCCAAGTTGCATTTTTTTCCAACATCTGTATTTCTAATACCTCTTCCATGAACGACCAATTCGAGCCTTTTCCAAACGGTACAAAATTGGAATGGATTGTTTCGATTTGAAAGCTGAACATTGCGGACGACAAAATGGATATCGATAGACTTATGATAGGAATATTATCAAGCACAGAAAATATTGAGACAAAAGGCATAATAATTTTCTTTGTGATGTCTAAAGCTGTAATACTGATAAGTGTCAAAAGTCGCAATTGTTAAGGAATGAATTGAAATTTTCGGAACACACAATTTCAAACTGGTTCTAGGTATTGTAGATGAGAAATCGAATGTTGGTAAAACAAGAAATTATCTATAATTATGTAGGTGGGCGCTTTCCAAGATATGCCTTAAACGAAACAATGAGAAAAGGCTTTGCAAAACAAAAGATAATGCTGATAACCAGCATTTAGTTCTTTAACCTCAACATTTTCTAAGGCACAAAGTACAAAAATCCTTTATCAGCTTCAGTATCAGAGACAATAAAACAAAACAAAAAACCTGCATAACACAGTGAGAAAACTCGGTCCAATAGACCTTTAACGGGTTCTGGAGTGATCTCCCTTGATAGTTATCTTCCTTGAATTATTGGGTTGTTCCGTTTCCGGTTAGGGCTTCAGATAAGAAGGGTTTTCGCTATTTCAAAATGCAAAATGTCTTGAATTGTTCTTCAAATCCTATGCTGTAGGTACTCATTGTATCATCTTCTTAAGATGATTAAAATGCGTGCCCATTATGTATGTTTAAGATTCGAAATAATAATTTTAGAATTGTTTACCCCGCTTATCAGCTGCTATGCAGTTGAATACCAAATATCATTCATTGCTGATGATTGGCCTAATAATTTAAACTTTTCAAACAAGACCTGATTTTGATGACTCTATATTTCGTTTGGAAAATATCGAGAGAAAAGGTAATCTTGTTAATATTGGGCATTTTCTATCCCTCCTTTGATAGTTTTGCAACAATTTACACGTTTTCTGTCTTATTTTGTCACATGAATCAGCTTTCATTTTTGATTAGTCTAAAAGGCTGTCGTTTGGAAAAGGGTTAAACTTTCAACTTTTTTTCTTTTCTTTCCTTTTTTTTTTTTAGCACGGGTTTGCAATTTCATTTTAACATACTATTTCTGAGCAGTTTAATAGGCTGTCGTTTGGGAAAAGGGTTAAACTTTCAAAAGATTTTTTTCTTTTTGTTTGTTTAGCACGGGTTAGCAAATGTGTTAAATAAGTCGTAAAATTGTGTAATAAAGGGTGAAAGTTCGAGTTTTGTCGTGTCTATTAATTTATCTTTCGGTCCTGTCAATCTTATGTCTATTGTGATAAATCCGTTTAATATACAGTAACTTGTGTTTTATCGGGCCGAGATCAATTAAAGGAATTTGGCTAACTGATTGGGGTGATATACACAAGGTCCATGGAAATTAACATTCCAATTCCCTTTTGTCGGCAGACAATTAATCATTAATCCTTTGACAAACAATAAAACGTACGTTTGACATACTAGAAGGTCAGTAACTATGCCAAAAGAAATGCGGAGATTTAAAAGCTTAATGAGAGGAAAAGTATACTTTCCTTTTTCTCAAAATGTACGAAAATATTTCCTATCATTCATATTTAATTAAAGTGCGTTGTAGATGTGAAGTTATTTAAATTTATTTCACGATATGAAGACTTTAATGTCAAAATGACTGATTGGAAAGAGTGTCTTGGATCAACAAACTCCAAAATTAATGTTGAATCAAGAAAGTGACAATAATCCAACTAGAATGAAATATTGAAAATACATTATATCTACAATTTGCAAAACAAAATAATATCTTTCTCGTCATTGATAATCGGAAATCCTGGAGCTTGGCAAAGATTTTTTATGGCTTTCAGCCTTTCAACTAGGCCGATTTTTAACCCGGATTAAACATATCAATTGGGTGAAATCAAAGTCGAAACTTAGTCTGGTATAATTAGTAATAAATAAACAATCCAATGGTATACGATGATTCTGCGAAATATGCGTCTGTAAAGAAAATAATCTTATTTTGCGTGCGAAGCGATGATTTTTACTCTTTAGCGTATCTAGAAAAATAGACCGGAACTACCCAGTTGTGTTCAAGGGAGATAAATCCCATTAAATCAAGGGCAATATCAGGATAACTCTTGGATCTCGGTAGGGGTCTATTTACGAACTGTAACCGATTATTTGAAACAAATGGACGAACGCATTAAAATAAGCAAGATAACATTTTATTAAGAATCACAGACATATTTATTTAACCAAATAGCAGACGGCAAAATTTTGGACTATTCCAATTCGAGAAGTGTTTTGAAAGACATTTCTAAGTTGGTGTAATTTTTTTTAAGTCTTTCTAGATCTATTATGGGTTAGAAGCCATGGCGGAAATGAAGAGATTGCTTGTCATAAGTAATTTCTTTATTTTCCATAATGTTTCTGAGGCCAGTGGGAATGGGAAATACCTCGTTTGGACATCCTGGACATAAAAGGCTTACTTGGAAGAGCATTGAGGCAAAAGAAGAAATGCTGGTGACCAACAGTTTATCATTTTGCCACAATAGTTTCTGTGATATGCCATACACCATTCTATCTTTATCAATATCCATTTTGTCATCTGCAATCGCTTACGGATTAGAACATCCTACAATTAAACCATTTTGGGAAAAGTTTAAATAATTTATCATATTATGCATTGCATGTCAAATAAAGCCAATGAAATAATTTTCTTAAAACAAAATTTTTAAACTGACAAAGTATAATTGTTTACAATAAACATAATCTTAAATGTTTTATTTAAGGGGCCCATGCTAGGTTGTAGGAGGTAAAAATACCCTACATATTAAAGAAATATCGTATCTAATGGTCAACCTGCATAGCTAAGATTATTTCTGTGTAAGGAAATTTCAAATGAAGTTCATTTAGTCCTTCTAGATCAAATCTGTATACATGTAATTGACTGACCCGCCATTTATATTTATAGTAACATTTATGGGAAACTAGACCGTGATAGGTAGTGACAAACTTTGTATCAGTGCTAGAATTGCTTTAAATTCTTTTTTGGCCGTAGATAATATTAATGCAATGCAACACATAACAATGCAAACTCTGACTGTCTCCATGTTGTTCCGATCCCTGAAAAACTTAACATGGTCCCCTTTAACTCAAAGATGGACTACCTTGGCATCTGCAGTTGTCGCAATTTTTACGGTAACAATTTATCTCGAAGTTAGTCATAAATTCTCTTAAAGTGTCGGAAATTGTGTGAGATGAAAAGTTTGATTGAATGAAAGAATCGTGTGATTCGTCGATAGATATTGTAAGCGCAGATTCGACAGTTCTCACAACCGAAGAACATTTAGTGTTCGACCTACTTTTTGGACCAATGAAATTGCAATATATTTCAAAATTCCGCTGCTTTATTTCGCATAAACGGGCTGCTGGCTAGTTTATGTGACGTCTATATACATATCCACACCCTCTTCTCCAATGAATCGCTAGCGAACACTAAGTCAGAAAGAGTCTGTATAGTAGATTCTACGCGATATAAACATTCAATGCGCTGCGCGCATTTGAATGTTTATTTCGCGTAGAATCTAATATACAGCCTCTATCTAATACGTATAACCATGCATTTTGTCGTCTGCAGCAGCTTCGAAACTGAAACGAACCATATGTTTGCAGTTTGAGAATAATAATAAAAAAGGTTTTGAGTAATAGATTTGAACCTTCTCATTCACAAATACAATCTTTCAAATAGATTGAAATGTTACGCGAACTTAGTGTCACCTATAGTAATTCATGAGATCTATGTAAACTTACACAGGTTTTGCGCTATACACTCTGTTTAAACTTGTTACACTCCGAAGACATTTTCAAAGCATTGTAAGTAAGTTCCAATAACTTTTGCATTGTTTGTTGCATTCATTTTCTACCATAGGCCCTATCTATCACGAAACTATGCAACAACTCTGTGTGGCTCTGACTTCCCCTTACCGTTAATAACCACCGGTGAGTATTTCTTTTATCACATATAAAACAATGGGTGCGTTCAGGGTTCTGCCATCGGAAACCTCGAGTGTTTTACCATCGGCTACCCACGATAACAATAAATGGCTAAACAAGAGCTGTCACTGTAAGATGACAATGCCCCCGACACCGCTTTGATTTTAAATTATGGCCAATCTATGTTCAAGGTCAAGGTCATCCAGGGGCCAAGGTCACCAAAGTATGTGCCTACAGAAAGGTAATGTACCAAGGAATGTTGTGGTAAAGTATGAAGCGAATATGTTAAGTAATAAGGAAGTTATGGCCAATGTTAAAGTTTTTGGACGGAATGACGGACGGACAGACAGACAGACAGACGGACAGACAGACGGACGGACGGACGGACAAGTCAAATTTATGATGCCTCCCTATCGGGGGCATAATAAAATAACTGTTGCTACAACTATAACAATAAATTCGGAGAATCCTGAACGCACCAAATGTATGTGATCTGTACTCGATTTCACTTTGTTACTGCCGGAAAACCTTAAAGCATTGTAGATTGCAATCACTTTTGACCATAGCTGTAACGAGAGTTTGCACACGTTTTGTGTTGCTCTCCTCCGAGGAACACCATCGAAGAAGAATTTCTTTAATTATATTGTCAGTATTGTTTTGGTGCTTATCATGCATGCGCTGCATTTCGGCTGCAGTAAGTCCAATTCTTATTCCAAGTAACCAATATTCCTCGCCAACATATTTTGAGATGTCGGTGCACAAACGACCGTCAAAAGTCATTCTTTCAATGTGCTCAAAGTTCAAACGCTCCAATGTTTTCTGAATTTTCTTTTCTTTGCTCTCAATTTCTCTCCTATCAAGCACTCTTAAGAAATCATGTTCACTGCATCCAGCTTTTGCGACTGCTTGTTTCAATGTAGCCAGGGTCTCTGACGATTTTTGCCACTGGTACAAAATGTGAAATATTAACCTCAAAGCATACTGTCCATGGTTATGTTCTATCCTTTCGCGCTCTTTATGTGTAATGTTTAAAGCGTCAGCAAGATCAACTTTCTTGCTAGGCTCTATTTCGCCCGCCAAATCTGCTAGAAAAGCTTCGTCTTCGCATTCCATCAGCAGACGTGGATCTATGTCTACTATGGCTTCCGAATGTTTGTCTTTGAACCATTTTTCTAAGACATCCTCTCGAGTTACATGATGCTTGTTTGGGTTGCAGATCTTCTCTTCTTTAAGAAGCATGTCCTCTACCAAAATCAGCTCGCACTTCTGATCAATCGGGTAGCCATCTTCGTCTGTCTTCAGGTCAAACGGGAAGCGCTCCGGGCATTTTGGACATGTGACGTAATAACAGATCTCTACTTTGGCACTATATTCGTTCTCGTCTGTGTTGAAAGCATTCTTGACCAAACGACCAAAGTCGTCTCGAAGACTAACAAGGTCGGCGTTTCTCATAATGTTGTCCCTGTCACAATGTAATGACGTGACCTTGAAGTATATGATGTTGTCCCAGGACCATATAGTCAGGATTGTAGTAGTATCTAACATGAATGCTCCAATACCATTGAACAGCACGTATCTATCGCGATGTACCAGAATAGGCATCTTCTTAATGCACGTTGCCATCAGACGGTGGAAGACAAAGGGTGGTAGGAAGACACCCTTGACGAATATACAGAGTACCTGGCTACTCACGCCGTCACACACCAACATTTCTTGTATCCTCTCTTTCGATGGTCTGCGAGGCAACATACATGGCATGAAGTAAAAGTTCTCATCCCTCACTTTGTTAGGCATTCGCCATACCTTTGAGACCTCCTGACAGTTTTCAACGTCCGTATCTTCTGCCTCCTCTTCAAAGGAAACTGGCTTTGCAATAATATCAAGGTGTTCCATATACTTCATTATTTCATCTTTGAAAGAAAACCATCTTCCTCTTTCCTCTTCTTCTCTACTATCTTCTTTTTTAAGGCGTTTGTCTTCGGATTTCAGTCGTTCATCTATAAGATTATCTGTAAGCTTGCCCATGGTAGTAAAGTCTTCCCATTCCTTAGTCTCGCTTTTGTCCTTGTGGGTAACAAAAATCTTGAATGCATTTATTATCCATTGAGGTTCGAGAATGATCATGCCGGGGTTTGCAGCTTGGTAATGTAGTAGATTACCAAAGGCATGTTGAAACTTGAGGAACAACCGGATACCTTCTTCGGGAAGTGGAAAGTGGGAACTATCGCTTACTTTTGTCAATTCTTCAACATACATGAGCTCCTTGTCAGCGGTCTTATTCCTGTCAACTTCTCGTTCAAGAGGAATAAATTTTCCAGGAATTTCTTCTTTCCAAAAGGGCTGACCTCTTGCAACTTTGTAAATCTCAGCTTTCACAGCCTCAAACTCTTCGGGTGGTCCGTATTTACTGAGGAAAAATTTCTTTTCGTGAATCATTTTACGTACCTCAGAATATTTGAATGGTTTCAGGGCATTCTCAAAGTACTCCTCTTTTATTTCATCCAGATCTCTTTCCTCATTGTGGAGTTTGTCTTTGTGTGTCCCTACAAGAATGATGGTAGGCTTATATACAGCTTTCTCTGCTGATTTGCTATACTTCCGTTCTTGTGTGTACATGTATATACTTTTCAACCAAAAGTGGAAAGCATCCAATCTTGTGAAGTGCTCAGTTGCTGAGTTGCCTATATGCAGATTCTGATTCCCACTCATTGGAATTCCTTCGTCCACTTTACCATTTAAAGGTTTGCTTAAGTCTAGTACAAGGAGATAAATAGCCCTGGGATTGAGGAAGAAATGGTGTGTTGAATAGTAGACAGACTGTCCAGCAAAATCCCAAATTGATACCGTTGTTGGTTTCATTTTGATCTCCTCTTCTTTCGATTTCTCGTGTGCAGTTTTCACGTCCTTAAAATAGTTGCTCTCTTCTGGAACTCCATGCTGCTCAGCCTCTCTGTACTCATATTTCGCTTTTGAGATATAATCTGTATAGTCTCCGACATCGCGGTTCATCTCTTCGGGCATGGGGACATCTTCTTCCTCATCTTCAATAGGCATGTCTTCATCGCTGCCATGATCGGTAATGGTAATAGGTTGGGTTACCTGCCTTGGATATATTGTAACCCCAGCACTTTCCTTTTCAGCATTCTTCTTAAACAGCTCCTGTAGACGCATCTTATATCTTTTTTCTCTCTTCTCAATGTCCTGTGTCATTGTCCATTTTTCGTCTTCGTCAACCTCACACGCATCCACTGAGATGTCTATTCCAACAGTACTTGGTGGATCTTTATATGCATCAGGTTTACAGAGGAGATTGTTCACGAGGGTGGTCTTTCCTACTCCATACATACCCACAACCATCAACCGAATATGTCTGGCCTCCTCTGAACCAGCTTCAAGAGCTTTAAAATAAGCTTTCAGCAAGTCATCGTCCAGGTCAATACCTATAGATAGGGTGGGGTGTTCTCGCAGAATGTAATCGTTGAATTTTTCATAGATAATGTTTCCCAGATCTTCATTTTCTGAAATCATTATCAACGACCGAATCGACTGTTTTAACAGGTTCACAGATATTCCAGAGCGAAATTGTAACATCTTAACATACTTTCCTAGAAATTCTTTCAGTTGAGTTTCGTCATGCACGGGGCCTTTGGATAGGTCAATGGCCGTTTTGATGTTTGTCCGCAGAGAAATAATCTCATCCTGCGTCAGGTTTTCGGTAATTTGTTTCAGGATTTTCAAAATACGACTGGATTTGTCTTCATCTGCCATCTTGAATACTGAAAATAGATAAACTCAAACAGATAGAATTAAGATTTGGCCCGTTGGAAACATTACTTATGAAAAACCGGTGTTGCTTGTAGATCTAATCATGATTATTTGAATAGTTTCCATTAATCCGAGTCTTCTCTGATGTAAATTCACTCTTTGATATTTGAATGTCGATATTTACGTAAATAGCGACATCCAAATATCAAGGAGCGAATTTTCATCAGAGAAGGCTTGGATTAAGTTTCCATGAGACGGTCATATCGAGTATTAACTTCGGTATTTAAAATACAATTTCGGTAGAATGACAAATTACATGTACATGTAGATCTACAGTGTATATAGTCCATTACCACACATATGACTCTTTATGACTCCCTACACGATATTGGCTATGGAAAACATTGTGGAAAATGATGAAAGTGCTGGAGCAATTCCATTTCCCCACAATGTTTCTATCCCAAAGTAAGACTATCAATTTTTAAATTTCATTTACTTGAAATTGTCGTCTGCAATATCTTTGAATTTGGACCAGTTTAAAATTTTGCCGTCTGGTAATGGGATGGTAAAATAATGCAGACTTCGGTAAAAAGGTTATTATCTAATGTATAATGTAGCCTCCTAGCTAATCCGAGTTTTCTCAGAAGAAATTCGCTCTTTGATATGTTGATGTCGCTCGTTAAATGAGCGACATCAACATATCAAAGAGCGAATTTCATCAGAGAAAACTCTGGTTATCGGGCCGATAGTCGGAATATCGGCTCGTTTTCCGATATCAGACCGATGTCAGATTGAAATCTGAATATACCTAAGTACTACTTTTTGTCCGATAACGGATTTTAAATACCGAAGTTACATGAAACCGTGTAATACTCGATATGACCGTCTCATGGAATTTAACTAAGTTTAGATTTCGAAAACGAAAGTAGAAAATTTTCTCTTAATTCGCCACTTCCCTCTAAATACTAGAGGGTATATGATTGTTTTTAAAGATTTTGTTGCATTTAAATAATTATTCTGCACAATGAAAAGTCAAATGAAACCATTGATTCTTTAGATTTTATATAGATAGAAAAGTAAGGTTCCCAGCATTCAAGTTTGAAAAGGGTCGACTTTCTTGTGATCGCTAGTACAGAATTCAGTCAAGTACATTTTACTAACATTCTTCCATTGACATTGTTAAAGTTATACATGATAAACACGTAAAAGGCAATTACCTTCAAAGGTCCTGTTCCCTGATGAATTTATAATGCAAAGAAAACTTCAAACCAGTCCATGACAGGAATCGGGTATTTTGGGGTTTTCCAAATTATGACGTCATAAGTTGTTCACTGGATAAAAAGTAGTTCTAGATGACTAGAGTTTGTATTTCAAAACACTCGTTGAAAAATAGGGGTAATGCTTTCTATCATAATGAAATTTAAGAACGATCCAAAGATTGTCATGTCCATACTCAGAACAAAAGTTTTACTATGCACTAAAAGTTAATTTATAACAAAAGATTTGATTGGTCAGATATTGACAAGTGTTATAAAGTCGGACAATTTTAGCCAATCAACTCGTATCTTACACGACGCGAAAGAATATCTGACATGCTTGCGGTAAACAGTCACACTCTCTTGTGAAGGTAGGCGAGATAAGACGGCCTTATTTTCGTGAAAGTTTTTCTTGTATTTTCTTGTGTTTTAAGTATCTCAGACAATTTTTATCTTACATTTCAGCACGAGAGAAGTTCCAAATTGGAGTCAAACATTTTTTCCAGCTCAATTTAGGCCGGATTTTTGCGGACGCAGTACGGTAAGTATGACACTTCGTCTGACACGTTGAAAACGTGTCGACGTGGACTCATGAATTTGACAAAAACAAGTTTTAGGTAATATTTCATAACATATGTGTTATATATTTTACATATTGCCAACATTATGAATTTAATTATGCAGAGAGTTTGTTTGACGATTGACAATTAACTTTTGTTCTATTTTCATCAAGTTTTGAAGTTTGACAGCTGTTTGACATTTTTGGGAGATTGGGCTGGGTCAAAAGCTCTTTAGTGTCTGTCGTCCTGTTTCATATGAAAATTATCAAAAAATGTCAAAGTTTAAAAGTTTATAAAATGTGCATGCATTGCAAGATCATAGCTTTAAATGATTAACTCATCTTTCTTGAGGTCAGGCCGGCCTCATTAGATTATGCAAGGTTGGTTTGTGGTGAAGAACAACAGGGCCGCAGCCTTAGCGCAGTTAGTAGCGCATCTGCCTCTCATTTGAGAGATCCTGGGTTCGATACCCGGCCATGGCAAACACCCTTTCTGACAAAATTGTCACCCGCGCTGCCACCAATTGGTTACACAGGTAAAAGTATCTACTGAAAACACGATGGAAAAATGACATTAGATAGATTAATGACAAGGTTGATTAGATTGGAAATACCGGAGGAGAAAGATGTGGTGACAATTTCATTTCTCAAAATGTATTCAAATCGATAAAATAAACTTAAAAAAAACGGAGAGAAAATGTTCAATCGCAAATGCGATACGTAAATTAAATCATTTCACATCAGAACCAAGTCACTTACATTGACCAAATACGCTTTACTGACTGTATCTACGCATTTTTATCACAACATTGTTGTCACTCGTTTTTACAGGCCATGAACCTTCATCGATGACAATCGAAGTATTCCGAAGCGTTTTGTAAGGAAGCATTTCATTGGTCGTTTTTCAATGACATCGATGAGTCATAAGTTCATTGGTTTATTCCACGGAGTGTGCAGCCTATCAATTTTCTCTTTGTACTTACGTAACATAATTCTAAAAGTAGGTTTATTATTTGAAAACTATCTAATTTTTAATATAATAAAATCTTCATAAAAGTTTGCCTTTGAATTTATTTGAAATTGTGATTTTAAGGGGAAAATGGTCATTTGGTGATCTCGGCCCCTTTAAATAGTTATTATTTGGGGCTCCGTGTACTTGACACGATGACGAAATGGAGGTGTGTTTCAATTAGCCAATGAAAAATCGCGACACTAAACATCATTCGGATACCTCTAATCCAGGCAAGATGGAAGACTTTGGAAAATAAACTGTGCACTGTGCTCTTCAATATCGATTAATCAGACATGCCATAATTTTTCCAGTGGAATCCGGGACATTGGATGACCAATTTCCGGGATTTGCGATGTTTTGTCATCACTAAATAATATAATGCGATCGTAAAATGGTAGATTCTACAAAATAATGTCTGCCCATTATCATTCAAATATTCAATATTGCAGAGGGGTGGTCATCGCATAGATCTAGATAAATTCCCGTAAATTATATAAAACGCACGCTGTTCTATCACAGAGAATGAAAAAATACCTTGTCATTTTTTAAATCCGTGTATAACAAATTCAATCTTTTGTTTGGGATAGAGTTAGCGGTCGGAATAATGTTCGGGCGTTTGAATTCAAAAGGATTTAACAATGGTACGAAAATTCGATATTTACGCGGTTACTGCATGAAGAAGCGGTGAGAAAAGCGTGTTTCCAAATTTAGTAGCTACACGCGGGGCGTTTGATGTTTGAAAGACGCGGCGACATCTATCGGTGACCTTTATGTCGGGTGACCTCGGTGAACTTGAAAAGTCTCGCGCGCAAGCTTTGTAACACGTCAATCACTCATTTCGAATGCAGCTTAGGGGCGGAGCAAACTTTCTATTGGTTTGATATCCTGTCAACCGATTAGGAATCATGCGTTCGTTCATCCATAACTTTAAAGTGACGTAACAATAACTTATTATGTCTGCAAGTAAGAGATTGTGGAAGGGAACGGGAAATTGTAGAACCTCATAGTTTTTAGGGGGTTTTACGCCGTTTTCAACTTCGAGAGTCATATCGCGGTGGCCTCATAGTTTGAATATCAAAATAGAGAATGGAATTTACTATTTTGCTTCCAAAGAAGGTAGATCTACTTATTATCAGTTTCATTTTCGTACGCATGAGTTATTTAATATTCAATCAAAGCCCTTTTTATTTAAACTGATGCTTAGTATTCTTACACGACTTTTGAAATTGTCTCGAAGTACATAAGATCGGAATGGATCGAAATCGCTATCCTGAACTTGACTTGTTATTTTCCGAGATCGTTACCAGTTTTGGTGTGTCAATTCATCTCGTAACCGAACACGTATTTTCCACCCGAATTAACCCGGGACAACTTAATTTTCGTCTGCAAAGTCCGTTAGTTGAGCGTCTTAACAAAACATAGGCGAAGAGAGGTCATTACATATGCAGATGTCCCGGGTTAATCTTGCTGGACAATAAATATATTACAATTTATTTACATGATACAACAAACTGTCACCGTCTTCTCAGCCACACCAATTAAACTGCTATACAAGGTGTCATAATCTTTCGACCTCACTGTTATCTGGGTAATTAATAGTCCGATTATCGATTTTTGTCTATCAATTAAGGGTCAGCGTGTATGTTATTAACAGCTGTTGTCAACTTTACACTCGATTAGCATAACTTTTGAAACTTAACCCTTTACTTGAAATTTCTCTACACTTATATAGTGCATAATCGGGAATGGAAGATTTCCGGGACATTTGCTTTATGTACGGGACGCCGGGACGGCATATCGATTTCCGGGACTGTCCCGGACGTTCCGGGACGTATGGAATGTCTGGATTAATACAGACGCCTACTGAAAAAGGTAAACATTTAAGGCTTCTAAACAAACAAACAAACATTGTACTTACCATTAATGCTGATTTATTAGTGATGATCGCGAATATTTTGGCGAAATCGTCATTTAAATTCGGTTTTACAAAAACAAATTGTCACCACATCTTTCTCCTGTAAACTGTTTTATGCATTTTTCCCTGTCATTTCGAAAGTATAAGGCCGGCGACAACGAAATTTCGCATACGTGAAGTCATTAATATGAACTTCAAAGAAACGTTTAAGTTTTTAGTTGAGTTACTTGCAATTGCTCAAAAAATTATCCGAAAAATCGAGTGGATTTCAATCTAATCAACCTTGTCATTAATCTATCTAATGTCATTTTTCCATCGTGTTTTCAGTAGATACTTTTACCTGTGATTGGTTACTTCAACTTCAACTTCAATGGTGATATTCGGCAAAATCCACCATGTAGACATCTACGCCGAGGGGGGAGATATGTACAGCAGTGTGGAGTGAAGTGTTCCGACAAGTCTAAAAACTATATACGCTAGAGTGTCCACAAAGAAAGTTGTTTGCACTAATTCTTCACTTAAAAATCGTTAACCTAAGTGGGCGAGCAGCTGGAGGCTTGGTATGGGTGTTGTGGCAGTACTGGTTTGAGAAACAACAGGAATCCATGGTTAGGTGCTCTAGCTGCTGCAATATGACCTTAGTAGTTGAAAACGGCGTAAAACCCCATTAAACCAAACTTAAAATTTTCACCTGGCATGACAATGAATGGTTCATGATTGATCGGTAGCATAAGGCGCATTTTAAGGATAGCGTTTAATATTGGATTGGTAAACTTAAGCGCCACAACTTGTGTCGAACTTTCCTTTGTTTTTGAATGGTAGTGCGCTCTGATGTAAATGAGTGAGATCAACATATCAAACAGCCAATTTTGTCAGAGAAAACTCTGATTAGTCTCATACCAATTATTACAACTTTTCCATACCTTGCTTCAGACTGTACTGTTCGACTTGGAACTGTTAAATTGACAGCGAGTTCAGACATGGCAACTATTTCCGGAAGCACTGTGGAGGACGCCCATGACTATGAGGAAATTTTCCCTGCCCTACAACCTACTGGAGGCAACCAGAACAACATACCCGTATCAGGAACATGGAACAACAAGTTTACTGTTAAAACGTCAAAGTGTACCCAGGTATGGATGATTCAATCCTTTCTCAAATGCCAAAAATTTGGATTGTTCCGATTTGAAATGTATTGCAGGCGAAAAAATGTATGTTTATAAAGATGGGATTTGTGATATTTTAAACAGGCCTGTAGAATGCCTTAGAATGGGGGTGCAAAGGTCATAAAGGGCTTGTTGAACAATGTTTAATACGGGCATCGGATAAGGTGTAATTGGTTTGTAAAGTGCAAAATACCATTAAACCATGTGGTGTAAGTTATCATTGATATCGTTTGATTGAGGTGATTTAAATGGGTACAAGTACAATAGGGTAAGGATTTGAAATAATGGATAGGATGTCTTTACCCACTAAACTATTGCTCTGTAAATATGTAGTATTATAGCGGACGAGAATTGACCTAGCAGAGCATTCCATGCGGTTAGCATGGGCTGCTCTGCCAGGTCATTTTTCATGAGGCATACTTATGTTGGTTTTTTTCACCTTCAGGTGTTTACTGTCCCCCTTGAAGAACGACGATTCAGAGAAGATGAAGAAGACAGCTTTGGTAACGAAGGAAAACAGGCGGAAATATGTAAAGAGATCATGCAGAAAACTGGTAGGTGTTACAACTTCCATGGGAGAATCTTGTAAAGGTTGTAACATTAATTTATGAGGTGTATACTGCAATTAAAGGTGAAAATTCCCAGAGGGGAAGGGGTTGATATTAGGTTCCACTTTCTTAGTACTGAAAACAGCTGTGGTTACCCATATCAAATTTCACAAAGTATTGTGAAAGATTTTTTTTGAAGAAGGAAGACCTAGGGAAGAAGAAGGTTGCTACAGATTTAAAAAGGAATTTGTTCACTGAAGGTTACCAATTTATTGCTTTTTTGAAGGGGAATCCCTGAAACTTGAGATTAAATTCGCATGAATCTTTTTTTCCCCATCTCCATGTGACCTTAGTCACCTTAGCAGTTGAGTTGGACATAAAACTCATTGAAATTCAGTTGGTAGCGCATCTGACCCTCATTCGAGAGGTCTCAGGTTCGATACCCAGCCGCGGCTAATACCCTTTCTGACAAAATTGTCACTCACCAATGGGTTAGAAATCGTTAACCTAAGTGGGCGAGCAGCTGAAGGCTCGGTAAGGGTGTTGTGGTAGTACTGGTTTGAGAAACAACAGGAATCCATGGGTAGGTGCTCCAGCCGCCGCGATATGAACCTGGTAGTTGAAAACGACGTAAAACCCCAATAAACTCAAACTCATTGAAATTCATTCAATCTGTTTTGCAGGTGTGACAATTGAAATGAGTCAGTCAAAGGATCAAACTCTGACTGTGGTGGTTACAGGCAAGGAGGACCAGGTAAAGAAAGCAAGAAGGGAAGTTATGACTCGATTACAGACACAGGTGTGTATGCTGTCTTTCCTTTCATTACTATATTTACTTAGAAACGATCAAGTTTTTTTATTATGATAGGGAATTTTGGGGCCTTGGCGATATTTCATAGTCCAACAGTTTGCTGTAAAGTGCTAAAAAATTTAAGGATGTGTATCTTCATACTTAATAAAATACTACTTTGGAGTTTGGACTGCTTCAATTGTTAGATGGCTACATTTAAGGTAGGCCCTTGGGGGAGCATATGTTACATACAAACATCTCTTGTTCTCTTTTTGTTTCTATAATGTTGCCCTTTCATGAATTTGAGTTTTCACAAAGGCATCTTGATTTTGTTCACTTTACAGGCAAGTTTAACAATAAGAATTCCACGAGAACACCACCGGTTCATACTTGGACAGAAAGGCAAGAAGCTGCAGGACCTTGAACTTCAGACCGCGACCAAAATCTCCATTCCCCGATCAGATGAAAACTCGGACCAGATCAAGATTGTCGGCACTAAAGAAGGGATTGACAAGGCTATGCATGAGATACAGGTTATCTCCGATGTCCAGGTGAGTCAGCCAGAGCTCTAGATAAGAGGGGGTGGCGACTTCTTAAACTGCAATAATTCTGTAAATGTTCATCAAACCCTATATTGTGGGTACTCATTTGTATCATCTCATCGAGACTATTCAAATGAGTAACCACAACATAGGGTTTTGAATTGAAATAAGAAATGTCTTCACCCCCTCTTATCTTTAGCCCTGGTCTACTATATAAAGGATACCATAGAGCACAGATAATGGGATTTAACCCATTACCAAACGACAAAATTTTAGGCTGGTCCAAATTGAAAGATCTTGCAGACGACAATTTCAAGTGAACAAAATTTTTACTTTTTTGTGTCTTTTCTATGGAAAACATAGTTGGAAATGGAGAAATTGCTTGTCTCAAGCAATTTCTTCAATTTCCATGATGTTTTCCATTGCCATTATTTTGTGGGGAGTCAAAAGAGTCATTGTGTGGTAATGGGTTAAAGGGACATTATATAGATATTTTTCATAAATTTTGCTTTTATTTGTATCTGAAAGAGTACATTTTCTTATAAAGATACTGAAAATTTCAAGCCAAAGTATTGCGCCGTTTATGAGGAATATATTGTTTTAGTTAAAATTGAACAAATTGTCATTTGCCACAGTTCAGATGTAAATGGAATTTGTCATTCCTGTCTCAACTGTAAATGCATATTTACAATTTTATACACTTCAGTCCCGACTTGCGAACGAACGACTTCCTGTACTCAAAGTTTACCATCCCTTCGTTTGTGGACCCCATAACCAGACCATCCAACAACTGATTGACGAGACCGGAGCTAAGATTAACGTGCCACCACCGAGCGTGAACAAAGATGAGATTGTAGTGTCGGGAGAAAAGGAAGGGGTGATGAAGTGTAAAGCAACAATAATGGCCATTTTTGAAGAGAAGGTATGATGTTGTTCCAGGGCAACAGATATAGCTTGCTTAATAAATGATTTGGCAGAGCATCTGTATCTAATTGATAGAGATGCTTTGCTAAGTCATTTATCATGACCTGTAAGAGGGAATGAAACTATTCTATGGTTGTTATTTCATATCAAAACCCCATGTTGTGGGCAGTCATTTGAATTGTCTTGGGACAATTCAAATGAGTACACACAACATAAGGTTTGATGAACAAGAATGAAAACTAAATTTAGAAAAGCCAACATCTCCTTTTTATCTGTAACTCTATTGTGCATTCATTAGTAAAGAAAGTGACATTGTGAAATGAATTTTATGTCAAGTGTAACTACGAATTAGATATGGGGGTTATATAGTTTTTGCTTTGTCAAAAAAATAGACTAATTTTATGCTGTGATGGAAAAGGTTAAATAGAGGTTCCCAACAACCTAAAATGAATAGGACCTTAGCTGATAAATTGGACATGGAAGTTGAAAATCCTTGATAAATTTATCAAATCAAAGATTAACTTGACTTGTTAATTTTATTTTAAACTCAAATTTGTTAACCTTTACATAGAAAAGTGCAATTTTCAAAATTCATTTACAGAAACACAAACCATTGAAATTTTAAACGGCGTATGTTCAAGTAAAGAAAGGATTAGATGGATGTTCCAACTTTATTTTCAAAAACTCAAATTTGTTAACTTTGATTAGAAAAATGCAAATTTTATGCCCCTGTATTGTAAGATCGGGGGCATATCATTTAACTTTTTATGCCCCCGATAGGGAGGCATCATAAATTTGACTTGTCCGTCCGTCTGTCCGTCTGTCTGTCCGTGTTAACGAGAGAACATGACTTGGGTAGTTTGTAAGTTACGGAGGCATTTGTTGGGTATTTTTTTGGTGTTGGGTATACCCAAGACCATAAAGCTTGATTTTGTGTCCAACAAAACAATCTTGGGTAGCTGGAGAAAAATACCCATGAATTTTTCAGACACGATTTTGTCTAAATAAATGTCTATAAGTGTCCAAGACCATGCATCATATACGAAGGGTTATTTACGACGTGCGTCGGGCTTTATTCGTTACCCAATGAAAACGTTTGTATTTTCTTCCGATTGATCCCGATGTCCATTCGTTAGCCAATGAAAACGTTCGCGAATTTTCCGGGAATGCTCGGTAAGTCTCGGGATTTCTCGTTTCGAGTGACCTACTTCTTGGTACCTCGCCGCAAATCTTCAATGTTATTCATATAGGCGATCACAACAATGGGTGGAAAATCGGACTTGCAACTTATTTAGTATTCCAAACATACACAATGGGATGGAAAATTGATTGACGGATACAGGTATGTAAAAAGTTTGCACAACGCAGTGCTATGAGAGCTAAGAATACGGACTTGTAAATGGAACCGCCCCCGATATATTTCGTACATAACTATTTCGATCGTTTTTTTTAATATGCTTCTATTGACATTTTGAAAACATCGAATATGTACGATATACGAGACAATTTCTCATTGAGATATGGGGTTACCGAAATCTGCTAATGAAAAAATAGGCTTGTTGTTAATGTGTGTTTTTTAAGGGTTGCCGTATTCCGGATGTTATCAGCATTTCGGATATTTCAATTAGTTACGAATAGGCTCTTATAACATGATTTATCTTTATTTAAAGAATATGTTATCAATTTCAATGATCATATTTAACCCTTTCACAAACAAGACAGTGTGAAACATCCTTGAATGAGAAAGGACAAAGTGAGAAAACTTTGAAGGAAAAGAAGAAAATTTTGAATTCAGAAAATCAACATTTTCTCACCTTTTCTCTCTGAATATTTTGTACCATAATGTACACAGTAAGTGCTTCATTATTCATGTAGACCCAATATGATTTTATTTATTATTATCTACAGTGACTGGCAGGTTTGGAATAATTTCATTTTCTGCTATTTGGGAAAGGGTTAACAAGTACAAATGTTATTCTTGCCATTAAATTTTGCAAGTGCAAATCAGTTATAAAGTTTAATAGAGTGTTGCAACACAGAGATGTGAAAGGGACCCTGAAAGTTGATTGTTCAATTGTGAGGTGGTAAATATTAAAATTATGATCACTGTACATGTGCAAATAGTGTTTTTCTGACTTTTTCAGATGGTTGACAGGGACGTAAATAGCACCGACTGACTTTGTGGCTGCTACCTGATTGGTTGGATGGGGGAAATGAGCTAATGAAAAATTCAGCCGGTCAGACACAATTTCAAAGTTTTTATAATGCTGCAAAGACAAAATATTGAAGCATGATGGTGACATACAGTTCAGCAGACAGTTCAACAATATCCACCCAAGAAGCAAAAAGATTAAACAGACATTGTTGGAAACGATGGTTCTATTTTATTCGATATTAATCCTTGCCACGAAATATTTTTTTAATTCTATAGTCGTAACAATCTGTAGATCGTATTTTTTAAGAATGATGCTTAAAATCGGACAATACTGTTTGTACAGTTTGTTTAAAAAAACTTTGATTAAAAATTCAGGGGTGATAAAGTTCAGGATTTATCAGGAAATCCGGATCTAGAGCCCCCAAAAAAATCATTCTTGAGTTCAATGCAAATCCGAGGAGAAATGGGGGGGATGGAGTTGAATCGGAGAAAACAGAAAGAAAAACATAGTGTGGAAGAGAAAACACACAAAGTCTGGAAGTATGTATCCTTTTTATATCTATCTAAGGTTAATTTAGGAGGAAAGGTTGTGCATTGGACACCGACACTTAGTCAAGGCTCTTGCAGTCGTTATGAGCCACTGCACTTACCCCACCTTCCCTCTTTCTTCTGTCTTGCCCATATCTTTAAAAAGCCTTGGTAAAAAGAAGAAAATGCAAAATAGGGGGAAATCCCTGCCCATTTTTTTTGAGGGGGGGGGGGTGGAGGGGGGGGGGGCATTTTAGGGTGGTAAAATAACACCTTTAAGTATGATTTAGAGTGATAGGGTTTAAAATCACGATATTCATTTTCGCATGGGCTTCGTTCCCCTTTGACCCTTTCCCACTCAAAGCCTAGTTTTAATGACATTTAAGGCAAAGGAAAACATTTTGACAAAAGGTAGAAATTGCACAATCACTGCAATTTCTCTTTTCCCACAATGTTTTCTCTCCTATCAGAAAACCAAAAAGAATGTTTTAAGTCTTCAAATCCTTTCAATTTGGACAATTTCAAAATTTGGCTGAGTGGGAATGGATGAGGAGACCGGTTTTTCAGTCATCGTCAATAAAAAAACCCACCTGTACCCAACAGAAAAATTAACCTATATAAAATCATATAATCAGAACCTAATCCGAGTCTTTTCTGATGAAAATTCGCTTTTGATATTCTGTTAACGCTCATTTACATCTGATTGCATTTCTATTCGAAAACACATGAAAACAGCGACAGAATTTATGACGGCATTTCATCGTCTGTTTTTGTTTATTACTATCCAATCACTCGGTAAAACACTATAGGGTATAGACCAATTAAACATTTTTGTCATACCTGACCTAAAATTCCAATTCAAATCGGCTTGCTAAAAGAGTATTACTTTCGAATCTCGACAACCCCAGATTTTCATTTCGAGTCGCGGCCATTGTTTTGTTACATCACGTGACCGAATCTCGTTTAGATATATAGGTCAAGAATTTACAGTCATGTGACCGCCTTCGAGTGGGTGGAGCTTTTCCATAAAAGGCCTAGGTACAAACGTCTGTTTACCAAAAGCGCGCGCTGCCTATCGGCAGGTGCGTGAAAAAAGGATGACTCTTTAAACTAGTCACTTTACTCGATACTGATTGGTCCATCTATTGCGGTCGTGTGCGAGTTGATATTGATGTAAATGGCGGCTTTCAATATTGGAAATATGAAAATGTAGTCCGATTTAAAATCAAATTGTTCTTCAATGGAAAGTGATTTCAACTTAAGCATACAGCGGATTGATAGGAAACTTGTTACATTGTTGTCAGGTAACATACTTACCGCGTCTTGCAGGCGTTTTGTTGAATTTTGACTTTGTTAAACTTGTCACGAGTGAAAAACTTGCTTAACCCCAAACGTTATAAATAAGATCGGTCCAATCAGGGGATAAATCTATATTTAGACCATTAATTCATAGTCTCGTCACATGGTCATAAAATGGCAGTTCACTGTAAACACTGATTGTTCAGGTGGGGGTTGTTGCAAAACATTGCTTACAAACAATTTAGAAATGCTTTTTGGTCTTAATTTTTTCATCAGACACGACAATAAATGGTTCATTGATTGGAATCATAAGGCTTTTTAAGGATAGCGTTTAAGATAATTTTAAACAATCGGACGATGAAATGCTGACATAACTTTTCTTAAGTTTTGGAGTAGCTTTGCGCTCTGATGTAAATGATAGTTATCAGAATATCAAGAAGCGAATTTTCATCAGAGAAGACTCGGATTAATCAGAACCCATTAATGCCTTGGACAGTGTACCCAATAAGACCCTTAGACTTGGTTAATTTTTAGCGAGCTGGGACTTTATGTCCGGGGAGCTAATGTCGCAGCCCAAGTGTCGGCGTTGGCGTCCGCGTTGCGTCTTCAAAAACTTTAACCTGGTTTATATCTCGGGCACTATTTGAGATACAGCCTTGATACTTCACACATGGATACCTCCTGCTAAGACCTTTCATTTGGGACCATGACCTTTGACCTAGTGACCTTGACCTTGGAGGTTGACCTACTTTAAAAAAACTTTAACCTGGCCTATATCTCATGCACTATTATAGATAGAGCCTTGATATTTCACATATGGATACAACGTACCATGACCTTGACCTTGAGACCATGACCTTTGACCCAATGACCTTGACCTTTGACTCTTTTTTTTGACAAGCTCTCGTATAGGCGAACTACGTTGTCCGCGGACAACTCTTGTTCTGTTGGGTACAGAGTTTAAGGGTCTTACTGGGTAATAGTCCATGTCATTATTGGGTTTCACAGTCTTAGATGATATTTTATTTTAATATTTTTTGGTTGTTTGGTAACATGTCCAAAGTATTTACTGGGTACACTGTCCAAGACACTGTTGGGTTCGGATAATATGATTTTATACAGTCTGATTATTTGTTTGGTAGTGAGTCTATGGGTTTTATTGGGTTATTGTCCATGTGATTGTTGGGTTCTATAGAAGTGTTTTTATATTAATATTTTTTGGTTGTCTGTTAATTTGTCTAAAGGTTTTACTGGGTACACTGTCCAAGACATTGTTGGGTTCGGATCATATGATTTTATACAGTTTGATTATTTGTTTGGTAGTGAGTCTATGGGTTTTATTGGGTTATTGTCCATGTGATTGTTGGGTTCTATAGAAGTGTTTTTATTTTAATATTTTTTGGTTGTCTGTTAATTTGTCTAAAGGTTTTACTGGGTACACTGTCCAAGACATTGTTGGGTTCGGATCATATGATTTTTATACAGTTTGATTTTTTGTTGGATAGAGAGTCTAAGGGTCTTATTGGGTACACTGTCTAAGGCATTGTTGGGTTCCGATTACATGTATATGATTTTTATACAGTTTGATTTTTTGTTGGATAGAGAGTCTAAGGGTCTTATTGGGTACACTGTCTAAGGCATTGTTGGGTTCCGATAACATGTATATGATTTTTACACAGTTTGATTTTTTGTTGGATAGAGAGTCTAAGGGTCTTATTGGGTACACTGTCTAAGGCATTGTTGGGTTCCGATTACATGTATATGATTTTTATACAGTTTGATTTTTTGTTGGATAGAGAGTCTAAGGGTCTTATTGGGTACACTGTCCAAGGCATAGTTGGGTTCCGATTACATGTATATGATTTTTATACAGTTTGATTTTTTGTTGGATAGAGAGTCTAAGGGTCTTATTGGGTACACTGTCTAAGGCATTGTTGGGTTCCGATTACATGTATATGATTTTTACACAGTTTGATTTTTTGTTGGATAGAGAGTCTAAGGGTCTTATTGGGTACACTGTCTAAGGCATTGTTGGGTTCCGATTACATGTATATGATTTTTATACAGTTTGATTTTTTGTTGGATAGAGAGTCTAAGGGTCTAATTGGGTACACTGTCTAAGGCATTGTTGGGTTCCGATTACATGTATATGATTTTTACAGTTTGATTTTTTGTTGGATAGAGAGTCTAAAGGTCTTATTGGGTACACTGTCTAAGGCATTGTTGGGTTCCGATTACATGTATATGATTTTTATACAGTTTGATTTTTTGTTGGATAGAGAGTCTAAGGGTCTTATTGGGTACACTGTCTAAGGCATTGTTGGGTTCCGATTACATGTATATGATTTCTATACAGTTTGATTTTTTGTTGGATAGAGAGTCTAAGGGTCTTATTGGGTACACTGTCCAAGGCATAGTTGGGTTCGGATAACATGTATATGATTTTTATACAGTTTGATTTTTTGTTGGATAGAGAGTCTCAGGGTCTTATTGGGTACACTGTCCAAGGCATAGTTGGGTTCCGATAACATGTATATGATTTTTACACAGTTTGATTATTTGTTGGGAAGAGTCTAAGGGTCTTATTGGGTACACTGTCTAAGGCATTGTTGGGTTCTGATAATATGAATCAATTTCAAAGGGACGGGTAATCTTAGTCTTCTTTTCTTGCTCAGTTATGGCCCTTGTATGATTTGAAAATTTTACTTGGTGTTTCATATCTCAAAAACTATCAAGGGTATTCACTTGAAAATTGGATTACATTTTTTTTATTATCTCAGCTCTGATTTTTTTAGTTTATTCCAAAAGTACAGAGAATTATAACTCTGCCTAGATCTGCTTACAGTTATTAAAGCACCTAGTGCTCATGGGAGCTCTTTGGATTGATGACTAAGCCTCCTCGTCTGTCAGAATTTGCTTCTAATATCTGTTGCTCTGAAGCAAGTCACCAGATTTTCAAAATTTTACTGAATTTGCTAGCTTTTATATGTTATAAATTAGAATGGCTCTATTAGTATGTATGTACTGATTAATGGTCTACACGGACTGAAGGATTTGGAAATAACCTTATGTAAGTACTGGTTGTGAAAGCCCGGAAACATGTGGATGCGTTTCTTGCCGCCATGATATGACCTTAGCTGTGAAAATGGTGTTAAACTCCAATACAAATAAATAGAATGAAGGAGAATACACAATTAAAATGTCCAAGGAAAGAACCAAAGTATTATGTCCAAAGGAAATGCCCAATAATATACCTGTCGTAAGAACATGTTTGAATACCCAATAACAAGTAGCCATCAAGTGTTTTAAGGAACAACCCAAGATGTGTTCCATCGTAGGTATGTCCGTCTGTCCGTCCGTCATTCCGTCCAAAAACTTTAACATTGGCCATAACTTCCTTATTACTTAACATATTCGCTTCATACTTTACCACAACATTCCTTGGTACATTACCTTTCTGTAGGCACATACTTTGGTGACCTTGACCCCTGGATGACCTTGACCTTGAACATAGATTGGCCATAATTTAAAATCAAAGCGGTGTGGGGGGGGGGGCATTGTCATCTTACAGTGACAGCTCTTGTTTCCTTTTACATCGATATTTTTTTCCATCTGCTGTCAGTCAGTTAGTCTGTCTTAACATAGGCAATTTCGGGGGCATTCGTGTTTCACAAACACATCTTGTTTCAATTTTATTTACAGAAACGCAAATGTCAAACGGTATCTGTTGAAGTAAAGAAGTCCCAGCACAAGTATGTGATTGGACCCAGGGGAAACAACTTACAGGAGATCCTCGCCTCAACGGGCGTGTCCGTCGAAGTCCCGAGTCTTGATAGTCCCTCTGAGACCATCACACTGCGCGGGGAACAGGATAAACTGGGACCTGCATTGACAGCTGTTTACTCTAAGGTAGAAATTTAATTTAGACATTTGTAGCTCATCATGACCAGGGTTAAAATTTCCCAATCGGCAAAATTTCATTGTTTCCTTTTTTTAAAGTTTTGGCAGACATCCAAATAAGTGATATCAAAAGTAAAAAATGTATATCTTATAGCCCAGAAAATATTGAGGCGAAAGAAGAAAATGTTGGTTATCAGCATTGTATTCTTTTGTCTTGTTGTTTTCCAAGCCTTTGCTTTTAGGAACATCATATTGTTTTGGAAAGGGTAAAATAAATTCCTTTTAGAGTAGATGAAATTGTTATGTGGGATACAAAAAAATGCGTTTTTTAAGCTCAATCTTCATTTCCACAACACCATTACAGAAGTTAACATGACTTTTAAGAAAACGAGTCAACAACAGTCTATTCATTGATTTTTGAAAATGACTGTTTAGCTGTGACCCTTTGTTTTAGAAAATGACCCCTTGAAATCTTACTTAATGGGCGCTGTGGCCCATAGGCCTGTTTATCATTTTCACAAACAAAATTTTAGGATGATGATCAAGGTAGATATTTTTGCCCCATTGCAGGCTAATAGTGTGGTATTCTCTGAGGTACATTGTAAAGACTGGCTACACAAGTACATCATTGGGAAGAATGGAGCTACAATTAGAAACATTACATCAAACTTTCCAAAGGTAAGCATATCCCACAGAGCCTATGTTGTTGGTACTAAATTGAATTATCTCAAGTCTAATAGTGTGGTATTACATTACTTCAAACTGTTTAAAGTTAAAGTTGTAGAAACTTAATTGAATCATTTCCTTATAGTGATTATTAGCTCACCTGAGCACGAAGTGCTCAAGGTGAGCTATTGTGGTCGCTTTTTGTCCGTCGTCCGTCCGTCTGTCCGTCCGTTCACAATTTCTTTAAACATCTTCTCCTCCTATATCAATGGGCCAATTTTTACCAAACTTGGCAGGAATGTTCCTTGGGTGACCCTTCTCAAAACTTGTTCGCGGATTTTTGATTCGTCAAAAAATGTGGGCGTGGCAGGGCGGGGCTTATCAGACTAAGAGAAATCATAGGAAAATTCTTTAAAAATCAACCATTGGGCCAATTTGAACCAAACTTGGCAGGAATGTGCCTTGAGTCACTCTTCTCAAAAGTTATTCACAAATTTTTAGATTTGTCAAAAAATGTGGCCGCGGCAGGGAGAAAGGGGCTTATCGGCTTAGAGAAAGCATAAGAAAATTCTTTAAAAATCAACCATAGGTCCCAATTGAACCAGACTTTGCAGGAATGTTCCTTTAGTCACTCTTTACAAAATTTGTTCACAAATTTTTATATTTGTCAAAAAATGTGGCCGTGGCAGGGAGAAAGGGGCTTATCGGACTTAGAGAAATCAGAAGAATTTTTTTTAAAAATCAACCATTGGGCCCAATTGAAGCAGACTTGGTAGGAATGTGCCTTGAGTCACTGTTTTCGAATTTATTCACAATTTTTTACATTTGTCAAAAAATATGGCCGTGGCAGGGAGAAAGGGGCTTATTAGACTTAGAGAAATCATAAGAAAATTCTTTAAAAATCAACCATAGGGCCCAATTGAAACAGACTTTTCAGGAATGTTCCTTAAAGACGATCGCGGGAATTAGATTCCTCTGATAGGATTTTTTTATTTTTTGATATTTTGTAGATTAAAGTATGCCGATTTCAAAAATGAAAAGAAAAAAGGGGGTCATCGAATCAGATTTTCTGCAAAACGTCATAGAAAGACAGGGGTATTGAGCAAAATTTTGCCCGATATTTACGCGGATTTTCATTTCTGGGCATTGACATAAACTTATAAAACAATGAAACCTACGCGTATAATTCATTTCATTTTTTAGTTTAATTTCAAAGATTTGAAGTAGTTTGCACTGAATATAATACATAATTGTCGATTGAAAGGTAAAAATTAGGAATTTTATCGTATTTTCCTCCCTTGAGTCAAATCTGACTTATCTAAAATTCACTCGAATATTTTCAAAATATATTACGTTTTTTCAAATTTCGAAAAAACGTTCTGATACAAAATTTTATTTTTTCTATATTTTGTAGATAATTATATGTTCGTTTGATATTGTTATAAAAAACATATGGTCATCGCGCTACTTTTTTTTAAAAATCGCAAAATTCTAGACCACCCTGCATTGACAAAACGGGGAAAAATCAATTCAGAGGGAAGTTTGTTCCATATAAATTTTATCCAATGATTTTTTTTCTATTTAAATAGAAGTGGCATATCAATTTATCAATAGCTATTTTTAACATTAAGCCTGCAATTGATTAAAATTTGAAAAATTGTGGTTATTCTCCAAGTGTCCTAGTAACCGGACAGCACTAATTACCGACAGTATTTCGTGTTGTCCTTGTGTCACCTTAATATTCCGTTCCCCAAAAGGGATTATTGACTATTATGATTTATAAAAGATGAATAAAAAATCTACCAAATGAAAATGCTTGCATTTTAATTTATTCCGCGTTAATAATTCTTATAGTGAAGTGTTGTTTTATGTACAAAATGGTGAAAATTGGGAAAAATGCTATTTTTTAATCAATCATTTTTTTTAAATTGATAGATGCCACTTTCCCCGATCTATATCATGATAGATCTACTTGTTTGTTGCAAACAGAGGTTAACAATTTAAATTGTCTTTTTGTTATTTTTGTCAGAAACCACATTTTAGCTGGCACGGGACGAAAGTCTGTTGTTTCTTTTAGGCCTAAAAATCGCTAAAAATTGGGTCAAAATGCACATTTTTTTTAACCAATCATGTTTTTGGCATAAATGCCTCTTATAATAAATCAATGCGTGTGTTGCAAACGGCGCTTAGGGTATTTAATGTGTGAACCACCACGCCTAAAGGAACCTTACAGGTAGTATGAAAATGATAGACCAAGTCAGTCTGCACAGTCCGCGAAGTCTGACTAGGATCGAAACTTTTCACTCTACGTACGAGGGACGGTCGGAAAGTAGTTGGACTTTTCGTACTGCTGTCTCTCCATTTGCAACTGTATAAACACATTATATATTGGCGGAATCTACATCCATTTGCCAATAATGTGGTCAGTTTATTTTCAAAGATAGTGGTATATATACAATATTCTGTCCACTTATATGTGATAGGGGTCTGTATCATAGGCAATTTGTTAGAGGAACAACAAGGGTAACCAAAACAAACGAACATTCTAGTCATTTTAATCGCGAAGAAGTTAAGTTTTTGAACTACATTATCACTGAAGATTAAATGTGGGTTAATAATTCCGAACTTGGGATAAAAACTCAGTCAAAGCAGCCATGAAAACGAGCTGGTTCCCCACCCATGAAAAGATTAAGATGTTACCTTCGGCTAGTAGTCATGTTTGTTGCTTTTGTGGATTCACGAGGATTGATAGTTAGTCATTTCATGTCAAATGGTAAAAACTGTCATTGCCAAGTACAATTCTGAAGTAACTCATAAAAAACAAAGAATAAATGCTGAAGTAAACGCATCCCAGATTAGCAAAGAAAAATGTTTTCTACTTCACGATTACGCAGGCTCCCACACCACCGCATCTACAGTGGAGATTATCAACTATTACCCATGACAAAAGTTGTTTTACTCTTCTTACAGCCCAGACCCTACCCCATATGACTTTTATTTGTGTCTAGAACTGATGAAAATGCTTGTCGGGAAGAAATTTGAGACCAGGGCGCCTTTGATACCGGTGGTTACACAGTACCTTATACAGTGGGTCTACGTCACGGTTGATAGTGGGAAAAGTAAAGCTCCTACTAACATGGCAAAAATGCATAGACACAGATGGACAATTTGTTTAAACAGTGTAGAAAGAATTTTGTTAAAAAGTTAAATGGTTTTAGAGAACTAGTCAAAAGTCCAACTACTTTCCGACCGTAGAATGTTTCCCCTATCTTTCTAAATGTTCATTTGCAAAATACATCTGGTTGACCTCTGCAAAGTTTGATCAATTTCTCCAAATTTGCCGGCCGCGGTAAATACCCTTTCTGACAAAGTTGTCACCCACCAATTGGTTTGAAATTGTTAACCTAAGTGAGCGAACGGATGGAGGCTCGGTGAGGGTGTTGTGGTAGTATTGGTTTGAGAAACAACTGGAATCCATGTGTAGGTTCTCCAGCCGCGATATGACCCTGGCAGTTGAAAACGGTGTAAAACCCCAATAAACTCAATTGTCCAAATTTGTATTTCCCACAATATCCCTTTTAGCGTGACGGATCACATTTGTTAAAGTTTTTTGTCTACGACACAGATGCTGATGCAGACACTAAAATTTGAAGATTTGAAACTTCAAACAAGATGAAAATGTAGATTATGATTGTTTTCTCCTTCTACCTTCTACCTCAATATTTTGCTCCCTACTTCTGCAACATATACAATTTCTCTGTTCATATCAATGCCCAAACCTTATCTCAAACAAGACTTGGTTTGACATCCCTGACTGAAAAGACACGGGAAAACAATGACAAAAAAGAAAGAAGAAAACATTGATAAACAGCATTTCCTCCTTTTGCCTCCATATTTTTTTACCATAGATCTACGTATAATACACAAATTTATCCCATCTTTATTGGCGTCTATTTTGTTATATTTCTTTAATTCTCTCAATATCTTCTCAGTCGTGACTACAGATCTTTTAATTATAAATCTAGTAATACTAATTCTATTGACTGCAACTTCTCGAAAGCATGGAGAAACATTGAAGCAAAAGAAGAATTTTGTTGATAATCATTAATTTTGGTATTTGCTTTAGATAACGTATGCTACACAATTTACATACCGGTATTCATCACCAACAATTTTGACGCCTGCAGCAACTTTCAAATTGGACAACCCTAGTAGATTTAGTTTGTCGTTTAGTTTGGGATCAAATTGGAACCACCCATACTTCTGTTCTTAATTCTGGCAAAAATTAAAACATTACCTAAAGAAGTACAGTCGAAACTGTCGTATGCAGTCAGCCAAGGAACACACCAAAATTGGCTGCATACAACAGTCGGCTGCTTCACACAGAAAAAATATTCTGAAGGCCAGATGTAAATGTCTACTTGTATGACTGGCCCTATTGATAGGAAGAAAAAGCAAGTGTTGTAAAGGAAAAAGGGTACACTTTTATATGACATCTAACTGTTTATCACACCTTTACATGGTTTATGCACATGATTAGGCAAATTGCCAGGTGTATTATCAATATTTCACACATTGCCTGCCACCAATTAGTTGTGCATGGCTGCTTAAGGGGATGTAGGTAAAGAGCAATTTGGACAACTAAATGTGACCACTGACCACATTAGACAGTATATTGCTATTCACAGTTACTTTAAAGAGTAAAATTGCATGGGAGGACCTGGACTGGCTGCATACGACAGTTTGGCTGCTATACACAGGTGGCCGCTAACACAGTTTTGACTGTATGTGTTTGAAAGAGCTCCGTGGAAAAAAGCCTAGGAAAACGCGAACAAAACAGACTTTTAAATAAAAGTTTTAACTAGATCTACTTTTTTCTCCTGTTACCACATTATTTTCTTGTTATCTGAAGTACCTTTCAAATACAAAGAGTCTAAAACAGTTCATCCATGTAGTTACAACGTAAGAGACGCGCAATACCAAATAAGATAACTTGACGTCCGATGAAAGGCGGGAACGTCAATGTCGCGGGAACGCAGAAAAACGACGTTGACGTCATAATTATGATGCGCAAAACGTTGCGCACGATTGAACCCCCGCGATCGTCATTAAGTCTCTCTTTTCAAAATTTGTTAAAAAATTTTTACATTTGTCAAAAAATGTGGCAGTGGCAGGGAGAAAGGGGCTTATCGGACTTAGATAAATCAGAAGAAAATTCTTTAAAAATCAACCATTGGGCCCAATTGAAGCAGACTTGGTAGGAATGTGTCTTGAGTCATTATTTTCGAATTTATTCACAATTTTTTACATCTGTCAAAAAATATGGCCGTGGCAGGGAGGAAGGGGCTTATCGGACTTTGAGAAATCATAAGAAAATTCTTTAAATTCAACCATATGGCCAATTTTAATCAAACTGGGAAGGAATGTTACTTGCGTCTCTCTTCTCAAAGTTTGTTCACAAATTTTTACATTTGTCAAAAAATGTGGGCGTGTCGGGGAGGAAGAGGCTTATCGGAAAAGAGAAATCATAAGAAAATTCTTTAAAAATCAACCATTGGGCCAATTTGAAAGAAACCTGGCTGGAAAGTTCCTTGAGTGACACGTTTCAAAATTGTATCTTGTAATTTTTTTTCCTTAAAAAGTATTTTGGTATGGCAGGGTAAGGGAAATTCTGTGCATTGAAAAATATACTGTACTGTGGGTTGTAATGGAGATACTTAGTTTTCTTCTGAACTATTTTGCCTAGAACCTTGAAATTTTGTGTAAGACCTAATTTCATGAATAGCTTCCAGAATACAAGAAGCTGAAGATAAGAGGAGATAATTGCTTTTCAAAAAGCAATATTTTGTTTCAATATTCATGAAACCCTATGTTGTTGGTGATCATTACAATCATCTGCTTGAAAAAATTAATACATTCTACATAGGGTTTTGATATAAGTAATAAATTTGGAAAGCTTTTACTATTTCTCTTATCTATTTCTGTTATCAATTTCTCTGGCTGGCCCCATTTTATCTTATGTAAACAAATAAGAAGGGATTATAAGCCTAGCTTATCAGATGGTTTGTCCTCATTTACTATATACTTTCAAATCACATATCAAATCTTGCTTATGATATCATAAATAATCAATTTTAACAGATCAGTATGCTTTGAAAATTAGCCCTATTGTGTTGTATATTGCAAAATAATGAAATTAGTATTGAAAAAAACTCAACCATTATGTTAATTCATATCCAACTTTACAGGATCGATTGGAACAAAATTATTACTTACTTGTTTCCAAACAGAAAAAGTCCTTATAAGTTTCATGCCTTTGAATTTGACAAAATTGCCATTATCACTCTTGTCATCTTGATTCAGGTGAGCGATTTAGGACCATCATGGTCCTCTTGTAGTGTGATACTGTGTTAAAGAACATTTCAAGACAATTTAACTTATCTGACCTTCAATGATTAATGGGTTAAACACAATTTTGCAGGTGCACATTGAGTTCACTGAAGGAGAAGACAAGATCTCGATAGAAGGCCCTCCGGAAGAAGTTGACCAGGCTGTAAAGGCTCTAGAGGACTACGTCCGAGACCTGGTATGTCTGGATTTAAATTGATTTTGATATTTTAACCCTTATCATGCTGAATTAATTTTGACTAGTACACCTCCGTACCACTGAATTAATTCACTGTGCACAGCTTATAAATGGGGTGCACCTGTTCCGACACTATAAATTGAATTTATGAGGCATTTTAGCCCTATAAACCCTATGTTTTAGAAAGAAGACTACATACCGTTTAGGATCATCGAGAATTCCATGTTGTTGGTTTACTTTGACCCACTTAAATTTCATTATAAAAAATCTGTTGTCAATCAAGCCCAACCCACTAAAAGTGACAGTTGGTACGTAACGTTCTGCTATCGGGGCGATTATTCCATCGGTATTTAACATACAAAGTCCAAATCTATGATATTTTGTTCCAAATATATTTCTAATCATCACTACTAAAGTCACTTTCCGCTTTAAAGTCACTATCATCAAAAATTCATGCAAAACTTCATCAACATGTTCGTCTTCTGAGCGCCGCCATTTTGGATTAGGGTTTTCCCAATTTCACTTTTGAATATTAAATGCATCATTATGACGTCTAAGGCTTTTGGTTGGCTGATATTTTTACAGAATTGACCTTCACTGAGAGTGTCCTACTAAATATAGCCCAAAACGTGCATAAAACATCATCAGTTGTGAATACGAGGCTCATATCTGACCTAGACCTAGAGTCGCGCTTAGCGGTGGCGAATGGGGTAGGGCTGCGCGACCTGTGGTCGCGCTTAGCATGATAAGGGTTAAGGCATTTGACCTAAAAGATTGATTTTGTTGCTTTGTCTTAAACATTTTAAGTCACATAACTGTCACAAAATGGATCACAAAACATGCTGGTAGGAAGCAATTTTATATAGGGGTGGCTCAAGCCCCTGTCTGGACCAGAGTCTTAATATTTGAAGGTATAAATTAGATTTTCCCTTAATTTTCAAGTGTAAAATAAGAAAAATTCGGCATTTTTTGCCATTTTTTGGGGACTAAGTCCCCTCCCTGTTCCTACGGGCCTGCAACACTGCACTACTCACCTGAAATCTCATGGTCTGGTATAGAAAGTACATCAGTGCATTCATGAACATCCCAAAGTTTTTAACATTTATTCAGGTTTGGGCACCTGAAGTCATACACAGCTCTATATTTACTTTCCACTTTTCTCAGAAATGAAAGTAATTTGAAATGTCATCATTCTTTAATGGCACCATATCTAGAGTGTAGTGATGTCATATCTGTTTATTGAATTCACATGCATGCTAGAATTACAATCACACTGATTTAATGGAACACTAATGTGAGTCACTACAATTTTTTTGCTGTTGATAATTCTGTAGTTATTCCAGTTGAAATATAGAACTCTGTGTATACATAATAATTTAATCCTCAATACTTGAACTTTCAGAACAGCCGTATGGACTTTGCAGAAATAGAGATTGAACAGCGATTTCACAAACACATTATCGGAAAGGGGGGTTCAAATAGTAAGTTGGCTTCACAAAATCTATTTCACCTGAATAATTGAATGAACCCTTTCCCAAACAAGACCAGCTTTTGACGTCGCTGTTAGAAGAGGCTTGGGAAAACATTGAGACAAAATAAGAAAATGCTGATAATCAAAATTTTCTCCTTTTGCCTCAGTATTTTCTTTGCCATATTGTACACAAATCCTTTCCTTTTTAACATGAATTTTGTCGTCTAGAGCAGCTTTCTAACTGGATCATTCCAAAATTTTGTAGTTTGGGAAAGGGTTAACATTATGTTTTATGTCATTAATTAGCATGATATTTGAATAAACTATTACAAATTAGATAAGAAAGTGAAATATTAAGTTACAAACTAAACAAGTTATTAAAAATCAAGATAGTGTTTGAAAGTTAAGATCAGAATGGATAATTTGTCGAATGATTCAGGGGCTATAGTGCAGTGGGTAGCACATCAGACTCTCACTCAAGAGGTCGTGGGTTCGATCCCCGGCTGCAGCAAATATCCTTTCTGACAAAATTGTCACCTACCAACAATTTTCTAATCATTAACCTATGTAGGCGAGTGCTGGAGACTCGGTAAGGTTGTTGTGGTAGTACTGGTGCTAGAAAAAAACAGGGATTCATGGCGTCAGGTGCTCCAGCTGCAGCAATATGACCCTAGCAGTTGAATTAGGCATTAAACCCTAATCAGGCAATTAATAAATCTTCTTTCAGTTACAAGAATCAAAAAAGAGACTGGAATAGCAATCAAAATACCATCAATCAATCAATAACTTCTCTTTCAGTTACAAGAATCAAAAAAGAGACTGGAATAGCAATCAAAATACCATCAATCAATCTTTGAATCAATCAATGACTTCTTTTTCAGTTACAAGAATTAAGAACGAGACGGGAGTAGCAATCAAAATACCATCTGACAATGAAGGAAGCAGTATTATTAGAATAGAGGGTGATCCAGCTGGTGTGCAGAGAGCAAAGGCAGAACTCGCGGAAATGGGATCAAGAATGGTGGGTACTAGCCCTTTCCCAAAAAGTGACCCCATTGACGCCCTATAAAATAAAGGCTTTGGAAAACATATTTGAAAAAGAAGAAATTGCTTGTAACAAGCAATTGACCAAACGCCAACCGATAGATCGCTCCGCCCAACGTAGAATCTAATACAAACAATGGTGGCATTTGCATGTATATTGGTTTGATTGTCAGTCGATAGATCGATACAATACCACATGCAATGAAGAATTCAAGACAAACAATGTTGACATGACATTTTACTGATCGTCCATTGGCTTATTGATGGTTTTGATTGACAGCCGGCGTTTGGTCAATTTCTTCGTTTCCCTCAATGTTTTCTACGCCCAAAGGCAAAAAATGCAAAATATCAAAATACCATCTGACAATGAAGGAAGCAGTATTATTAGAACTCATGGAAATGGGATCCAGAATGGTATAAATAGTTTAACCCTTTCCTAAATGACAAAAATCTAGGGCGCTCCAATTTGAAAGCTGCTGCAGATGACAAAATAAAGATTGAAAAAGATTGGATTTATGTTTGATATAGCATAGAAAATATTGAGGCCAAAGGAGAAACTGCTGGTTATCAGCAGTTTCTTCTTTTGCCTCAATGTTTTCATAGGCCTTTTCTCCCAGGGACGTCAAAACCGGGTCTTGTTTGGGAAAAGGTTAAATATACCCGTGTTACATTGATTGGAATGAAAGCGTGAAGTATATTTCCTCTGAATTTTGAGGCCACGACTGTGGCGCAGTTGGTAGTACATCTTACTCTCAATCTTGAGGTCCCAAGTTTGTTCACCGGTCACTGCAAGTATATTTTCAGACAAAATTGTCTTCCACCAATCTTTGATAATTGTTAACTTATGTGGGCGAGCGGCTTGATGCTTTGTAGGGATGTTGTGATGGTAGTGGTATGAGAAATGATAAGAATCCATGATTAGGAGCTCCATACACAGCAATTTGACTGTAGCGTTTTAAAGAGGCATTAAATTAACATAGATCAATCAATCCACCCAATTCTAGTATGTTTGGAAACTAATGAACCTTTTGAAACAATAAAATTTAATATTGGTCTAATTTGAAAGCTGCTGAAGACACTAGAATTGATGTGAAGGAAAATAGGATTTGTGTACAAGGTACTTCACTCAAAATTGTGACAAAAGGAGAAAAATTTCTATTAGGGTCATCAAAATCAGGTCATGTTTGGGATGGGGTTAAGTGAAGTTTCTTATCTTCGCCAGGCTAATGAGAAGACAAGAGACATCCTGATTGAACAAAGATTCCACCGTATGTTGATCGGAGCGAAGGGTGACGGTATCAAGGCAGTGAGGGATAAGTTTAACCAGGTCCAGATCACGTTCCCGGACCAGGGTAAAAAGAGTGATGTAGTCACATTGAGGGGACCAAAAGCTGATGTGGATAAATGTTATCAGCACTTACAGAAAATGGCTGGTGATTTGGTATGTAACTGCTTTTAACCTGACCCAATTATTTGTTGATTTGTAAGATGAAAAGTTGAGGGCTAGTAAAGCAATAGTATATAACCCTTTCCCAAACAAGACCAGGGGCCCGTATTACTAAAGATCGTACGTTTGATTTTTGCATAATTACTTGTAACAACAGCCCTGATTGGCTCAGTCAAATTTCTCGTGCAATCAGATGTCTTGTTACACAGTTTATACAAAAACTTGATCTTAAGATGTTTAGTAATACGGGGCCCTGGTCTTGACGTCCCTGGTAGACATGGCTTGAGAAAACATTGAAACAAAAGAAGCAACTGCTGATAGCCAGCAGTTTCTTCTTTTGTGTCAATGTTATCTGTGTCATATTTTACACAAATTTTATCTTTTATAACACCCGTTACGTCATTTATTGCAGTTTTTGTAGTGGATCACCCTAGAACTTTGTCGTTTGGTAAAGGGTTGAAATTTGGACTTAATTGACATAATGATTTGTTGCTCGTCTGGAAGGAAAGTCTATACAAAGCTATTTTCATACCCTCACATGTCTTTGTCAGTGTCTGCGTAAATTTCATCATAGCCTGTATCTTATGTAGTATTAGAGATAGAGCCCTAATATTTATTTGGGATCATGACCTTTTACCTTGATCTTGGATTTTTATTCTCCTCTATAGGCAAGCCATGCTGTCTGCGGACAACTCTTGTACTTTTTGAAGTTAACCCTTTCCCAAATGACAAATTTTTAGTGATCCACTTCAAAAATGGCCACAAATGACAACATGGATGTTATTAAAGATAGGATTTGTGCAAATTATGGCACAGAAAATATTGAGACAAAAGGAGAAACTGCTGGTTATCAGCAGTTTCTTCTTTAGTTTCAATATTTTCACAAGCCCTTTCTATTAGGGACGTCAAAACCAGGTCTTGTTTGCAGACATGGGGTAATCATAATCAGTAATTTAATCGATTATTAATCGATTAACAAATGCCAATAATCATGAATTAATCAATTAATTAGCTTTTTTCTGATTATTTGATTAATAATTTAATCAATTACTGGTGAAAAAATGACATTAATCATGATTATTTTATGATTACTTTTTGATTATTTTGGATGTATAAATGATCTAAAACAAAATGCAAAAATGCACCTGCAAGTCACACCTTTTACCTGTTCACACCTATACAAAAGCAGTCTATGCCCAAGGGCCACCTAGTGTTATTCTTACACCTGTCATTGAAATTTCACACATTTTGGGGAGTTAAAACTGAAAAATTGTATTTTGCTGAACAAACCAAAATTTTATTTCACTTATCTTTAAAATACATTTATTTCACTTATCTTTAAAATACAATCATGCTATGAACATGTAAAACTAAATAACAAATGTACATATAATAATATACTGATTCATTATTAACTAAATACATGTGTTGATAATAGAATTTTTCTTTTATCATCTATAGGCAGGGGTAAAAGTTGAAAATTTTGAAAAACCTGAAAACCTGGAAAAGTCTGTATTTATATAGTAAAAATCGAGAAAATGGGGCATTTTGGAATACTCAAAAACCTAAACTTCAGGCATATGCCTGAAAACTTTTACCCCTGTATAGGCATAATTTATTAGAAATTAATGTAAAGCAAAGTACATGTACTAACTTTGGGCGAAAAAAACAGAATCAAACTTTGTGATTTGAATTATAAGATTCTGATTATAACCAGGGTATACATGAATTCGATAACTAGTATCTTTTCTCTTTACTCAACCCTTTCCTTTATAAGTTTCTGATTCTTAATATGAAAGGTTTCAGATAACATAAGGGCAAAAGAAGAATTGCATTTATAAAGCATTTTTTTAGCTCACCTGAGCACGATAGTGCTCATGGTGAGGTATTGTGATACCGCTGTGTCCGTCGTCCGGCGTCCGTCGTGCGTCGTCCGTCGTCCGTCGTCCGTCAACCTTTGGCTTGTGTGCACTCTAGAGGCCACATTTTTTGCCCAATCAACCTGAAAATTGATCAGAATGATTGTCTTGATAAAATCTCGGACAAGTTCGAAATTGGGTCATCTGGGGTCAAAAACTAGGTCGCGGGGTCAAATCTTAGAAAAACCTTGTGTGCACTCTAGAGGCCATATTTTTTGCCTAATCAACCTGAAATTTGCTCAGAATGATTGTCTTGATAAAATCTCGGACAAGTTCGAAAATGGGTCTTCTGGGGTCAAAAACTAGGTCACGGGGTCAAATCTTAGAAAAACCTTGTGTGCACTCTAGAGGCCACTTTTTTTGCCCAATCAACCTGAAATTTGCTCAGAATGATTGTCTTGATGAAATCTCGAACGAGTTCGAAATTGAGTTATCTGGGGTCAAAAACTAGGTCATGGGGTCAAATGTTAGAAAAACCTTGTGTGCTCTCTAGAGGCCACATTTTTTGCCCAATCAACCTGAAAATTGATCAGAATGATTTTCTTGATCAATACTCGGACAAGTATGAAATTGGGTCATCTGGGGTCAAAAACTAGGTCACGGGTCAAATCTTAGAAAAACCTTGTGTGCACTCTAGAGGCCACATTTTTTGCCCAATCAACCTGAAAATTGATCAGAATGATTGTCTTGATAAAATCTTGGACAAGTTCGAAATTGGGTCATCTGGGGTCAAAAACTAGGTCATAGGGTCAAATCTTAGAAAAACCTAGTGTGCACTCTAGAGGCCACATTTTTTACCCAATCAACCTGAAAATTGATCAGAATGATTGTCTTGATCAATTCTTGGACAAGAACGAAATTGGGTCATCTGGGGTCATAAACTAGGTCATGAGGTCAAATCTTCTTTTAAAACCTGTGTGCACTCTAGAGGCCACATTTTTTGCCCAATCAACCTGAAAATTGATCAGAATGATTGTCTTGATCAATTCTTGGTCACAAGGTCAAATCTTAGTTAAACCTCGTGTGCACCCTAGAGGTCACATTTTTTGTCCAATCAACCTGAAAATTGGTATACAAAAAGTTGTATCAGGTGAGCGCTTCAGGGCCAATGGCCCTCTTGTTTATAAAATCTTGTCACCATGATCCAATCATTATACCATGGCTTCAACATGGTCTGACTCTGATATACATGAACTCAATTTTTATCATCATCATTATTTGTGATAATTTATCATCTAGCATTCAGGAAAGATCATAAAAATCTTCAATATCCAATAAGTCCATGCATCATATTTTCATCCAACTTTATCAAATAGAACTCTTCAACTCTTCTTACCACAACCTCTGGTAAGGACCTTTTAACATGCCATTCATATTGATTGAAGTGGTCTGTTTATAAATATTGAACATCTAAAACGAAACTCATGGCTTGCTTCAAGACATTTAAAAAGAAATGTTATTTCAATAGTAAAGATATTTTATATTTTTTTATTCTGTTCAGATTATGTATTTGAAGAGAATGAAAATGCGTTTTGCCCCTTTTAACTGTTTATTTTTTGTTCCGCAAAAGCTTTTATCCGCGATTAATGATTAATAATCGATTACTTACCCCCTAATTAATGATTACTAATCGATTACTGAGGTATTTTTCAGTGAAAGTAATTTAATCGATTAATAATCAAGGGTGCATTAATCATTAATTTAATCGATTACTTTTTCAAGTAATCGACCCCATGTCTGCTTGTTTGGGAAAATGTTAATTCAGTGTATACTTCACGATAAATGACCTGGCAGAGCATCTCATTCGATTAGCATTGGCTGCTCTGCCAGGTCATTTCTCGTGAGGTAAACCGCATCATAATTTGACTAAAACTTAACGTCTCTTTCAGGTCTTGAACAATTACCAAGCCCAAGTACACATTTTCAAAGATTTCCACAAGAACATTATTGGAAAAGGAGGAGCTACTATCAGAAAGGTATGCATGACAGTACTTGCTTTCTTACAGTGTGCTATATTCTTTCAAATTCTTTTTAAAATTCTACCAAAATTTTGGTTGATTGTCACTAACTTGTTTATCAGCTGATTTCAAAAGATCTACCGCATCCATCTAATACCTGACATATTTCTGCCTTCTCTGCTTCAAACTTTTGTCAACTTGGTCAGATATACAGTCGACACTCGTTGTGTCGAAGTCAGAGGGGCCGTCAAAATACTTCGACATATCCGGAGTTCGACTAACCCGATTTTGATTATTGTTGATGAAAACGATATTTAACATTTTTTGATGGGCATCATATGTGTCCATGATTGAAATATAGTAGGAAAAGGAAAGAAATTGCTGGAAACGAGCAATTTCTATCCTTTTCGTACTAAATTTCAAAGGCTATATTTGTTTGGAAATTCATTTTGATATCCATATGTTGAGGATGGGACATGACTTTCACTTCGACTTAAGCGGAATTTCGACTTATCCGATGTCGAGATAACGAGTGTCGACTGTAGATAGAATTATTGAAACGATTGAACGTTTTGTGCCGCATGTTTGCCCACTGTGTTGATATGGTTGAAGTAGCACATGTTATTGTGCAAATTTATCTCATTTTGCACTATTTCTATTTTCAAATTATGATCTATGAACGTTCAAATGATTTAAATACCCGGCCGCGGCTAATACCCTTTCTGACAAAATTGTCTCCCACCAATGGGTTTGAAATCATTAACCTAAGTGGGCGAGCAGCTGGAGGCTCGGTAAGGGTGTTGTGGTAGTACTGGTTTGAGAAACAACAGGAATCCATGGGTAGGTGCTCCAGCCGCCGCGATATGACCCTGGTAGTTGAAAACGGCGTAAAACCCCAATAAACTCAAACTCAAATGATTTAAAACACATGGTGTCCATGGTCTTGAGGTAAAGCATTGGCCTTGTGATGAAAAGGTTCTGAGTGAGATCTCTGGTAGTGTAGGTAGATCTAAGACTTTTCATCAGCCCTTGCATTTAGCCTGAGTGCTGGTGAAGTTTCTAGAAAACAGAATCAAAAGGGATTTGTCTGAGTTGTAAGAATTCTTTCCTAGTACATGTAAAATAAATGTTTAAACTAATTTAAGACATGTAATATTTACAGATTCGAGAGGAAACTGACACCAGAATCGATCTACCTAATGAAACTTCAGACTCGGATATTATTTTGATAACTGGTAAAAAAGAGAATGTTGAGTCGGCAAGGAAAAAGATTGAAGCTATTCAAAAGGAACTGGTAAGAAACATTGTCTGATTTAATATACTGTGCACAAAAAGTTTAGCACACTTGGAAAATGTCCTTTCCTAGTCAAAAACTATTCCAAAATCCATAAAAATAAAACTCTAATGTGTTTGAAAATTCAATTTTCTGGCGTTTACTGAAAATTTTGCTTCAAAATTCTAAAGCGTTAGTTAGGTATCTTACGTTAAAGTGCAAAGGGGTCAGATATCGAAAGTCAAGCAAATTTCAATGACGCGAATGTCCAGCATACGCAGCTAGGACCGCCATTCAATGTCTTCCCATGTTGCAGAGAAGCTTCCTGACCACACAGAAAGGAATTTTGCCCATTCATACTGCAGATGATGCTCATTGCCATTGACGTTACAGACGTCATTACTTTCTCTAGCCTGACGTCCAACAATGTTTTTTGTGTGTTCTTTTGCTGGTGATTAAGCAGTTCAGGCGTAGATCATTCTGTATGTTCCTTGGAGTAAGTGGGTGGTGATTATCTTATTGAAATATCACAACGTCGTGTCGTTGTAAGACGGTCCTGTGACAGGTTGGATAATTTCATTGCAGTTCCCTTGCACCGTTTGGTTGCCATTAACTGAAATGAGGTCTGTTTAATTGTTTTCATCTATTCCTGCCTAAATATGACGCTGCACTCGACGTAACAGTCTCAATGATGACGTTATTGGTATCAAGCCTTACGCATCTTTTCCAACCACAAATCCTGCCGTCAGTTAATGACACGTAAAATGAGATTCGTCCAGACATCAGTCCAATGTCTCCTGAATCAATATCGATGTGTCAATACCCACTGACGCCTTGCCTGTCGATGCTTAACGTCATTGGCGTAAGATCGGAGTACCCTGATGCAAGTTGTGTGGAGCCCTGTTCCGGACAGTCTGGTCACTACCCGTATACCTTGTGACGTCCTGGAGGAGTAGCACTAAATTCTTATTAGACAGGAATTCGAAAGGTCGTCAAGACGTCGCTGTGAAACGATCCTCCATGAACGTTGTTTTACACGGTCTACAAGATTTAGGTCGGTCATTGGTGGCTAAAGTTGCATAAACCAAGTGCCGTAGGCGCGTAATTGTCAATTGGAGACAATTGAAATGCAAAGCGACATCTCTAACAGACATACCTGCTTGGAGCATGCAAAGAGCTCTCTGACGTCGAACTTACGTCATCATTTCTCGCCTTCCCATAATCAATTTCAAAGAATTTGTAACAGTTAAATTGACTTTGCTAACAGATCTGTGTAATCGTGTGTTTTTGGACAAGCTAGACATTATCGATGTCACTGCACACGTGCCGCACGTGACTTTTGCTTATCTGGACTTTGTCCAATACACTGAATGTTCACTCTACACATGCACTGTATGCGTAATGGTTGTCGATCGGGACAACTGAACAGCACAAAGCAATGTTCATTTAATTATCATAAACTGAAAAAATAATATGTTAAAAACGTGCTAAACTTTTTTTGCTCAGTATACATAATAACTTTTTAATGGTTTCAGAATTTCACTAATGAATCTTGATTATTATGGTTTCAGATTAAGATAACAAAAAAGGCTTCATCTTTGGCAGTGCAACCCCTTAAATGATTTATGATTGAAAGATTTCAACAAGATTTATGTTTAAACTTTAAAAGAATAAAGTAATGATGTCAACATGTGCTGTAAAAGTTTGTTATAGAAAATCATTCTCGTGAAATAATTCAAAAACATTTTATGACAGGGCACTGGTTAAAGGAGACTAATCTTTTAAACAACAATTTAACATTTCCGATAAAAAAATCATGAAACTAAGACATTATTTATTAGTAGTAAGTTTTTGATTTGATCCATGAATAATAGCATTTGAGACTTGCTCATTCATTAAACATTATTATGCAGGCTAACATCAAGGAAGTCTCAGTGAACCTTCCCCACAAACTACATAATTCAATTATTGGTGCTAAAGGTCGTCTCATTCGCTCTATCATGGAGGAATGTGGTGGCGTGATAATTCGGTTCCCGGCGGAGGGGAGCACAAACGACAAGGTGATTATACGAGGACCGGCAGAGGACGTGGACAAAGCCAAGAAACAGTTACTGGATCTGGCAGATCATATTGTAAGTTGATATCTCCAATGGGGAAGTAAACAATGATGTATTTTGGACAAGCAATATTATTTTTTGTGTAAATTTAAATGTGGCAACTGCAGCTTTATTAGTCCCCTACCGGCGAAGCCGAAGGGGACTTTAGGTTTGCACTCTGTCCGTCAGTCCGTCTGTCCGTCTGTCTGTCTGTCTGTCTGTCTGTCTGTCCGTCAGTCCGTTGAATTAGTTTTCCAGACTTTTTTTCTAAACGGGGGGAGCTATTGAGCTGATTTTTAGGTCACCTGACCGAAGGTCATGGTGACCTATTGCGACCGTGTTTTGTCTGTCGTCGTGCGTCGTGCGTCGTGCGTCGTCCGTCGTGCGTTAACTTTTAACATTTTCGACTTCTTCTTGAGAACCATTGGACGGATTACAACCAAACTTGGCAGGGAGCATCCCCATGGGAAGCCGCTTCAGATTTGTACAAATCATGGAGTTATCTCCCTTTGGGGCCCCATAAGGGGCCTAAAAGGGGTTAAATTGGGTACATCTTAAAAAATCTTCTTCTCATGAACCGGCTCTTGGATTGGATTCACATTTGGTATTTAGAGTCTTTAGGGCAAGGACAACAAAGTTTGTACAAGAGAAAAAAATCCGTCCAGAAATGGCCGTGCTGGGGAGGGGGGATGGGAGGGGGGGTCGCGTTATTATATAACTTAACATTTTCAACTTCTTCTTGAGAACCATTGGACGGATTACAACCAAACTTGGCAGGGAGCATCCCCATGGGAAGCCGCTTCAGATTTGTACGAATCATGGAGTTATCTCCCTTTGGGGCCCATAAGGGGCCTAAAAGGGGTAAATAGGGTACATCTTAAAAAATCTTCTCCTCATGAACCGGCTCTTGGATTGGATTCACATTTGGTATTTAGAGTCTTTAGGGCAAGGACAACAAAGTTTGTACAAGAGAAAAAAATCTGTCCAGAAATGGCCGTGCTGGGGAGGGGGGATGGGAGGGGGGGGTCGCGTTATTATATAACTTAACATTTTCAACTTCTTCTTGAGAACCACTGGACGGATTACAACCAAACTTGGCAGGGAGCATCCCCATGGGAAGCCGCTTCAGATTTGTACGAATCATGGAGTTATCTCCCTTTGGGGCCCCATAAGGGGCCTAAAAGGGGTTAAATAGGGTACATCTTAAAAAATCTTCTTCTCATGAACCGGCTGTTGGATTGGATTCACATTTGGTATTTAGAGTCTTTAGGGCAAGGACAACAAAGTTTGTACAAGAGAAAAAAATCTGTCCAGAAATGGCCGTGCTTGGGATGGGAGGGGGGGTCGCGTTATCAGTTAACTTAACATTTTCGACTTCTTATTAAGAACCATTTGACGGATTTCAACCAAACTTGGCAGGAAGCATCCTAATAGGAAGCCGCTTCAGATTTGTACAAATCATGCAGTTATCTCCCTTTGGGATGCCATAAAGGGCCAAAAAGGGGTTAAATAGGGTACATCTTAACAAATCTTCTACTCATGAACTAGTTAATACTAGAGTGCAAATGTTGTCACATAAACTAAAACTGAGCTGGTAACTTTGTTCTAATAGCCTTCAACCCTTTCCCAAACATATCCTGGTTTTTGTGTATCATAGAATTAAATGTTGTAGGAAAAACCGGCTGTTGCCTTGGATACACATTTGGGAGTTAAAGTATTTAGGGCAAGGACTTCAAAGTTTGTACAAGAGAAAAAAATCCGTCAATAAATGGCCCTGCTGGGGAGGGGGGATGGTAGGTTTTGGCGTTATTACTTAACTTTGAACATTTTCTACTTCTTCTTGAGAACCTTTGGACAGATTTCTACCAAACTTGCCAGGAAGCATCCCAATGGGAAGCCACTTCAGATTTTTACAAATCATGGAGTTATCTCCCTTTCGGGCCCCAAAAGGGGCCAAAAGGGGGTAAATAGGGTACATATTAAGAAATGTTCTATTGGTGGATTGAATTCACATTTGGTATTTGAGTCTTTAAATAAGTTTGTACGAGAGAAAAAAGACTGTCAAGAAATGGTGGTGCTGGGGGGTTGCGCTATTAGTTAACTTTTAACATTTTCCTTAACTGTTTCTGCTCATTTGATTCAGGTGACCGATAAGGCCCTCTGGTTGGTATGTAGACCCGCATTGATGGGTTACAGAACAAGTTTGAGTTTTGTTCCGGTCCAGTGATTTTTGAGGAAGATACGGATGCTTGACTTAGAAAATTTCTGGGAAATTACAGTTTTCCAGACTTTTTTTCTAAATGCCGGCAGCTATTGAGCTGATTTTTGGTATGTAGACATGCATTGATGAGTTACAGAACAAGTTTGAGTTTCGTTCCGGTCCAATGATTTTTGGGGAAGATATGGATGCTGGACTTAGAAAATTTCTGGGAAATTACAGTTTTCCAGACTTTTTTTCTAAATGCCGGCAGCTATTGAGCTGATTTTTGGTATGTAGACCCGCATTGAAGAGTTACAGAACGAGTTTGAGTTTCGTTCCGGTCCAATGATTTTTGGGGAAGATACGGATGCTGGACTTAGAAATTTTCTGGGAAATAACAGTTTTCCAGACTTTTTTTCTAAATGCTGGCAGCTATTTAGCTGATTTTTGGTATGTACACCCGCATTGATGAGTTACAGAACAAGTTTGAGTTTCTTTCCGGTCCAATGATTTTTGGGGAAGATACGGATGCTGGACTTAGAAAATTTCTGGGAAATGACAGTTTTCCAGACTTTTTTTCTAACTGCTGGCAGCTATTGAGCCGTTTTTTGGTATGTAGACCCGCATTGATGAGTTACAGAACAAGTTTGAGTTTCGTTCCGGTCCAATGATTTTTTGGGAAGATATGGATGCTGGACTTAGAAAATTACTGGGAAATTACAGATTTCCTGACGGTTTTTTCTGAATGCTTGCAGGTATTGAGCTGATTTTCGGTTTGCGAACACACATTGATGACATACAGAACAAGTATGAGTTTCGTTCCGGTCCATTGATTTCTGAGGAAGATACTGATGCTGGACTTAGAAATGTTTTGGGCTTCTTTTTCTAAACCCATATATAAAGCCGGTAGGGGACTTGGTATTGTTTTGCAATACTTCAGAATGCTTGTTGAAGCTGTAGTTAAGAGATTTCCAGACAACACCGACAATTTATCAATATATATACTATTAAGCCCACACTATTTTTTGTTACAAATTGCATTGCTATTTTATGTCATTGAAATCTAGGGTACTGGGAAGCCAATACCTAACAGTAACACATTTGATGCCCCACAAGATTTATAAGGCTTGAGGAAGCATCATGGAAAAAGAAGAAATTCCTCGTGACAAGCAATTTCCTTATTTCCCTTTATGTTTCCTACCAAGAAAAGTAAAATTTCTGTTACTTGAAAGTGTGACACCTTTGAATTCAATGGTAATGGGTTAGTACTTTCCTGAACATAAAGCATTTTAGACTGTTCACTATTGAAGCTGCTGCAGACAACAAAATGGATCTTTGAAAATAGAAAAAGCAATGACATTTCAGACAAACAATAGTATTTCGTCTGCATAATTCTAAAACATTGCAACTACAGTTCGATTGAAGCCGTAGTTACAGGGTTTTATAACCAAACGGACAATTTTAATGCCCCATATCAAAAGATTAGGACATATTGTTTTACTTGTGTCTATCTGTCTCTCTGTCTGTCTGTCTGTCATTTCAGACTTAATTTGAAAACTGAACTTTAAAATTTTCAGGGGCACTTGTGTTTCACAAACACATCTTGTTCAGATAAAACTGGTAGAACAAGTCTATTTATAGCACAAGATTTATCACTATTTACTTGCTATTTATTTCAGCAAACTACAAGTAATGTAGAAGAAGTGAGAGCAAAACCAGAATATCACAAGTTCTTGATAGGTAGAGGAGGGAGTAACATTCGTAAGGTAGGTACAGTGCACAGGAAATGTAATTCTGTGGATCATATTTGATAACATACCAATTGGTCTACTCCCATTTCGTCTACTGTTTTTTGTCGAGCCCGCTTGCGGTGAGCTCGACATAGTTGTCACAATGGCGGTTCGGTGTATGTGCGTTAGTGCGTTAGTGCGTGCGTTAGTGCGTGCGTGCGTTAGTGCGTGCGTGCGTTAGTGCGTGCGTCCGTCCGGATGGAGCTTGTCCGGGCCATAACTTCACCATGGATGGAGGGATTCAGAAATAACTTGGCACAAATGTCAAGCTCAGTAAGGCGGAGTGTCGCGTGCAAGAACCAGATTCCAAGCTCAAAGGTCAAGGTCAAACTTGGAGGTCAAATTTCAAAAATGAGAAGATTTTTGCTTGTCCGGGCCATAACTTCACCATGGATGGAGGGATTCAGAAATAACTTGGCACAAATGTCAAGCTCAGTAAGGCAGAGTGTCGCGTGCAAGAACCAGATTCCAAGCTCAAAGGTCAAGGTCAAACTTGGAGGTCAAATGTCAAAAATGAGATGATTTTTGCTTGTCCGGGCCATAACTTCACCATGGATGGAGGGATTCAGAAATAACTTGGCACAAATGTCAAGCTCAGTAAGGCAGAGTGTCGCGTGCAAAAACCAGATTCCAAGCTCAAAGGTCAAGGTCAAACTTGGAGGCCAAATGTCAAAAATGAGATGATTTTTGCTTGTCCGGGCCATAACTTCACCATGGATGGAGGGATTCAGAAATAACTTGGCACAAATGTCAAGCTCAGTAAGGCGGAGTGTCGCGTGCAAAAACCAGATTCCAAGCTCAAAGGTCAAGGTCAAACTTGGAGGTCAAATGTCAAAAATGAGATGATTTTTGCTTGTCCGGGCCATAACTTCACCATGGATGGAGGGATTCAGAAATAACTTGGCACAAATGTCAAGCTCAGTAAGATGGAGTGTCGCGTGCAAGAACCAGATTCCAAGATGAAAGGTCAAGGTCAAACTTTGAGGTCAAATGTAAAAAATGAGTTGATTTTTGCTTGTCCGGGCCATTCCTTAATTTGGCACAAATATTCTTTGGATGGCCCTCTACCAAGATTGTTCAAATTATCTCAATCCGTAAAAAACATGGCCACGTACAGCTACGTGCAGCTAATTTTCGTACTTCTCAGAATGTTCAAATTATTCCGATCCGTACAAAAAATGGGTGCCAGGGGGCATGGCTTATTTTCCTTATATGTGACCCGTCGCGCTAAAAGGGACCTTATCGGATTTGTGAAAAGTATCGACCCTAGTCCGTCTGCGCAGTCCGCGCAGCCTGACTAGGGTCGAAACTTTTCACGTTTAAGTATTTTCTGAATCTAGAATGTTTTCTCTACCTTACAATATTTTCGTTTTCCAAATACGACATCGGATGGACTTCTGCTTGGTCTGGTATATTTCTCGGAATTTGGTTTTATGGACTTAGCATAAGGTCCCTTTTAGCGTGACGGGTCACATATGTATACTCAAATTAATCCATTCTGGTATCTCGTTATAAATACATAGACATGTAATATTTTGTGAACAATAAACTGTCTCACCATGATCCCCATCATTCCAACTTATTTTGTCCCCACTTTTACAACGCCATTGTAATGACAGCTGTAGACATAGGTATGGTCTTCTTTCTTCAAAATGAGCGGGCTCGACATGTTGCCCTTCGGCATCTAGTTAAGTGCATTGAGTCCCAAGTCGTCTACTTTAATGTCAAATCATCAATAAACAACATTATTTTTGTTTTAAGAAAAGAAATTAGGTCAATATATTCACAAATGAAATAAAAATGCAAACATTTTGATAAAGATTATATTATATCATTTTGATATACAAAGTATAGAATAGTAGACGTAATGGGACTTATGTCCAAAATAATAGACGAATTGGGAGTAGACGAATTGGGAGTAGACGAAATGGGATTAAACCTCATATTTATGGAGTTATTGCCCTTTGTTGATTTTCATACTTAATAACATACTATAGCTAATTTCATTTGACATGACACTGACCATTTTACAAAACATGGTCATATTTTTTAAGTAGCGTAACATACTTCGAAAAGACTTGCATCATAGAACACTTATATAAAAGGTATGCAAGAAAATATTACTAAATCATTTTTGTGAAAACGCTGGGGCATGTAATCTATGGAAATTAAAGCTACAGCTGCGTCATGTCAAATGAAAACTGTAATACCATTGGACTGCTTCAATTGTAAGATGGCATATTATGTTTAACAGACCTCTTTTGTTGAGAAACATAACTTTGCAGATAATATTTTGTCGCTTTTATTGGAAAAAACTCATAAATGCAACTTTCCCAAATGGCAAAAAATTAGGGTGGTTCTATTGAAAGCTGCTGTGGATGACAAAATGAAAGTTGAAAAGTTTGCAATTTGTGTACAATATAGCACAGAAAATATTGAGGCAGAAGGAGAAATTGATGATCATCAGCAGTTTCTTCTTTTGCCTCAATGTTTTCTCAAGCCTTTATTACCTGGGACGTCAAAACCAGGTCTTGTTTGGGAAAGGGTTAAAACAAGCTGCAGTTACGAGGTTTTCGAAGAAAAGTGACGATTTATGGAGTTATTGTGTTGTACAACATCTCTTGATAAGAAACGTAACTCTTGGTAAGTAATAACACTACTCAAATGTTTCTTCTTTTCTAGGTTCGTGAAAACACAGGAGCAAGAATCATATTTCCATCATCAGACGATGCTGATCAAGAACTTATAACCATTATTGGTACAAAAGACTCTGTCACAAAAGCCAAGGCTGAAATAGAGACATTAGTCAAAGATCTGGTGAGTAAAATAATTTCTCAAATGTGACCCGTCATGCTAAAAGGGACCTTATGGGATGTGTGAAAAATATCAACCCTAGTCTGTCTGCGCAATCTGCGCAGCCAGACTAGGGCCGACACTTTTCACTTGTATGTAATTTTCTAAATCCAGAATGGTTTCCCTATCTTACTATATTTTCATTTTACGCATACGAGATCTGGTTTACCTGTGCTGAGTCTGACAAGTTTGTCAAAATTTGGATTTTTGGAGTTCGGATAAGGTCCCTTTTAGCGTGACGGGTCACAAATGTTTTCATGCTTAAGTTAATCCTATCTCATCCAAGACTGGTTTTATGTCCTCTATGGAAAGGGGTCGGTACATAATTGAGATAAAAGAAGAAAATGCTGATAACCAGCCTTTTCTTCTTGTGTCTCAATATTTTCTATGCTATCGTTTTCCATGAACCCAATTATAATTAACATCAATTTTGTTGTCTGCAGCATCTATTGAATTGAACCACTCTGAAATTTGGTCATTTTGGAATGGGTTAAACTTAAAAGTAAAGTAGACTTGGATCAGACTGCAAATGCATACTCTTAAACTCTTCTGTAAATTTAAGATTGCCATTTTGATTGAGAAATCCTCTAGTTGGCCTTAAACAGAAAAAAAGTAAATAAATTGCAAATAACAAAATTAAATAAAAATTCAATGTGTATGAAATCTTGAAAATATTGTGGACAAGCACTTAGCAATGCAAGGGGTCTGGATAAATGACCTGGCAAAGGCATCTCTAGCTTAAAGCTAGAGATGCTGTGCCAGGTCATTTATCAAGACCTATGCATCTGTTCAATTTGCAGTGTTCTCCCCAGCCTAATAAGCTGTATCGGCCCCACTACAGCTTCATGTAAATCAATGTATTGCCCCTACAGCTTCATAATTACCCCTACAGCTTAATTTCTTCAAATGGTCACCAAATAGAGACATTAAGAGGTACTTCATGTCAAAAACTTATAAATAATGCATTATAATCAAGCAAAATGTAATAATTCTGTATAAAAACATTATGAGAAAAGAAGAAATTGCTCAAATTGAGCAATTTCTTCTTTTCCCATTATGTTTTTATTCATGAACACAATGATTTTCAAGGTTTACCAATACTTATAATTTGCCACTACGACTTCAAATTATTCTGAGGAGAACCCTGATTTGATTTTACTTTCTTTCTCATAGGAAACTATCGTTGAAGGAGAAGTTAATGTTGATACCAAACATCATAAGCATTTTGTCGCACGGCGAGGTGAAGTTTTGCGACAGATCGCTGATGATTTTGGTGGAGTGACTGTCAGTTTTCCTCGAAGTGGAGTCAAAAGTGAACGGGTTGTGATTAAAGGTGCTAAAGACTGTGTAGAAGGGGCAAAAAAGAGGATCCTAGAGATTGTGGCAGACTTGGTGAGATTTTTTGTGCAGTGTTCTCCCCAGCCCAATAAGCTGTATCGGCCCCACTACAGCTTCATGTAAATCAGTGTAATGCCACTACAGCTTCAAAAGTACCCCTACAGCTAAGTTTCTTCAAAATGGTCACGAAATAGGGACATTTGGGGGTACTTCAAGTCAAAAACTGATAAATAACATAATATAAATAATATAAATCAAAATGTAATAATTCTGTATAAAAACGTTATGGGAAAAGAAGAAATTGCTCAAATTGAGCAATTTCTTCTTTTCTCATTATGTTTTTATTCACAATCATTTGCATGAACACAATGCTCTCAAGGTTTACCTATTTTTATAATTTGCCACTACGGCTTCAAATTATTCTGAACCCTGTTGTGTGTTTTTCTTCATAAACCATGCACAGATGGGGGGGGGGGGGGGGGGGGCTGTATCCCATCTCATACTTGTAAAAAAAAAGAAAGGCTTAAGCTATCAAAGAGATTTTTAAGGATTTTTTTCAAGCTCAAATGCAGCTCTTTTGAAATAGAAATCATGTAGGAATATGTGATGAAGCTAGAGATGTACCAAATTGAGTGACCGACTGAAAATAGTCAATTACAAATAGGGATGTCGGGTTATTGATTTGAAATAGAAATTGTGTGATATCATACATTACTGATGTAAGATAATGTATCTATCAATGCTACATAGTAAATAAGGATAACTTCAGTAAGTTTAGTATTTGTTAACATTGTTTATCTGTTTAAAGCATGTTTTGAGTTTATAAACAGCATACATAAACAGCTGTCCCAATTGTTGAACTATACCCAAAGGAATCACTTTATTGTTGTATTTTTAGGATGCCCAAGTAATGATAGAATGTGTAATACCACAACAATTCCACCGCACAGTGATGGGGGCTAAAGGTGCAAATGTTCAGGAAATAACCCAGTCCTTTGATGTTGCCATCAAGTTTCCTGATAGGCCTATGGCAAATGGAGGTATATTACTTTTATATATAGTGGATTTCTGTAAAGCATTATAACCCATCAGTAACTACAAAACACTTTGCGCATCTCAGGGCGTCATCCAAAGCAAAGGAAATAAGAGAGGGTAATCAGCATTTTCTACCCTTTCATCAATATTTTCCGATACTAAACACCTAAGAGCTTCAAAAGGCAAAAAATATTTGGGAAAATGTTTAACCCATTACCACTTACTGACTCTTTTTGGCTCCTCACAAGATATTGACTTGGAAAACATTGTGGAAAATGAAGAAATTGCTTGTTACAAGCAATTTCTTTATTTTTCACAGTGTTTTCTACCCCAAAAGACAACAAAATTAAATTTCTTTCATTAAAATTGTTGTCTGCAACATCTTTGAATTTGGATCAACCTAAATTTTTGTCGTTTGGTAATGGGTTAAGACAGATTTGCACAGGCCCTTGTATCCTGACAGAGGGCAGAATTTGTGCAATGGCAACACACTGGACTTGTAACAACAGGTTTGATCCCCTGCCTCCAATCTTTCGGATGAGACTATCAAACCAAGGTGCAGTCTCCATATTACCTTAGCTGTTTAGTGGGACAAAAAATCCATTCAAGCCAATCGCAATGAATTTTGCTCTAAAAATAGACTGGGTTTACTGTTATGTCTTGATAAACCGTTGGTGTTGTTATAAAATCTCGTAACTACGGCTTGAATCAAGCCGTAGTTACAAGGTTTATCAACAGTGTCACTCAGGAAAAACTATTTGTCCGAAATTACGTCACGGTAAACAGGATAAAATCGTTCCCTATTTTATCCTGATGGAATTACTTTCTTACTTTAGGTGGACGAGGTTCTGGTGATGCCTCAGAAACCATGATGAATGGGGATGTTCAACCAACCAAGAAGGCGGACACTATCACAATTACTGGGAAAACTGAAAATTGTGAAGGGGCCAAGAAAGCATTATTGGTAAGTGGCATGTCTGTGATTTTCTTTTCCCACAATGTGTTCCACACTTGGAAGCAGTGTGGTCACTTATATTGGAAATCATCGATTTATCAATGTCTGCTTCAAATGCCATTATGGCCTGTTTTTCAGAGTTTGGCTGAAATCATCATTACATTAACAACATAGAAATAAAGAAAAATTGTAGATCAACAATCACTATTGCTTTTGTATTGATAATTTAATACATATTTACAACATAGGAACCCTGTTATCTAGAAATTTTAATGTTTTTTCTTAAAATGAAATTGTGATTTTTTCAATTAATCAATTTTCAGGATTTGGTTCCTATCACAGAGGAAGTTGTTGTACCATTTGAGTTCCATCGATACATCATTGGTCAGAAAGGAAAAGATGTACGAAGACTCATGGACGAGTTCAACGTCAATATTTCCATTCCACCTCAAGACGAGGAAAGCGACAGAATCAAAGTTACAGGGCCTCCGGCAAATGTCAGGCGAGCTCATGACGCTTTGATGCAGAAGGTCGATTCTCTTGAAGCGGAGAAAGAGGATAGAGCATTAAAAAGTTACGAGATGACAGTTGAAGTCGACCAATCCTATCACCCGAAACTGATTGGTCGACGAGGAGAAGTTATCAACAAGATTCGCGCTGATCATGACGTGAAGATTCAACTTCCAGATAAACAGAGCGAGAATCAGAACCTGATCACGATTGTTGGATATGAGAAAAGTTGTGAAGCTGCCAAGGAGGAGATTCTCAAAATGGTGGAAGACTATGTAAGTATTTCCATTCTGTAAACTTTAACCTTTGCATAGATTTTTTTATTGCATTTGACAAAAAAAATCACTGTATCGAATTGTGTTGATCAATGAAGAAAACCTTGCAAGCACCCAAGAGTTGACTTTTTTGCCCTGAAAGAGTTTTCAAAGCTTGCTTAAGTGTATTAAAAGGTTAAATCAAACTTTATCAAGTTCATATATGGAGAAATATAGAAATTGCGATTTGATTCAATTCCTATCAGGACAAATTCAAATAGATTGCTCAGACTTCAAAGAAAGTGTCATATTAGCAAGCCATAGTTATAATTTCAAATTGAAAATTGAAAAAATAATTCAACAATGTTTGATTAACCCTTTCCCAAACAGCATTTTTTCAAAATTTTCATTTCAAAAGCTGCTGAAGATGACAAATGGACCTTGTTTGAGATAGAATTTGTGTACAATATAGAATGGAAAATATTGAGACAAAAGAAGAAACTGCTGGTTATCAGCAGTTTCTTCTTTTGTCTCAATGTTTTCCCAAACCATTTCTACTAGGGACGTCAAAACCAGGTCTTGTTTGGGAAAGGGTTAAGCCTTCTTTCTTCTTAAAATTTGTTTCATTGTTTTAGAAAGAACATTAGAATGAAAATTTAGTAAAGAATAGTCTAATATACTTACATTCTCTTTCACAGGAGAATATGACCAAACTAGAAGTGAAGGTTGACCACAGGATCCATCCGAGAATCATCGGCCAAAAAGGCCGCGCTGTACGCAAGCTTATGGACCAGTTTAAGGTGGACATACGATTCCCGCGTGCTGGTGAAGATCCCGATATCATCATTGTGAGTGGGGGAGAAGATGATGTCTATGACTGCCAGGATCATTTGTTGAATCTGGAAGAGGAATTTGTAAGTGAACAGATTTTTGGCTTGATTGTTTGTAGTATAGAAGGCTATTTCTGTATCTGCTAATGCTATTGCTCTGAATCTTTGCACATGCTTCTGTGACCAAAATATCAGTCTCTAGGAAAAGATTTGTTAGTCTTTTATGTAATTATGCCCTCTTTCGATGAATGTGTTCCTCAGTCGTGTAGTGCACATGCCACAATTGTTTTCACTTTTTCGGAACTATAAATTAAATTGTTGCGAAGAAAGGTCACAGAATATTACCCCTAATGGGTGCCACTCAGATGTTACTGAAAAGTTGACATTGGATTTTAATCAGATTGAGTTGGGAATATAGCTTACTGGGCTACAACAAGAAGATGTATAGGCATTACGCTGATTTACTTGAAGGTTTAGTGGACCCCTATAGCTTACTTGGCTTTGGAGAACACTGGCCGGTGGTATTCACCAACCTGTCTAAATTCCAGAAAGCCGTTTGAATTACATAACAATGGATCTGATTGGCCAAGACATATGTCTTGACCATCAAATTGATTGAAATGTAATTAAGATTCAGACAATTGATTAAGAAAGTTGGTGAATATGTTCTCTGATTAATGTTTTGTTTGTTTCCAGTTACAAGATGTGATTGACAATGAGTTGATGAAGAATTTTACCAACCCGCCCAGCAAGGCCGATGATCATCCTGCTCCAAAACGTGATGACAAAGGGTTCCAGGTGAAAAACGCACCCTGGAACGCGGCGCCCGACACCACAAGCACGTCTGAGTTTCCCAGCTTCCCGTCGGCTGCCGGAAATGTTACTGCGCCAAAAACTAACCAAGCATGGGGACCAAGAAAATATTAAGCTCACAGTAGTGTTCTTCCTGTTATGAACTTATTTTTTCTTTTGTTTTATTAACTCTTTACCAAATGACAAGATATTAACCTAGTCCAATTCGAAAGCAGTCTTTCAATTGTAAAGACTATTGCTTATTAGTTCTTATGAAATATCATGGCATAAAGAGATAGTGCTAAATTCTTTAAAAAAAATCTAGTAGTGGGTCATTTCCAATGTAAGAAATATAAACTTGTTTCAATTTGGCCAACTAATTTTTGCATTTTACTCTCTTTTTTTCACAACACATCATAGTGCATGTCTTTGTTGACATTTTCAATTTCATTAAGTTCATCTAACTACAACAAATAAATATGAAGGGCATCACTATACAATAAGATTAAAAGATGAGCCATGGTCTGAGCAATGGCACTTTAAAGCATTTGAGACCAACATGATTCTATATCTACAAATGCTTTTGTGCTTTCTTATCAGGATCCGCTCTTTGATGGTTGCTAAATGTCATGAAGAATCAATTAACCCTTTCCCAAACAACAAAATTTTAGGGTGCTCCAAATTCAAAGGGGTAACAGACTACAAAATGGATGGTATTAAAGATAGGAATTCTGTGTAATATGGCACAGAAAATATTGAGGCAAAAGGAGAAACTGCTGGTTATCAGCAGTTTCTTCTTTTGTCTCAATGTTTTCCCAAGTCTATTCTCTGAGGAACGTCAAAATAAGGTTTAAGAAATCATGGATTTTGATCAGACTGCATGTACTTAGTTGTTTTTCAACAAAAACCTCGTAACTCATGCTTAAAGCAAGCTGCAGTTACGAGGTTTGTGTTGAAAAGCAGTGATATGGTTGTTAATTGTCAGCAAAGTTTTCTCAGATGCCTTAATCGTCAGCAAAGTTTTCTCAGATGCCTTAAAGGTCCGACTTCAGATCCTGGCTCAAATGTGTTTGTAATTTTAGGTTGTTTTAAGTGGCTTTTAATTATGAAGAGATTTGTCTGTTAACGTGTTATACTTTCAGAGGTTTTGTTGTTAATTCTTTCTTTTTCTGTTAGAATGTCTTCGTTTTGTAAATGTTAGTGCAATACCATTCTAACTGCCTTTAACTATTTCCCAAAACCAACCTGTTGTTAACTTCCTGTACAAAAGGGCATTTGGAAAGCATTGAGGAAAAAGAAGAAAATAGTGATAATCAGCATTTTCTCCTTTATCCTCAATATTTTCTATGCTACACTGGACACAAATTGCACATGTGTATTCACCAGTTTTGTTTTCTTCAGCAACTTTGGAGTTTGAAAAGTCTAGAATTCTGCTGTTTGGGAAAAGGTTAGCTTTCTTGGCCATTAGAATGGTTTTGGCATTTTACTAAAACACCTTAATGTTTTGTTTGAAATATTGCCATATATGAGTTTCAGGGTTTAGTGCAAAACTGTTGTAAATATGTTTACAGCAGTTTAGCACATGGCCCTCGTTTATTGTCACTTTTCAACAAAAACCTCATAACTGCAGCTTAAAACAAGCTGCAGTTATGAGGTTTTTGTTGATAATCAGTGTTATGATTGTTTAAAGAATGATTGTAAATGTATAGTGGAAATATATAATTATAGATTCTATTTTAAGAAATTAATTTTTTTCTGTAAGATTTAATCAATTTCCTGGCTTAATTTCAGAACTATATTAGGTACATATTGCCACATTTTCTGTCAAAATCTCATAACTATAGCGTTAAAGAAGCTGTAATTACGATGTTTTTCAAGGAAAGTGACAATTTATATCAATTTTGTGTTCTTTTAATAGTTTAATTAAGCCTTAAACTCTACTTATATTGCAAGTATTAGCTATTTCCCGAACAGCAGCTCTTTAGACTGGCTAAATTTGGAAGTTGTGGACAGCAAAATTTATGCCTAATTGTGTAGAAAATTTCTAATTTATACCTTAGAAAACCGTAGAGGCAAATGCTAATCATCGGCATGTTTTCTTTTCCTGCAAGTATTTTCTAAACCTATTTTCAGTTTAGGTGTCAAAAGGTGTTTCTGTTGAGGAAAGAGTTAAAACAAATTATGTATAATATCAAATTAGCATTATGAATTGTTATTAAGAATGATCTTATCTTCCGTGGTATGAATTGCACAAAATTATTAAGGTATTCCCTCCATTATTGTCTACAAAACACCATGCAACTTAGGGCGTCATTGATAGCAACAGAAATTGATGAGGGTATCTCATTAATTTACGTTTCCATGGATGATGCCCGAAGATACATAGTGTTTGGTATCTAATGAAGGGTTATCCTTAATAGATACTTGGATAAATGTGATGTGTACAAAGTATTAAAATAAGCTTTATTATAAGCTCGCATTATTTGAAAAAATTTGAAAGGTTGTAGTATTAATGTTGCTGGTATTTCAGACCAGGCTCCGGTTTCTCGAAAAAACTTACGTATAAACTCATGAGAACATGCTCAACTTCAAAGGAATACCCTCCAACGTTGAAGGGTATTCGATTGAAGTTCACGTGGACTTCATGCGATTTGAGCACAGTGCTCAAATTTGAGCATGAGAATGTACTAAAGTTTTTTCGAGAAACTGGGGCTGGAATGTGTTTATAGGAATTATTGTAAAAATATTTCTAGTGTAAATTCTGTTTTAATGCAGTTGAAATACTTTTCCACTAATTTCTGAACCTATGTATTTTTAAACTTATGTAAATTTAGCCAATGGCATTCAAATATTTAGATCTCTTAGTACAGGGCAAAATAATCATATTACAGACCAACTTATTATTTGGATGAAGACAAATAATAAATTTATGAAGAATTTTGATTAATCAGAGAGTGAGTATATATATTTTTGGCAATGATGGAATGTTTTATAACGACAGCTTCAAGAAGCTGTAAATACAGCTCGAATAACGCTGCTTTTCAATGAAAACCTTGTAACTGCAGCTTAATAGAAGCTGCAGTTACAAGGTTTTCGTTGAAAAGCGACGATAAGCTGTGGCAGTGTTTTGGAATGTAGCTGAAGATATGCTTTTGTAACACGGGATATCATTTCCTTTTGATTAAAAGTTAAATTTGTTGTTTCTGAAATTATGTTCATCAATGTAATGTTCATCAATTGAATGTGTAACTTGAAATTAATGACTGGGTAAAGGTTCATTGCTTTTAGTTTCATGCATTTTTTCATCTTTGAATGAATGTCATTGCTTCATTGTTCTATCTCTGCAGGTTTTGATTAAATCAATCAATCTGTCCTTATTATGGGATACAAAATATTTGGAGTTTAAACCTTGTCATTTTGGTCATAGACTATGTAGACAAGGATCAGCATAAAGATTTGTAGGCTGATCTTCGTTTACACAACCTACATTTTCTTTGCATGTCAGAATTTTATTTTAAGCAATTTGAAAGTAATTCTAATAGGATTTTGATCACTATGACAAGGGTTAACCTTTTCCCAAACAAAACCTAGTTTTGGGGTCCTTTATAGAAAAGCTTTGGAAAAATATTGAGGCAAAAGAAGAAAATGCTGGTCACCAGCATTTTCTCCTTTTGCCTCACTATTATCTGTACTATATTGAACACTACTCCTATCTATCAGTGACAAATGAGTGGTCTGAAGCACATTTCAAATTAGAAGGCTCTAAAACTTTGCTGTTTGAGAAACGTTTGAATTAGAATAATAAAATTATTCCTTTACTTTTTCTTCCTACGTACATCTATCTATGCACGCATGTTTTTGTTTTGTTAGTTATATCGTTAGAGATGTTTACTATCTAGGGCTTCTTTGTATACCTATGTAAGCAGAACCTCAGATAAGAGGGGATGATGACTTTTTGAAAAGCAAAACTACATTTATTGTTCACCAAAATCCTATGTTGTGTGTTCTCAATGAATCGTCTTGTAGACTATTCAAATGAGTACCCACAACATAGGGTTTGGATTTGAAATAACATTTAGAATGTCTTCACCCCTTCTTATCTGCTGCGCTGAATTATGTGTCTGTCTTTGTAGATCTAAAATCTTATACATAGCAAAGCTGTGTAGTTAAATGGTGATTATGGCTTTTCAAAATAGAATATTTAATATATTATGTATCAAACCCTATTTTGTGAGTGCTCATAGGAATCATGTTTTATATGACGATTTAAATTATTACCCACAACATAGGGTCTGAACTTGAAATGACTATAACAGACTTTGATTTAGTGCTGATATTAAAGAAATATGCATTTTACCATTTCCATAATTTTTAGACTTTCTAAATTGAAAGCTGCAGACAACGAAGTGGATGATTATGAAATTTGTTTTTGTGCACAATTTAACAAAAAATATTTAGAGAAAAGCAGAAAATATTTGTCACAAATAATTAAAAAAAAAATCCAAACTGTTTTGACGGTCTTTCGGATGAGACTTTAAACCGAGGTCCCGTCTCCATATGACCTTAGCTGTTGAGTGGGACGTAAAACTCCATACAATCCATTCAATCCAAACTGTTTTGGTTGGTTTTGTGGCAGCTTTGCTTTATCCCTGAAGTGGCAGCTTTGAATTTAGTCAGGTCTAGATCCAATATCAAAAGGTGTAGAACACAGATCTTATAGTATTGGTATATTTGTGTAAAAGAGTGCTTGTATTGCTTATAAATGAGGGGGATATCTTGAAGGATGCAGACTTTGAAGATTTATTTTTATGCTCCCCGAAGGGAGAGCATATAGTCGCCGCTTTGTCTGTCCGTCCGTCCGTCCTGTCCGTCCGTCCGAAGCGATTTCTCCATAACCCTTGGGCCAAATCAAATGAAACTTACCATGTGAACTCCCTATGACATAATGCCGATGTACTTTTCCTGGTTTTTGGATTTGAGGCCTCGTCATGGGAAAAGGGGACTTAAGGTCAAATACAGTTTTTCTCTAATTTCTCCTAGTCTAATGGTCAGAATTTGATGAAACTTCATATTTGAGTAGCAAATCAGATGCCCTTGACAATAAACTATTTGAAATTTGCGTATAAAAAATATGTCATGGAAAAAGGGGGCTTAAAGTTTGTTAGCTTTATGTTAGCTCTCCATGGCATACATTTATTGTGACAATGCCTTATTCGGGGAGCATTGTCCGTCTCTGACGGCTCTTGTTCAAGAATGTAAACAATTGAACTGTATAGGTCAAGATAAATGAAGAAAATTGAAAAACAATCTTTGAATGTTGCAGTACCTTATATATCGTTGGTGTTATTGCAAGACCTTGTAACTATCAAGATGGAGTTACATGGTTTTGCAATTACACTTACAATATTTTACAATTGCATGGAAGGATTATGTTAAATGAAATGTGTTCTTGTTAATGGTTGAAATAAATTTTAGATTTCATCAGATGGTGGGAGTATATTTTAATGAACTATTGCATTTATTTTACACATGTCCAATTATTAACTGTAAATATTAAAATTGTTTTTGAAATTACCTCCCCTATGAGGTAAAGAGGAAAAATTACAAAAAAGTTGTCACTATTGAAAAACTTGTTTACCTGGTATTCATTTGAGTTGTGATCTGGAAAAAAGGTACCTTATGGCTTATCAGATTATCATAGGTCCAGATCTGCTTGTGCCAGATCCATGTTGGTATTTTTATGCCCCCCATATAGAAAGAGGGGCATGCATATTGTTTTACCGCTGTCTGTCTGTCTAATACTTAACATGAAAACTTAACATTTGCCTTTTCGTAGGCATTTGTGCTTCATAAACACATATTAATTAACCCTTTCCCAAACAAGACCTGGTTTTGACGTCCCTTATAGAAAAGGCTTGGGAAAACATTGAGACAAAAGAAGAAAGTGCTGATAATCAGCACTTTCTCCTTTTGCCCAAATATTTTCTGAGCTAAATTGTGCACAAATTCAACCTTAATTAACATCCATACTGTCGTCTGCAGCAGCTTTCATATTGGATCACCCTAATTTTTGTCGTTTGGAAAAGGATTAATTTTATGGCTTCATCAGAGCCAGTAACCTACTTGCTGATCTGGATCCATGGTGGTATGAAATGCCATAAGTGCCCTTTTTCCAGATCTTCATCTCATTTTCATCTATATGCAATAAATAAAATTTCCATTCTCAACAATCAGTATGTTCTTATCTAACCCTTTTCTAATAACAAAGGAGACTGGTTCAATGGCTATGAATTTTGTGCTAAAAATAGACAAAGTTTACAGTTATGTTTTGATAAACCGTCGGGTGTTGTTATAAAATCTCGTAACTGTGGCTTGATTCAAGCCGTAGTAACGAGATTTTAAAACAACACCCACGAAATACTATTTGTTTGTCCGAAATTACGTCACTGTTAACTGGATAAAATCGTCCCCTATTTGAAAGCTGTTGCAGAGGACAAAAACATGATGCCAAAAGTAGGACCAGAAATCGCACTGGTGAACTAGCGACGTTTTTCGCTACAACAAGGTATAGATATTTTGCGTTTAAATGTGAGTTTATAGATTTTTTTTCTAATGACAATGAACTTGCTCTAAAAACAGACCGGGTTTACCGTTTTGTATTGACAAACTGTCGGTGTTGTTATAAAATCTCGTAACTACGGCTTTGATAAAGCGGTAGTTTCTATATTTATACCCCCCAAAACAAAGTTATGGGGGGGTATACTGGATTCAGGTTGTCCGTCCGTCCGTCTGTCCGTCCGTCCGTCCGTGGACATAATTTTGTGTCCTCTTCTCCTCCCACAGTTTTTGACCGATTTTGCTGAAATTTTAGCAGGTTGTTTCCTATCATATGAAGTTGTGCACCTGCAATTTTCATCTTGATCCAGGCAGTAGTTTCAGAGTTATGCCACTTTGAACTTTAGCACTTTTTCAGTGACAACGCGCTAGTGGGGGGTATTTGTCCGCTTTGCGACAGTTCTAGTTTATAACAACACCGACGGAATACATTGTTCGCGAAAAAACGTCCCTCGCTTTGGCCGAGTTTACCACCAGTGAATCGACATTCCATCTGATAGTGACTTCAGCTATGGCGCATTTGATAGCACATCACTCTCACGAGGTCCGGGGTTTGATCCCTGGTCGCAGCAAATATCCGTTCAGACAAAATTGTCTCCCACCTATGGTTTGATAATTATTAACCTATGTGGGTTAGCAGCTGGAGGTTGGTAAGGATGTTGTGGTAGTACTAGGGTAGTACTGGAATGAGTTAGGTACTCATGGTTAGGTGCTCCAGCTGTACGATATTGCCATAGCGGTTTAAAACTGCACTTAACCCCTATCACGCAAATGGACAGCACTGAATAATCTGTCATACGGAATAAAATTCTGCCAGACCAAACAATGGAAATCACTCTCTGTCCACATTTCTTGTTAGCAAGACAGATTTTGAGGAAAATTTATGTGAACCATCAATTTGACATTTACATGAAGCAATCATTTCACTCTCCACAATATTGATAAAATTAATCATGTGACTCAGACTTTCAGAAATTCATCAATATTTTTGTTAATACTTGACCTATATAATTTAGGTTTGAAGCAGAGAAGATGGGGAAATGCAAAGAATAAGCTGGACATGGTGGATTTTGAAAAATCAACCAATAAAAAAGTTATTGAAGATCAACCAAATCTTCAATAATTTTTTTTATCAGGTGATTTATCAAAAATCCACCACATCCATCTAATGAGTGACATCTGTCAACCTTCTCTACTTCAAACTAAATTCAAATTTGTTTGGTACTAACAAAAGTTATTGATTTTCTGAAATTGTTGTATCACATGATTATCCATTGTGGAAGTAGACGTCACAAATGATGAAACACAATTCATAAAGTGGCATAAGTTTTATTTCAATTTAACGAGGACAACTTGGCTGAACACTCTCTAATAAGCCCTAATTAGATCTATACATCCATGAAAGAAGTTTGGGAAAACATTGGTGCACCAGAAGAAAATGTTGAAAACAAGCATTTTCTATTACATTTGTAATTCAAAATTAAAGGCATTTTTTTCTTCGGCAGCTTTAAAATTAGACCACTCCAAAATTTTGCACATTTGGAAAGGGCTATAATTATATCTTGGGTAAAATATCAATGTAAACAACAGGATTTTATAAAAATGTATTGCCTTGTCTGGTTTATAGAATATCATGAGACAAATGATAAAAATGCTGGTTATCAGCATTTCCTTCTATTGACTCAATTTTCCCCCAAGTCATTTCTACTTGCAACATTAAAACTAGGGGCATGTATTATCAACAAGTGGTACAGCCAATTCACCATAAGGATTTCCAATTCAACTGGGTAACTAGTACAAACATTGATATAGCTCTTGATAAATGACCTGGCAGAACATCTCTTGCGATAAGCAAGAGATGCTCTGCCAGATCATTTATCATGAGCTAAAATACAAGGACACCATCTTGTTTGGGAGAGGCTTTATTGAAATGACAAGGTCAAATGTCAAGGCATAATGTTAAGGTCAAATGATAAGGTCAAATTTCATGTTCAAATGTCAAGGTCATCGTCAGGGTCAGATATTAAGGTCAAATGTCAAGGTTAAATATCAAGGTCAAATGTCAAGGTCATCGTCTGGATCTTCTTCATCAAAATCATCCGCCTCATCTGGTTGGTAGAAAATTTTACCCTCCCCTACAGATCTGTTCAGGGTTTCGTCTTGTCTGCAACAGAGTAAAATAATTTTACGAATCTGAAAAGTGTGAAAAGTATTTAAGCCTTCCCAAACAAGACCTGATTTTTTCCCTGATATTCATATATCTATATAATATAATAATTGGGACAGGAGAGGAAAATTCTGATAACCAAGATTCTGTTCAGTGATAAAATCTGACAATTAGCCCACAAGATCACATTTCAGTGCAAAACCATGTGTTTGCTGATGCTTGTCATGGAAATTATGTATGGCAAGAGATTTAATTGATTTGAGTAAATATAGTCAATTTTGGTTTTCCCAGGGTCATAGAAAATTAACCCTAGCTGGTTCCCGTCAGATGTTACTGTAAGTTGACGACGGATTTTAATCAGATTGGTGATTAACCCATTACCACACACTGACTCTTTTTGGCTCCTCACAAGATATTGACTTTGGAAAACATTGTGGAAAATGAAGAAATTGCTTGTTACAAGCAATTTCTTCATTTTTCACAGTGTTTTCTACCCCAAAAGACAACAAAAAACTAAATTTCTTTCATTTGAAATTGTCGTCTGCAACATCTTTGAATTTGGATCAACCTAAAATTTTGTCGTTTGGTAATGGGTTAACCTTACCTAACATTATCGTAAGTGTAAGGCAGCTTGACTTCACTTCTAGCCTGTTTCTCCTTTTCAGTCAATGATAAATTGAAGGTCAGATTGGCTGTGGGGTCTGCCTGTTAACAAAACATAATACATCAGGGTTCAACATTAACCTGTGCCCGACAGACATTAACTGCCTGCTGCTTGGTCAGGGCTAGTTAGATCCCTAAGATGCAAGACCAACTGGTCAGCCTCAATTTAAATCTCAGTCACTATTACCATAATGAAAACACTGGATATGTGACACAACAAGAACATGGACCCTTCGAATTTTCTTTCATTTGTGATTCAAAACTTGTCTTTTAACTTATGAAAGGATTATTGTTGTTTACACCTTTTCCTTATTATCAAAATATTTGGTCAGGACCAGTGCATATTTGGTCAGGGCTAGCAGCATCTGGCAGCAACAAGCCCGACTGTCTGGTAACCAAAAAAGTTTATGTTGGACCCTGTACATTGCATGTTATTCTGTGACAAAATTTATCCTCCACTGTGTTTAACACTTTCCTAAACAAGACCTAGTTTTGACATCCCTAACGGAAAAGACTTGGGAAAACATTGACGCAAAAGAAGAAAACGCTGATAATCAGCATTTTCTCCTATTGTCTCAATATTTTCAATGGTATATTACACACAAATCGGATCTTTATGAATACCCATTTTGTGGTCAGCAGCCGCTTTTGAATTAGACTATCCTAAAATTTTGCCATTTGGGAAAGGGTTAATTTTATGATAAAATTTATCCTCCCCTGTGTCTAACCCTTTCCCTAACCACCAAATTTCAGAATAGTCAAATTAAAAGGATGCTGAAGACGACAAAATGAATGGTGATAAAGATCAATTTTGTGCAAAATATTTAACATTTAATAAAAGCAAAAGGAGAAAACGCAAAAGGAGAAAAAGTGCTAATTATTAGCATTTTCTCCTTTTTGTCTCAATTTTTCCCAAGTCTTTTCTATTTATGGATGTCGTAACAAAGTAATTTCAAATCCAAACCCTATGCCCTATGTTGTGGGTACTCATTTGAATTGTCTCAATAAGACAATTCTAATGAATACTCACAACACAGGGTTTAACCCATTCCCAAACGACAAACTAGAAAGACCTGAAGGTCTTGAATCGCTCCACAGGCCTGAATTTCTTTTTAATATTAAATCCAAGTTTTAACTAGATTTTTGAATACTTGTGGTTCTTACAGCAAAAGCAAAGTCAAAAGCAGCAATCATGTGGTCAATGCAAAAAGAAAGTAAATGATTGACTAATATTTTAGGGATGTTAGAGCGATAATAAAATGTAAAACTGTGATTTTGCCAAATTCAAGGACACATAATTCAGTATGAATATTTAAAATCAAATCGAAAATTAAACACATGCAAGATATTATGGTCACTATCATTCTGTTCAAATTTTGTCTATATTAGTCAATATTTGTGGCTTCAAGAGTGGAAAAAGTGTTGAAAACTGAAATTTTGTCAATTTCAAGGGCACATAACTCAGATTGTAACAGTGTGATCATGCTGAAAATTACACATAAGCAAGATCTTGTTGTCAACAAGATTCGTTCCAAGTATCATCTTGATTGGTTAACATTTGTGGTTGTTAGAGTGAAAACAAAATCGAAAATGACAATTTTGACAAATTCAAGGGCACATAACTCATGATGTAAGATTCCGATCAAGCTGAAAATTACACCCAGGCAGCATATAATGCTTAAATATATTCTGTCCAAGTTTTGTCTTGATTGGTCAGTATTTGTAGATTTTAGAGTAAAAATAAAGTCAAAACTAGCAAAATAGAGCCGAAAATGGCAATTTTTGGCAATTTCAAGGGCACATAACTTATGCTATAAAATTCAGATCAAGCTGAAAATTTTACCAAGGCAAGATCTTATAGTCAGCATCATTCTATAAAAGTTTTGTCTTGTTTAGTAAATATTTGTAGTTGCTAGATAGGAAACAAAGTCAAAATACAGCCGAAAATGGCAATTCTGTCAATTTCAAGGGCACATAACTCATGATATAAAATTCAGATCAAGCTGAAAATTTTACCAAGGCAAGATCTTGTAGTCAGCATCATTCTGTCAAAGTTTTGTCTTGATTGTCCAGTATTTCTAGATTTTAGAAGAAAACTAAAGTCAAAACCTGCTATTTTTGACATTCAAGGGCAGATAACTCAGGTTATTCTGGTTCAATCCATATTCTTTGAAGGAATCTGAGAGAGGGTCACCCAAGGATCATTCCTGTGAAGTTTGGTTGAAATCCATCCAGTAGTTTTTGAGAAGAAGATTTTTAAAGAAAAAGTTTACGGACGCACGCACGGACGGACGGACGGACGCACGACGGACACACCGCCATGACAATAGCCCGCTGGCCTGAAAGGCCAGTGGAGCTAAAAATTAGGGTGGTCCAATTTGATTGCTGCTGCAGACGACAAAATAGATGATACTAGTAAAGGTAAAATTTGTGATTGATATAGCTCAGAAAACATTGAGGCAAAAGGAGAAACTGCTGGTTATCAGCAGTTTCTTCTTTTGTCTCAATGTTTTCCAACGCCTTTAAGGCTTTTCTTATAGGCACGTCAAAACCAGGTCTTGTTTGGGAAAGGGTTAGGGAACAATACATGTAATATTGCAATTTGAAATGTCATCACTCCATCTTATCTGTAGTTCTGGTATGTCTCTAATACAGCAAAAAGATTTTAGCACATAAATTGTATGAAATATTTATAAAATTTACCTGATTAGTTTCCATGGCAACATGAGGGTTAGCAACTGATTTTATTTCAGTAATGTCTTTTGGCCTTAGGTCCTCGTCAAAATTTAAGTGCTCTGTCTGAAAGAAAAATTTAGATGGTTCGGAGTTTGACAATATCTTCTTAACACTTTCCCTCCCAAACAGCAAAAAAATTAACCATGAAATATTGACTATTTATGAAATAATGAGATATTAGACTGGTCCAAATTCAAAGATGATACAGACTGATAATTTCAAGAAAGTGGAATTTTACATACATTATATCATTTTTCGGCAGAAAACATCATGGAAAATGAACAAATTGCTTGTTAAAGGCAATTTCTTCTTTTTCCACCATGTTTTCAAAGGCCTTTTGATGCCCTAGAATGGATCAAAGCTGCTGCAAATCAGTATCTTGTGTTTGTTGGTTATATTAAAGTATATCATAGCATGGAAAATATTAAGGCAAAAGAAGAAAATGCTGATTATTTGAACTGAATTCAAATCAGTCTCATATTAACAGAATTATTGAAGACTTCTGCAAATGTTATGTTGTTTATGTTATTGTGTCACGTGATTTCTGGCAGGTGTCGCTTAGGGAAACGTTTTAATTTTCTCACTTTCATGGCTCAGCGCGAAACTGTAGTAACTGCCTCTATGTTTATAGGCAGTTACAACTGTTTAATGCTGAGCCATCGACTTGTCATCTAGAATTTTCATCAAATGGTATTATTATTTACTCTAAACTGGAACTGAAATCAACCCTTTCCCAAAAGACAACATTTCAGGCTGTTCATATTTGAAAGTGGCTGCAGACGACAAAATGGATAGACGTTGAAAGTGAAATTAAACCCTAATCAAACAAATTAACAAATCTTACCACTTTAATGACTTTACCAGATGGTCGTTTGTGTAGAATATTACATGAGAGTAGGAACTGTGGAAGCGTCGGAGGTTTGACCTTGATTATCGTGGTTACAAGATGTTCCACAAGAGATAAACAATGGTTGTCATGGAGATCTCGGTGTAACAAACAGGCAACTTGTTCTACCTCTGCAGCTGCAACATACAAATGAGTCAGGATCTGGAAAAACATCCCTTAAGGCCTTTGAGCCCAACATAGATCCAGATCAGCCTGTGCATACGCACAGTCTGATCAGGATCTATGTTGTTCTCGGATAGGTTCTTCGTGACCTGTAGTAACTTAAAGAAAGCAGCATGGATGCATATTTGACTGCATTCGATAACAGGCTGATCTTGAAACTCAATTTTTAAAACTGCTATAAGGTACGTTTTTCCAGATCCCGGCTCAATTTAATAATAATAATTCAGTGTAATAAGCTGTATCAGCGCCACTATAGTTTCATGAAAGTCAATGTAATGCCCCTACACCTGTGTTCCCCCCCCCCCAGCACAATAAACTGTATTGGCGCCACTACAGCTTCATGTTAATCAATGTAATGCCCCTACAGTTTCAAAAGTACCACACAGCTTTTCGATTAGATTGTACATGTGCATATGCTAAATCACAAAGAAATTGGTCCAGTACTTTATGAGGATAAAGCAGGCATAAAAGCTACCAACAGACAGATGTATGCACCAACCAATCAACCGACAAGCTCACACCTATATACCCCTGCCCCCAAATAGAATTTTAGGGGAAATAAGTATTCATGGGTTGGTCTGCAACCCACAAAAATACCATTTTATAATATCTATTATCCATTACAAAACAAGTAAACATAATATCAATTACACAAATTTCCACCTACTGGCTATTTTACTATCTTAGCCTGTAGTAGTATGGTCAATGTTGATCTATGAAGACGATGTAGACAATAATTTCAAGTGAAAGAAATTTTATATTTTTTTAGTCCTTCTTGATAAAAAACATCGTGGAAAATGAGGAAATTGCTTGTTACACATGTCCCACATTTCCCACTTTTATGTTGAGGGGTATCAAAAAGTGCCACTGAGTGGGAAAGTTTAACCTTTTCCAAAACAGCAAAATTTTAGGTTGGTCCAATTTGAAAGCTGCTAGAGACGACAAAATCAATGTTGATAATGAAAGGTTTTGTGTTTGAAGTTGCTCAGAAAATATATTCTGGTCATAAGCAGTTTCTTCTTTTGCCTCAATGTTTTCTCAAGCCTTTCCTATTAGTCTCGTTTGGGAAAGGGTTAGAAACAAGTAAAGAAAATAATAACTGTGTACACAATTACACTATTACCAATACTTACTGTGTATTTTAGCCTGTAAGAGTCCAGTCAATGTTTTACATGTGTATGGTGTTGTTCTATGTAGAAGTAGAGGACTGATACTGTCTATAACAATACAACATGTCAGATTGGGCTGACTGTGTGGAAAGTGTTGTAGGTACTCAACCAGATTGGAGTCTAGATTGATAGGTCCGCACCCATCCCAGCCTAGTAGATCTTGAGTAACATCAATAGGAATTATCCTGTTAACAAAAATATAGTAAATGTCGTATGTTCATGATTAATTCGGGGGTAATTTATATAAGATGTCTACTCATTTTACTTCCAAACAATGTAATTAAAAGATTAACAAATGGTTTCATTGCATTTTTTTACTACCATGGACTTGAGGCAAAATAGGGGGAAATGTTTTCCCTATATACCCACTTACATAATCTTACATAATTACAGAAGTAGAAGAGGAATTCCTAATCCTTGTTTCCCTGCTAATTGCCATTATCTTTACAGATTCAGTCATTGCAGGGCTTTTCTTCCTTCTATAACAGAGGCCGAAATTCGGTGGCTTCCCAATTGGAAAATGGCTCCTTTTTTCCCAATTTCAAAGTGAGAATTTCCCAATTTTCAAAACTAAAATTCCCAAAATTTGAAAATAGATAATGATCAATTACCTACTGGCAATTCTTAGTCACAAAGAAGAAGTGTGTGTTCTATAATTCAATTATTCTGGTTATAAAGTGTTGTTTATGAACATTTATTTTCATTTGAACATTTATTCTCCTGTGTATTCTTTTTCCCAATTTGACCAAAATCACGCTATAATTTCCCAAAATGACTGACCAGGGCCCCTTCCCAATTTTCGGAAGAAAAGCCCTGCATTGTCATTATTTTCTTCCTTTTCCTCAATGTATTTTTAGTAATTGTGTCTGGTCTGTTAAACCCTCTCCCAACCAAGACCTGGTTTTGATGTCTTTAATAGAATAGGCTTGGGAAAACATTGAAACAAAAGAAGAAACTGCTGATAACCAGCAGTTTCTCCTTTTGTCTCAATATTTCCCATGCTGTTTTTTTACACATGTTTCATCTTTAATAACTTCCATTTTGTCATTTGTGACAATTGAAGTTGATCACCCTAAAATTTTGCCATTTGGGATAAGGTTAAACCTAATCTCACAAAATGACGCTTTTTGACCCCCTGCAAGATATGGGCTTTGGAAAACATTGGGTAAATGAAGTAATTGCTTGTCACAAGCCATTTCTTAATTTCCCATAAGGTTTTGTACCCCAACAGACCAACAAATTTTGTATTTTATTCGATTAAAATTGTTGTCTGTAACATCTTTGAATTTGGACCAGTCTAAAATATTGCCGTCTGGTAATGGAATAATAACAAAATCTTACTTGTTTTTATATTTATCCTGTATTTGGTCTGTTATAAAACTTGGATCTCTTTCAAAACACACAAGGTAAACTTTCTCCACTCTGAAAAGCCAACAAAATCCTTTAAACCTTTCCAAAACACTAATTTTAGACTGGTCACATTAAAGACTATCTAAAACAAGACCTGGCTTTGGTATATTTCTTGAAAAAGCAGTGAAGCAAACAGAAGAAATATTTGTCAGATAAACAGCATTTTCTCCTACTACCTCAATATCAATCATATTATATTGGGGACCTCAAAACCAGGTCCTAATTTGGAGATTGGTCAAATGAAGTCCCCATTCTAATTCAATTCAGATTAGATTGAACTTTCCTATTCTGGGAAAAGTTAAACTCTTACCAATTCCAAAAACAAATGTTCTTACCCTGCTGCTGCAAAATGTGTATATATAATAACAAGGAAAATGACAATTTTCCCATTTAACTTCTAAGCTTTCTATGTTTTAACATTCAATCTTCTTATTCCAAGTAAAATTAGGGGTCTCATTAAGAGGCGAGGGAAGGGGATTCCCTCTTCTATTTTGGTAATATCCCTCAGCTGCTTTTGCAAATATTGTATGTGGTTAACACATTCCCACACATTGACTCTTTTTGTCATGCCTAAAGTAACTAGAAAGACCTGAAGGTCTTGAGTCGCTCCACAGGCCTGAATTTCTTGTGGTTTACTATAAAAAATTTGACAAATTTATCTAAATGCTTAAACTGATATATTTTAAAATTCTTGTGATTCTTAGAGCAGAAACAAAGTAAAGAGAAGCAATTATGTGGTCAAAGCAAAAAGAAGGTAAATGATTGACTAATATTTTGGGGATTTTTAGAGTGATGATAAAGTTGAAAACTGTCATTATGCCAAATTCAAGGGCACATAATTCAATATGTGAGTTGATAATTGTGGTAGACTAAGGGAAGTAACTTTTGATATGAGCAATTTAAAGTTCAGTAAGAGTTGTTTTTCTTTATGATAATTAGTTCAAGAAGTTGCGATTGTGTATTTATCATAGTGGTCATGAAAATAAAGACATTCTGATCTAAAAATATGATTTTGACTTGATAATTTATGTCTTGAACACCACAATAATCAAGCTGAATATTAAACTCGAGCAAGATCTTATGGTCTGTCCAAATTTTGTCAGTATTAATCTATATATGTGGCCACAAAAGTTAAACAAGAGTGCCTGAAAGGCACTGATATCGCTCACCTGAGTTCTTTGTGTATTTGATTGTGTACAATATAGGTTTTGTTGTAAATAAATATATATGTCAGTATTATGTCATATTATATTATTGTAAACTAGAATATCACTGAAAGTGATCATACCCCAAAACAGCACTGTTTTTGTGCATTTTGAGAAGTACATTTCATTTGAACTGTGATCTGATCAATTGGGAAAAAGAGCAAACAAAAAAATCAACAGACCAAACAACACATGTAAATGTTGCGGAAAAATACCACTTTTCAACAAAAGGACATAACTCATTTAAAAATCAACAAGCCCCACCCTGCCATGCCCACATTTTTTCAATTGATCAAAAATTCTCAACCATATATTGAAGACAGTCACTCAAGGTACATTCCTGTAAGGTTTGGTTCAACTTAGCCCTATAATTACTTTTAAAGAATTTTCTCATGAATTTGTTAAGTCCAATAAGCCCTGCCCCGCCAAGACCACATTTTTTGACGAATAAAAAATTCTCGAACAGATATTGTAACGAGTCACCCAATGATCATTTCTGCCAAGTTTGGTAACAAAATTGCCTGATGGTTAAGGAGAAGAAGATTTTGGAAGAATTATTTAACGATTTCTTGAAGTCTGGTAAGCCCCACCCTGTAAGCCGATGTTTTTCACCCAATCAAAAATTCATGAACATGTGTTGAATACAGTCTCTCAAGGGATATTCCTGCTACGTTTGGTTCAAATTGGCCTAATAATTGATTTTTAAAGATTTTTCACATGATTTCTCCTAGTCCAATAAGCCCCGCCCTGCCACGCCCACAATTTTTGACAAATCAAAAATTCACGAACAAGTTTTGAAAAGGGTCACCCAAGGAACATTCCTTTCAAGTTTGGTAATAATTAGCCCAGTGGTTAAGGAGAAGATTTTTGAATAATTATCTTCAATTTCTCGAAGTCTGATAAGCCCCGCCCTGCCACGCCCACAATTTCTGGGGAATCAAAATTCATGAGCATGTGTTGAAAACAGTCACTCAAGGGACATTTCTGCCAAGCTTGGTTCAAATTGGCCTGATAATTGATTTTTAAAGATTTTTCACACGATTTCTCTAAGTCTGATAAGCCCCGCCCTACCACGCCCACAATTTTTGACGAATCAAAAATTCACGAACAATTTTTGAAAAGGGTTAACCAATAAACATTTCTGCCAAGTTTGGAAAGAATTGGCCAAGTGGTTGAGGAGGAGAAGATTTTTGAAGAATTACCTAAAGATTTCTTTTAGTCTGATAAGCCCCGCCCTGCCACGCCCACAATTTTTGACAAATCAAAAATTCACGAACAAGTTTTGAAAAGGGTCACCCAAGGAACATTCCTTTCAAGTTTGGTAAAAATTAGCCCAATGGTTGAGGAGAAGAAGATTTTTGAATAATTATCTTACGATTTCTCGAAGTCTGATAAGCCCCGCCCTGCCACGCCCATAATTTTCACCCAATCAAAAATTCATGAGCATGTGTTGAATACAGTCACTCAAGGGACATTTCTGCCAAGCTTGATTAAAATTGGCCTGATAATTGATTTTTAAAGATTTTTCACATGATTTCTCTAAGTCCGATAAGCCCCGCCCTGCCACGCCAACAATTTTTGACGAATCAAAAATTCACGAACAAGTTTTGAAAAGGGTCACCCAAGGAATATTCCTTTCAAGTTTAGTAATAATTAGCCCAGTGGTTAAGGAGGAGAAGATTTTTGAATAATTATCTTTCGATTTCTCGAAGTCTGATAAGCCCCGCCCTGCCACGCCCACAGTTTTTGACGAATCAAAAATTCATGAACAAGTTTTGAAAAGGGTCACACAAGGAACATTTCTGCCAAGTTTGGAAAGAATTGGCCCCGTGGTTGAGGAGGAGAAGATTTTTGAAGAATTTCCTAATGATTTCTTTAAGTCTGATAAGCCCCGCCCTGCCACGCCCACAATTTTTGACGAATCAAAAAATCACGAACAAGTTTTGAAAAGGGTCACCCAATAAACATTTGTGCCAAGTTTGGAAAGAATTGGCCCAGTGGTTGAGGAGAAGAAGATGTTTAAAGCAATTGTTGACGACGAACGACGCACGACGCATGCCGGACACAGGGTGATCACAAAAGCTCACCTTGAGCATGTTGCTCAGGTGAGCTAAAAAGTGTTGAAAACTGAAATTTTGTCAATTTCTAGGGCACATAACTCACATTGTAGTAAAGCAATCATCCTGAAAATTACACAAAAGCAAGATCTTGTTGTCAACAAGATTCTGTCCAAATATCATCTTGATTGGTTAACAATTGTGGTTGTTAGAGTGAAAACAAAGTCGAAAATGGAAATTTTGTCAAATTCAAGGGCACATAACTCATGATGTAAAATTCCGATCAAGCTGAAAATTGAACCCAGGCAGGATATCCTGCTTATATATATTCTGTCCAAGTTTTGTCTTGATTGGTTAATATTTGTAGATTTTAGAGTAAAAATAAAGTCAAAACCAGCTTTTTTTGACATTCAAGGGCAGATAACTCAAGTTATTCTAGTTCAATCCAAACTAATTGTAGGAATCTGAGAGAGGGTCACCCAAGGATCATTCCTGTGAAGTTTGGTTGAAATCCATCCAGTAGTTTCTGAGGAGAAGATTTTTAAAGAAAAAGTTTATGGACGGACGGACGGACGGACGCACGACGGACACACCGCTATGACAATAGCCCGCTGGCCTGAAAGGCCAGTGGAGCTAAAAACCTTGGAAAACATTGTGGAAAATAAAGAAAAGCAATTTCTTCATTTCCCACAATGTTTTCTACCTCCAAATACCAAAAAAATTGAATTATACTTTTCTAAAGTGTGGTCTGCAACACCTTTGGATTTGGACCAGTCTAACAAGATGTGTTTGTGAAACATGAATGTTCCGGAAATAGCCTTTTTTCTAGCATGTTAAGGTTTTTTCATGTAAAGGGTTGATAAAGGTTAAAGGATGACCTTGAAGAAGGTCATATTGCATGGCACAGATAGATAACATTGAAAGAAACATAACAAATTTAAGCTTTGTTGTAACATAATATGTTGTACTTTTGGAAAAAAGGCAAATGTTTAGTTTGTTAAGTTTGCGGACAGACAAATGGACGGACAGACAGAGGAACGGACAAACACGAGTAAAAAAATATGGCAAAGAAAATATTTAGACAAAAGGAGAAACTGCTGGTTATCAGCAGTTTCTTCTTTTGTTTAAATGTTTTCCCAAGCTTTTTCTAATAGGGATGTCAAAACCAGGTCTTGTTTGGGAAAGGGTTAAAAAGGAAGGTATTAGAACTTCCCTCAATACTTCAGTCTTCAGTTTGAGTCCCAAAGGACAAATCGTTCCTTACCCATCCTTGAAAATGGACCAAACTGTATGCACAAGTACCAAACAACATGAGATCTATGTAATAAGATTATCATCATAAACGTAAATAAATTTTCAATTCAGATATGGGAACACAATACTATTTTTTTTAGATGGTAACAGATAGCTACTCTCCAACGCGGAGGTCTATTGATTAACCATCAAATATGACCTCTGTCGTTTTTGGCACACAAACAGCCTATTTGGTCGTCATAATCTAATTATAGCACATCATTTGAATTATCAAATCAAAATCAATCAGTTTTATCTTGCATGATCATTAGGTATACATTACGTCGCTTCTATTTTTAGCTGAAGCCTGTAATTTGAAGTGTCAGCCAATGAAAACTTGTATCAAAAATTTCAATTGTTTATCAGTTTATTGTCAACGATTGGATACCGAAATCCCGCCAAGGCCCCGAGATTAGACGTGAAATGACCCCGCGAGAACAGAGCTCATTCTATCGAAATGGAATGAAGAGATAATGTGCTCTGTTCTTAAGAGAGTAACAGATAGCATGCACTCTTACCTTTCACACATCTGACAAAGAAGACTGCACAAAATTGAGCGACCATTCTGTATAACTGTATCTGTGAAATAAGAACACATCTAGCTAACCATCATACCCGTCACGCTAAAAGGGACCTTATCCGAACTCCAAAAATCTAAATTTTGACAAACTTGTCAGACTCAACACAGGTAAAGCAGATTCTGTATGCGAAAAATGAATGTATAGTAAGAATAAAAAATATGTACAAGTGAAAAGTGTCGGCCCTAGTCTGGCTGCGCGGACTGCGCAGGCTGACTAGGGTCGATATTTTTCACACACCTGATAAGGTCCCTTTTAGCGCGACGGGTCACATATAAATTTGGCTTGTACTCCAGAGCATCATATACCATTCCAAATTTGTTTTCTAAATCCAAATCCTATGCCAATGAGACAATTCAAACGAGTTAGTACTGTACCCACAACAAGGTTTTGATAAACAATAATTAATTTATTAATTTTGAAAAATTATATTACATTTTGAAAACTTGTCATCTTATCTTTATCTCTGGTGGTCTAATCGATAAAATGGTGTCTCTTTAAATAGTATATCAGTAATATTACAACAGCTGAAGAACTTAATCACGGATTTGTTTTCTTTCTGTTACAAGTAACAAGTATTACCATAACATCCTTTCCTAGCCTTCAGCTGCTCTCCAACATTTAAGTTAAACAAATTTCCACCCATAGGAGAAAGACAAAACATCAATGATCATGCATCTGTGTTTGGAATATGATATGGAATAAACTACCAAACGAGGTAGTTAACTCCCCCAGCGTCAACGCCTTTAAAAGTAGACTGAACAAACATTGGCGCCAGCACCCGCAAAAGTTTGATGCAGAATGTCTTGAGCAATTTGAATTCGGTTTGAACCAGAGACGGTGAGTAAATGCCAGTAATAATCTGGATGTGGTGGATTCTTGAAAAATCAACTGATAAAAAAGTTATTGAAAATCAACCAAAATTTTGGTTGATCTTCAATAACTTTTATATCAGTGGATTTTTTGAAAATCCATCTCATGATCCGTCTAATGCATGACGTCTGTCCACCTTCTCTGCTTCAAACTGCATTCAAATCACTCGCATATTATCAAAATATTGAAGATTTTCTGGAATTGTTGAATCATGTATATTAGCACTAAGCAGGTGGTGAACAGTTTATTATAAGTATTTATAACACTTCAGCAGGGTTTTTTCTCCTTCTTTGGACGGGTCTGTAAGAGGACCCTTTTCCAATGCCAAATAGGGTAATTTTTTCCCAAATCCTGGAAAGAAAATTCCCAATGCAAAAGTTATTCCTTCTTTTGAAAGAAAATTCGATCATTCCCTTTCATCTATTGAGAAAAAAGCATCCAGAGACAATCTGAAAGTCCCTTCAGTTGATTTCATATAGTTAACTATACACAGGACTCAATTTTTGTTGGAGTGACAGTCTGTAATGAAAATGTTTTCCCAATTTTTGACAAAACAGCACTTTTTTCCAAATTTGCCTGGTTTCGGATCCATTCCCAAAACTACGAGAAAAATCGCTGGATCTTCAACCAATATATCTGAACCCAGGGGCTCAGGAATGCTGTTCCTGCACTAGAGTAACTTAGCTAGCCTACCAAACCAAATGTGGATACTGCCACAAAATAAATAGAATCAGTCGGCATGACGTCATAGCCTCACTTTCATGTTTTCGTCGAGGGTACTTCCTCGGTCTTTATCGTTACCGGATACCATTTTTGAGGCAGAATATTTAAAAAATCCATCGTTAAAATTCATAAACAAAACTCTTTCGTTAAAGAATGTGATTTAAACTTTCTAACTACCAAAGCATTTTTAATAATCAGGCTTAGTCGTCAAGATATTAAATAAATGCTGAAAGTTGGTAATGCTTTAACGAAAAAGACCAAAACTTTCACTTCCATCGAATGAGTGCAGGTCCGCACTTTATGACTGACGACGTTTTTGATTGGCTGAAGGGATTGTGCCGACCGAATCAATCATTGAAAATCAAGTGTCTTGCCCGTAGCTGGTGATGAGCCCTGTGTTCAGTAGACAAACTGTTAGCTAAATAAATGTTACCAACATTCGCAACTTCTTTGACCCAAATTTCACAGAATTGACTGAGTATTCCAAATGAAACGGCTAACTGTTAGCTAATGTTTTGTCTTACTGAACGCAGGGCTGGTGACACATTGTAGCAAAGGAAAATTAATTTTGTATAATCAATCAGATTATCTGGTTTGGTTGCTATCTGTTAGGTCTACGAAGACTTTTACTGTTTATTTCATCGAAATTAATTGAGAATTAAGGAAGTTATTCATAATTGAAGTTTGAAGTTTGCTGATTACCTCCCCTATTCTGTCACTTGATTTCATGTTTCAAGTTGATGCGCACAAATGCGCTAATAGATACTCAAATGCGCTCACATCCACACTAAAGCAGGCTTTTTGAACTCTTAATTCCACTCGTCAAAACAGGATAGAAATTAACAAGAGCCGTCAGAGACGGACAATGCTCCCCGAATAAGGCATTGTCACAACAAAATGTATATGCCATGCAGAGCTAATATAAAGCTAACAAATGTTAAGCCCCCTTTTTCCATGACATATTTTTTATACGCAAATATTAAATAATTTATTGTCAAGGGCATCTGATTTGCTACTCAACTATGAAATTTCATCAAATTCTGACCATTAGAGAAGAGAAATTAGAGAAAAACTGTATTTAACCTTAAGTCCCCTTTCCCCATGACGAGGCCTCAAATCCAAAAACCGGGAATAGTACTTCGGCATTATGTCATGGGGAGTTCACATGGTAAGTTTCATTTGATTTGGCCCAAGGGTTATGGAGAAATCGCTTCGGTCGGACGGACGGACGGCGGACAGAATGACGGACAGACAGGACGGACGGATGGACAGACTAAGCGGCGACTATATGCTCTCCCTTCGGGAAGCAAAAAAATGAAATGTAGATTCAACATTTTGTCATGAATGTGATCAAAGGTGGTTGTCTCCCCTGATTCCATCCTTTGATATCGCTACACATTGGGTGCCACATTGTGGCGCATGTTGCGAAAAATTTGACATTAATAATGTCAGCGTCAACATGTGCCGTGTACACGGTGACAGGCAAAAAATATGACAGTGGCTAAGCGTAGACAATAGAAACCAGATTCGTTGAATTTAGGACCTGCAAGTACGAACATAACTGGGTACGAATGAAGATTTCACGAAAATATTCATTTCTACTTATCATTGGAACTGAGTAAAGCTACAAAAAGAAAAAAATCTTAAAGCAAAATACCCTCGATTAGTGTAATCTTTGATTTCTCTTTCCCAAAAATGATATCGCCAATCATATTTTTGTTTTTATTCAGAAAACGAACTCAAGGGCGCTGACATGTTGCAAGAACGGAGTGAATTAAGAATAAAAATAACAAAAAGTTTAAAAATTTTCAGCAAAGGCTACGTGTATATAATAGAGCAGAGAAACTATAATTTTTAGGAATGACTGGAATTTTTAATATCCGATTTAAAGTTTTAAAAATTGATTCTAAGTGGTGCGGTCCTTGTTTGTTTACAATATGGCGGACTCTTGTCGTCCTGTGAGTCGCCATGGACGTTATAACGCTTCAGGACCTTCAAGCGTCCAGTACTCACCTGACATCCCGTCATATGGAAATGTAGACTACACACCAACAGATGGTAAAACATCAACATTGAAGTTAATCCGTAAATCGATTGTCAGCCATGTCAAAATGTCTGCTTAGTCCAGACTTGCCATTTTTGACCTTCGACTCCACATGACTTCACAGATAAAGCAGCAGCTTTTAAGTTTTTCTCCTGAACATGATTTTGTCTCATTTCCCTAAAGTCCTTTTTCTGTTAGAATGACAGTCAATCTTACTGACCCATTCACGTTCTGAGTGTTTTAGAGGATGTGCCAATGTGGGATTGCCCATAAAAATTCAGACTGGCCCCAAAATATCTCAAACGCGTTGGTCAGCACATTGTAAATACAAACTGTATAGTCGTTTGTGCAAACCTCACGGTACTTTTAACATTGCGGTAATTAATCACAAAATTTACCTTTTTAAGGACCCATTCTAAAAGGACCCATTCTAAAAAGGAAAAATGATTGTCTTCGATTTGTTTTCAGAAATGTATACAGTAAACCAGCCGGCCAGACCAGAAAGACCGAAGACAAGTCATGGCCGCAGAAGTCAGGCGGACATCCCTCCTCGACCAAGCTCACGAAGAAGCCGACAAGTACGAAGACCAGACCCGAATGAAGAGTCATATGGAAGACCAGTATCCAGAGTGGGATTTTCACCAGAATCTGATTATAGGTGTGTTAACTCTCTTAACCCATTACCACACATTGACTCTTTCTGACTCCCTACAGACCTACAAGATAATTGCTTTGGAAAACATTGTGGAAAATGAAAAAATTATTTGTGACAAACAATTTCTTCATGTCCCACAATGTTTTCTGTACAAAAAGACAAAAAAAGTAAAATAGCATTTATATTGTCATTTGCATCTTTCAATTTCAATAGGTCTACAATTTTGCCGTTTGGTAATGGGTTAAGACACTTTTTGACGCCCCACAAGTTATGATTAGGAAATGCTTTCTTCTCAGAAAGTCACAAAATGTACGAAACATGCACTTGATATTGTCATCTGCAACATACTTGATTTTGGACTATTAATTTAGGTTTAAAACCTTTCCCAAACAGCATAATTTGTTGTCAAATTTGGAAACTGCAACACAATGACCTGGTTACAATGTCCGTTATAGAATAAGCTTGGGAAAACATTGAGGCAAAAGAAGAAAATGCTGATTATCAGCATTTTCATGCTCCCTGAAAAAATTTCGGGGGAGCATACAGTCGCCATGCTGTCCGTCCGTGTGTCAGTCCGGCCGTCCGTCCGTCCACAGCCAGATCTCAGCAACCCTTTGACCAAATTCAATGAAACTTCACATGTGAACTCCCTAGGATAATCCCTAGGGACCTCTTTCTCAGTTTCTGAATTTGAGGCTGTGTCATGGAAAAACTGGCCTTAATGTAAAAATTAGTTTTTCTCTAATTTCTCTTCATCTAATGGGCAGAATTTAATGAAATTTTGCATTTATGTGAAAAATGGGATGTTCTAGACAATATTCTATAAATAATTTATGTACAAAAAATCTGTCATGGGAAAAGGGGGCTTAATGTATGATAGCTTTTATTTTGTGACAAACACTTATTCGGGGAGCATAATCCGTCAATGAGGGCTCTTGTCTACTTTTGTCTCAACATTTTCTGAGCTATGTTTTGCTCAAATCCTATCTTTAATTTTTACCTTTTAAAGTTAGGTTCATTTTGTCGTCTGCAGCAGTTTTCAAGTAAGACCTCCCTAACATTTTGTCATTTCGCCAATTGGGTTTAAAGTCATTTAAATGTGTTTTGTAATACAGATATTCCCATGACGTTAAGACAGATACAATGTTGAAAGCAGCTTCAAAATTCACCTGCAAATTCCCCAGAACCGGCGGACATTTTCTCCAATGAACCAATCTACTCAGACCCACCTTTACAGACCAGTCCTGTTGATCGGAAAATGCTCAGACATAGTCCACAGTCAGGGAATAGACACAATGACCTGTATTTGATGCTCCTAATAGAATACTAGGCTTGGGAAAAAACATTGAGGCAAAAGAAGAAAATGCTGATAAATCAGCATTTTCCCCTTTTGTCTAAATGTTTTGTAAGCTATATATTATTTACAAATTTTTACCTTTTCACAGGTTCATTTTGTCGTCTGCAGCAGTTTTCAAGTAAGACCAGTCCTGTTGATCGGGAAATGCTCAGAGATAGTCCACAGTCAGGGAATAGACACAATGACCTGTATTCGATGTCCCTGATAGAATGGGCTTGGAAAAACATTGAGGCAAAAGAAGAAAATGCTGATCATCAGCATTTTCTTCTTTTTGCCTCAATGTTTTCTATGCTATACTATTCACAAATCTTTACCTTTAGACAGGTTCATTTTGTCCTCTTCAGCACCTTGCAAATAAGACCACCCTAAAATTTTGTCATTTGGCCAATTGGGTTTAAAGCTATTTAAATGTGTTTATAATGTTATAATGCAGGTATTCCCATGACGAATACTCAAGACAAATACAAGGTGGAAAACAGCTTCAAAATTCTCCTGCAAATTCACCAGAGCCAGTGGACATTTTCTCCAATGAACCAATCTACTCAGACCCACCACTACAGACCAGTCCTGTTGACCGGGGAATGCTCAGAGATAGTCCACAGTCAGGGAAAGTTGACCGCTTGATAGTCAGCCCATCTTCGCCAAATATCAGAAATAATGGACAAAGTCCAAAAGGCTACAGAGAAAGTCCAAAGGGTTATAGAGAAAGCCCGAAAGGTTACAGGGAAAGCCCAAAAGGGTACAGGGATAGTCCAAAGGGGTACAGGGAAAGCCCAAAAGGGTACAGGGATAGTCCAAAGGGGTACAGGGAAAGCCCAAAAGGGTACAGGGAAAGCCCAAAAGGTTACAGGGATAGCCCAAAAGGTTATGGCCAGAGCTCGCAGGGTTTTCAGCAAAGCCCGCAGATAGCCCGACCCTCTTCTAGAGACCACATGAGCGTAAGTCCAATACACAGGGACGAAGCTCAGATATCAGAGGGCGATCTTCATCATAGTTTTGGGGTACCCAGGGGTGACCATCGTGATCGACAAACAGAACTACAGGATGGGGACAGGTACACCCAGAGATTTCAGGAGAGCCCGATGTATGGAAGCAGTCCCTATAGGGACAGTCCACAGAGTAGAGAAGGGCCTCATTATGGAGCGAGTCCACCCGACCAGCCGCAAGTTTATACTAGACCCCTGCCATCGCAGAGACCCAAGTCCGCTAGACCAAAACCCGCGGGGCGGAAGAAAAGTGCGAGGGCGAGACATCGACATGAAGAGATTGAAACATCGCAACCCCAACACTGTGATACATCTTCAATATTGAATATGGGTGAGTAGCATGTTTTACTTGAATACCATTAACCGGTTAAACCCTTTCCCAAACAACAAAAATTTAGACTGTTCCAATTTAAAAGAAGTTGCAGACAACATTTTCAAATGAATGAAATTTCTTAATTTTGTGACTTTCTAGGTAGAAGAAATTGTAGAAAATAAAGAAATTGCTTGTCACAAGCAATTCTTTTTAATTTTAGCCAATATTCAGACTCTGGGGCTTGATCCCCCAATATTAAATTGCTTCCTAGGGGCCTGTCTATGCATATGTGACCCGTCACGCTAAAAGGGACCTTATAGGAAGTGTCATAAATATCGACCCTAGTCAGTCTGTGCAGTCCGCGCAGCCAGACTAGGGCCGACACTTTTCACTTTTATGTAATTTTTTAAATCCAGAAAGTTTTCCCTATCTTACTATACATTCATTTATCGCATACAGGATCTGGTTGACCTGTGTTGGGTCTGACAAGTCTGTCAAAATTTGGATTTTTGGAGTATGGATAAGGTCCCTTTTAGCGCGACGGGTCACATATTCATTTCTGTTCTTCAGGAGATCCCTATGGACGGCCCTCTTCAAGCTTGTCTCCTTACAACATTTTCTTCTTTTCCCTCAATATTTTCAGTGCCATAGAATTCACATTTTCTACTTTTGACCCCAATGACTTGTTGTCAGGCTGTCTGCAAATTCTTTCAATTCATAGCTGTTTGGGAAAGGGTCAATGTGAAAAGGATTATTACCACACAGTGACTCCTTTTGACGCCCTACAAGTAAAAGCTTTTGAAAACATTGTGGAAAATGAAGAAATTGCTTGTGACAAGCAATTTCTTCATTTCCCACAATATTTTCTTTCACTAAAAGGACTTCATAAAATTTCAAAATTTCGTTTCATTATTAATTATTATGTACTTTTTCCAGGAGATCCTTATGGACGGCCCTCTTCAAGCTTGTCTCCGTACAAACCATTACCAGCCATCGGACTGATGACACCCAGACATGCCGTCAGCGACGAGTCATCTGGTCTGTCGGCGTCGGGGCCGAGTCAGGTAGACAGTGTTACCATGGAAACGCAGAGACTCCACCTTGAGGGCGGAGGTCAATTTCATCCCGTAGACAATGATTATGACGCCTTCTCGGCGGAAGATATTCAAGGTGCTAGTTCGGGTGATCCTCGTGAAACTTTACCCGAGAATAGGGTTCCTAGTGTGGATGCACTCGCAAATTTACCGCAGCATTTATCAGGGGAAATATTCGAAAAATCTGTGATGAACTTCGAGCAAAATATGAGTCAAAATGATTTAGAGAATGACAGGGAAAAGGGTTTGAGTTATACTGATGAGACTAAGTTTGATTATTATAATTCAGGGAATAACGCAGGTGACGATGACAATAGAATTCGATCTAGTGAGCCAAAAACTTTGAACAAACTTCACGAGCTTTCAGATGAGCCGAGTGAAGCAGAATTGCGGGTTTTACTCGCGATTAAGTTACCCGATGGCAAAAGGATTCAACGATATTTCCGTCCAAGTGAAACGCTCGGAACAGTACTGCATTTTGCGGAAAATACAAGTGTTACAGACTTTAGTGATTACTGGTTGGTTTGTAACGCACCGAAGGTGACTTTCGTTGATCTGTCGCAGAAGATTGGGGATACCTCGATTCAGGACAGGACGGTTTTGTATCTTGAAGAAAAAGATTAGGAATGAGCTGTGATCTATAAAAAGAGTAACAAATAACACATTGTATAGTCAAGTGACTTAGAATTTCCGATAATCTTCAATAACTTTGTCAATACTTGACCAATTTGAATTTGGTTTGAAGCAGAGAAGGTGGAAATATGTTCGGAATAACCTGGACGAAGTGGATTTTTGAAAAATCAACTGATGAAAAAGTTATTGAAGATAAACCAAAATTTTGGTTTATCTTCAATAACTTTTTTATCAGTTGATTTTTCAAAAATCCAACACATTCATCTAATGCGCGACGTCTGTCCACCTCTGCTTCAAACAGAATTCAAATTGGTCCTGTATTAACAAAATTGTTGAAGATTTTCTGAAATTGTTATATCACATGATTATCCATAGTCAATAAGAACATTGTAGACAACTTGTTATTTCAAGTCTGTAGCCTATGTTTTGGGGTCTCATTTGAATCGTCTCCATGAGACGATTCAAGTGAGTACCCACAGCATAGGGTTTGATGAACAATAAGTGAAATATTTCAGTTTGAAATGCTTTCACTCTTAACTATAGCTCATATCATACTTGGTTGCAACATAGGATTTAGCCAGGATCTGGAAAAGGGACTATTATTTTATTTGAGACGAATATTCAGGGTTACAAATAAGAGAGAATGATGGCTTTTAAAAGCTTTCACTCCCTTTTATCTGTAGCTCTAATGAATTGAAGCTCATGTTGATTACTTACTTACTTGGTTACATAAGCAGCGTGCGATTTAGGCCCGTAGAGCTCTTCTAGAAGTGGTAGCGCTAGTCTGGTTCCCGCCTCTGATACACTACGTTTTATTTTCTTTACAACATAGTGTATCAGAGGCGGGAACCAGACTAGCGCTACCACTTCTAGAAGAGCTCTACCGGCCTAAATCGCATGTGGCTGTTGTTGTAGAGACCGATCATAGGCCTTCGCCTCTCTGGTCCATTTGATTATTGTTTCGTTCTCTATTGTCCTCTGATCTTTATCCATTGTTACCTTAATTTGCCAAAACAGCATCCTTTTCCAGACCTCTGCTGAAATATTTTGAACCTTAGATTATAGATTTATTTTTTATTTTATACTCATCAATAATTAGCTTGGAAATTATTGGGGCCGTAACAATTTTTGCCTTGTCTGTCTGTCTTGTGATGGCTGATTATAAGACTGATATTACTAATTTGTTTTGACATGGCACTGACCTTTTTCAACGAAAATCTATTAACTGCAGTTGCGAAAACCTATTAACTCATAGGCATAGGAAGAGGGGGGGCCAGGCCCCCCAATAATTTTAAAAAGGGGCCTGCCCCCCATGCCCCCCAATAAAACACCCATATTTCCATTTACTTAAAGGTTTGCCCCCCCCCCCCAATTATAAACCTTCCTATGCCACTGTAACTGCAGTTGCGAGATTTTTTAACACATTCCCACATACTGACGCCTTTGGATGCCCCAAAAGACAAAGGCTTTGGAATACATTGTGGAAAATGAAGAAATTGCTTGTGAAAAGGAATTTCTTCATTTCCAACATTGTTTTCTACCTAAATAGACCAAAACATTTAATTTCAATTATGTGAAATTGTCATTTGCAACACTTTTGAAAATGGAACTGTCCAAAATTTTGTTGTCTGGTAATGGGTTTAAGAAAAGGGACTATATGTGGATTGCTAGTCTAATAAATATTCCTGAATTATTATTGAACCTGTTACCAAATGAAATAAAATTGGATGGGTCCAATTTGAAAGGTGATGCAGACGACAATAATTTCAGGTTGATGAAATTTTAAAGATCTTTGTACTTTTGGTTAGAAAATATTGTGGATAATGAAGAAATTGCTTTTGACAAGCAATTTCTTGATTTTCCACAATGATTTCCCAAGCACCTATCTTGGAGTGTCAAAAATCATCGCTGTATGGGAATGGGTTAAGAACCTAAGCATGAAAGTTATGACAATAACAGTTTAAAGTTAAGGTGTGCCATGACAATAAAAATCACATAATAATGGGATGACATAAAAGCAGTCTTTAATCATAGATTCAAACGGAGAGTGAGAAATTATGGATGTACTATTTTGAGGAAAAAGCTCAAGTGCGAAATTTATGATGTGTAAGCTTCTTTCATATTTTGCAAGTTTTATCTCTTTACTGTATAAGAATGCTTTTTGATGCCCCACAAGACAATATTTTGGAAAACATTACGAAGTATAAAAATTGTTGGTAACAAGCAACTTTTCATTTCCCACTATGTTTTCTACCTCAGAAGTTTTAAATTTCCAAAATTTCATCACATTGAAAATGTTTTCTGCAAAATTTTCAATTTGGAAAAGCTTAAAAGTTTGTTGTTTGGTAATGGGTAAAACAATTTCAATCCATTACCCAACAGTAAAAATTTATACTTGTCATAATTCAAAGATGTTGCAGATGACAATGTCAAATGAACTTTTTTGGCCTACCAGGGAAGAAACATTGTGGAAATGGAAGAAAAATTCTTTTTATGCCCCCGTATCGAGAGATCGGGGGCATATTGTTTTACTCATGTCCGTCTGTCTGTCTGTCTGTCCGTCTGTCTGTCCGTCCGTCCATCCGTCTGTCCGAAAACTTAACCCGAAAACTTAACCTTTACCTTTTCTCCAAAAGTATTTGACATACAAAGCTCAAATTTGGTATGCAACTTCCTTTCAATGATATCTATCTGTTCCATGCAATTTGACCTTCCTCAAGGTCATCAGTCAACCCTTATCAACCCTTTACTCTATGAAAACTTAACCTTTTACTCCGAAAACTTAACCTTTGCCTTTCTCCAAAAGTATTTGACATACAAAGCTCAAATTTGGTATGCAACTTCCTTTCAATGATATCTATCTGTTCCATGCAATTTGACCTTCCTCAAGGTCATCAGTTAACCCTTATCAACCCTTTACTCTACGAAAACTTAACCTTTTACTCCGAAAACTTAACCTTTGCCTTTTCTCCAAAAGTATTTGACATACAAAGCTCAAATTTGGAATGCAACTTCCTTTCAATGATTTCTATCTGTTCCATGCATTTTGACCTTCCTCAAGGTCATCCCTTAACCCTTAATAACCCTTTACTCCACAAAAACTTAACATTTCAGAAAAATGGCCATTTCGGGGGCATTTGTGTTTCACAAACACATCTTGTTCTAAGATATTTTCCAAAGCAATTATCTTGAGTGGGAATGGGTTTATTTTTGAATATGAACCACAGTGGCCGATCCAGAAGGGGTTCAGGAGGTTCAAACGAAACCCCTTTTTTGACCTTATTATTTCATTTTAGAATAGAAAATCAGTCAAAATTGTATAATACTAGGAAAATGAATCCATCTATTTGTATGTTTAAATTCTTTTCATCCAGGAACTGGACAAATGCCCATATTACATTTTAAAAGAACATTGTGTGTGCAGATCAGTTGTGTGTGCAGATCAGTCTGTGCCTAAATGCAGGCTGATCAGAACCCATAATGTTCTCCTACAGTTGTTACAGGTTATAGGCTTTGAAGAAATTATTACAGACAGACAAGGATCCGGATCAGACTGTGTGTTTATGAAGGCTCATCTGTATTCATGTTTGTTGTAACTCTTGTTGATACATAGTCTATAATTGTACTCAAAATGAGTAATCACAGAATGTACTATAGAACTGGGGCCCGTTTTACTAACAAACCTACAAAATTTTTTGAAACAACAACAAATCTGATTGGCCGAATAATTACCTTTATTATTTCTCTTTCAATCAGGTGTGTTGTTACAAGTTTTTTTTTCAAAAATCTATGTTAGTAAAACACGGCCCTGATCACTAAGTGTGATGACTATATAAACTTTTAATATAGGTAAACCATAGGTAAAGGATGGTTCGGAGTAAATATATATATGTATACATTTAGGAGCATGCACAGTAAACATTATTACAATCTTAACAAAACTATATTACAACAATGTTTGTACCAAATGCCATAAATACCCTTTTTGAGATTGTGGCTCATATTTATTTTTACCGTTAAATAGTAGAATTAAATGTAGTTGCAATTGTATGATTATTACAGCGCCATTTGCTTAATCATTTTAACACATTCAAAAATATTGACACATTTTGATGCCTAACAAGATGCTTTAGAAAACATTGTGGAAAATGAAGAAATTGCTTGTGGCAAGCAATTTCTTCATTTCCCACAATATTTTCTAGCCAGACAGACCAAAAAATTTAAAAATCCATTCACTTAGCATTTCTTCATTTCCCACAATGTTTTCTACCCAGACAGACCAAAAATGTAAAAATTTCATTCACTTGAAATTGCCGTCTGCAACATCTTTGAAATTGGACTAGATTATTTTTTAGCGAGCCGGGACTTTATGTCCGGGGAGCTAATGTCACAGCCCTAGTGTCGGCGTCGCGTCCTGTCTTGTCCTGTCCTGTCGCGTCGCGTCTTCACTTGAAAAACTTTAACCTGGTCTATATCTCAGGCACTATTAGAGATACAGCCTTTATATTTCATACATGGATACATCTCGACGAGACCTTTCATTTTGGACCATGACCTTTGACCTAGTGACCTTGACCTTGGAGTTTGACGTACTTTTGAAAAACTTTAACCTGGCCTATATCTCATGCACTATTATAGATAGAGCCTTGATATTTCACACATGGATACTTCCTGCCAAGACCTTTCATTTGTGACCATGACCCTTGACCTTGTGACCTTGACCTTGGAGTTTGACCTACTTTTAAAAAAAATGGCTGATTTTGTGACAAACTCCCGTATAGGCGAGATACGTTGTCCGTGGACAACTCTTGTTTTTTCTGTCTGGTAATGGGTAAAATAGTAGAATTAATTGTAGTTACAAATGACAAAATTGTTTGGCATATTACAAGTCCATTTGCTTTGTCATTTTTAAAAATCTCTATTTATTATTCATAGAATTATGTTAATGTACGTATTAAGATATTTAATGTATAAAGATATTTAATGTATAAAACTATTTAAAGAAAATTGTTAGCTATATTCATACAAATTCTATTTTCTTAGTGCCAATCAATATATTTTAACAATCTCATTTTAATGCATTTTTGCTCTTTTCATTTTATTTTATCCTTTCCCAAACAACACATAGTTTACATCACCAACAAAGAACATTTAAAACAATGCATTAAGTAAAAGAGAAATAGTTTGATGACCATCATTTTGTCCTTTTACGCCGATGCTTTCATGATGCTCAAATCTCCAGAATTTTGTAACATTAACTACACTGTTTTAGATAATTAAAGGAACACTTAAATATAAGAGTTTCTATCACATTTGTTAATCTCAGCAAAGCTGCAATAACCATTTATTTCTGCAATGTTTTTCTTCAAAACAGCAGTTTCTTTCCTTTAACCAATTACCACACAGTGATGCCTTTTGATACCTTACACGATTTGGAAAACATTGTGGAAAATGGAGAAATTGCTTATGACAAGCAATTATTTCTTCATATACCACAATGTTTTCTATTCAGAAAGACCAAAAAATTAAAAATTCCAGTCACTTGAAATGGTCATCTAAAACGCCTTTGAATTAAGACCATTCTGATATTGTGTTGTCTGGTAATGTGTTAACCATTAACCCATTACCAAACGACAAAATTTTAGACTGGTTCAAATTCAAAGATGTTGCAGACAATAAATTCAATTGAATGAAATTCAAAATTTGTTGGTCTTTTTGGGTAGAAAACATTGGGGTAAATGAAGAAATTGCTTGTCACAAGCAATTTCTTCATTTTCCACGATGTTTTTCTAAGCAATTATCTTGTAGGGAGTCAAAAAGAGTCATTGTGCAGTAATGGGTTAAAGCCATAAACGTGAAAAGTCACATTTAAAAATTCAAAACCCAACCCTTTATGGAAGGCCACATGGTATTACAAGAATGGGGCTTTGGCCATAAACCCAAAATACATTCTGCATAAATCTAGCATTGATGAAAATTTATATTTCAACACATGAGATGCAAATTCATCATCAATGCATGGATTTATACAATTTAGCATCAAAAGACAAATTATGTGCGATGAAAAACCAAATTTGTGTTCCTTTAATTATTTTGAGCAGTGTATCTTAATTTTGGACCACCTTTGAGTTGGAACAGATCGAACTTTTGTGATTTGGGAAAGGGTTAATAGTTCATGTGATAGCTGTTTGAATGATGAATAAGAATAAATAGAAAATAAACTGAATGGATTTGTTTTCATTACCCTCTCAACTATGGCTTAAACGGGTACAGAGGTTCTACTCTGGCAACCGTGTAACAATTGCCCACAGATACCAGTATACCAGCAAAAATGGATATTCTATGAATCTAGATGGTCCAATCCAAAGGGGTCTGTAATTTGACTATTAGCACGTAATGAACAATTTTTAGCTCCACTGGCCTTCAGGCCAGCGGGCTATTGTCATGGCGTTGTGTCCGTCGTGCGTGCGTCCGTCCGTGCGTCTGTGCGTCCGGTCGTCAACTTTTTCTTTAAAAATCTTCTCCTCAGAAACTACTTGATGGATTTCAATCAAACTTCACAGGAATTATCCTTAGGTGGTCCTCTATCAGATTCCTTCAATTAATTCTGATTGAACCATAAAGTCTGGAGTTATCTGCCCTTGAATTTAAAAAAACCTGGCTGTTTTCACTTGTTTTCACTCTAGCCGCTATAAATATTGATCAATCAAAACAAAACTTGGTCAGAATGTTGGTGCTGATAAGATCTTGCCTGAGTGCAATTTTCAGCTTGATCTGAATATTACGTCTTGAGTTATGTGCCCTTGAAATTGGCAAAACTACCATTATTGACCTTATTTTTACTCAAACAACCATAAATATCCACCAATCAACATAAAACTTTCACCTTATCTTACTGGCCATAAGATCTTGTGTTGGTGTAATTTTCAGCTTCATATGAATCTTAAATCATGATATATCTGCCCTTGAATTTGACAAAATTGTTGTTTTCCGCTTTGATTTTACACTCTTTACACCCAAAAATATTGAATAATCAGGTCAAAGCTTTACAAGATGTAGGTGAAGTTAGGATCTTGCTTTAGTGTGATTCTTAGCTAGAAAGGAATATAAAATCATCAGTTATATGCCTTTCAATTTGACAAAATTGCTAATTGTGACTTTTTTTTACTCTAACAGCCAAACTTACTCTAATAAAGACTGTTGCAAACCTTTGTAACTAATAGAGCATATATGAATGTATTTTCAGCTTTCTAGTTACTTTGTAATTGCTTTAAGAGCAACACGTATTGAAAAATCTAGTGAAAACTTGTACTTGATATTACAAGAAATTCAGGTTTGACAGCCATTTGCATTTTTTTTGGAAAAGGGTTTTTCCCAGAATCTATTTTTAGCTCAAAATCTATTTTTAGAAATATGAAATATTTTGGAGTAATCAATGATCTGTTTATTTAGATCTGTTGGGAAGAATGAAAATTTTAATTGCTTGTGACATCCTAAGCTAGAATGTTCTCCCATTTCCTTTTACCCTTTTTTTTTCTCAAATGGCAAACATGTAATTTTACTTTCTTTGCTTCAAGAACCACACATTTTGAACTATCTAGTTTTTAGCTCCACTGGTCGAAGGCCAGCAGGGCCTATGTCATGGCCCTGTGTCCGTCGTGCGTGCGTGCGTCCGTCCGTCCGTCCGTCCGTGCGTAAACAATTTTCAAACATCTTCTTCTCCAAAACTACTGGACCAATTTCAACCAAACTTCACATGAATCATCCTTGCATGAATCTCTACCAAATTCCTTCAAAAGAATAAAATCTGTGGAGAACTTGAATTTTAATTAATTTAATTGAATTAATTTTTGAAAAATCTTTAAAAAATTCTTTTTCTCCAAAACTACCGGACCAATTTCAACCAAACTTCACAGAAATCTTCCTTGCATGAATTTCTTACAAATTCCTTCAAAAGAATAAAATCGGTGCAGAACTTGAATTTTTATTAATTTAATTGATTTAAATTTTTGAAAAATCTGTAAAAAAATTGCTTTTCCAAAACTACTGGACCAATTTCAACCAAACTTCACAGAAATGTTCCTTGTATGAATCTCTTCTTAATTCCTTCAAAACGATAAATTCTGTCTACAACTTAAATTTTAATTAATTTAATTGAATTAAGTATTCGAAAAATCTTTAAAAATTCTACTTCTCCAAAACTACTGGACCAATTTCAACCATACTTCACAGAAATCTTCCTTGCATGAATATCTATCAAATTCCTTCAAAAGATTAAAATCCGTGCAGAACTTGAATTTTAATTAATTTAATTGATTTAAATTTTCGAAAAATCTTTAAAAATTCTTCTTCTCCAAAACAACTGGACCAATTTCAACCAAACTTTACAGAAATGTTCCTTGCATGAATCTCTTCTTAATTCCTTCAAAAAAATAAATTCTGTATAAAACTTAAATTTTGATCTAATTAAATTAGATTAATTTTTTGAAAAATCTTCTTTCCAAAACTATTGGACCAATTTTAACCAAACTTTACAGGAATCTTCATTGCATGAATCTCCTTTAAATTTCTTAAAAAAATGATTTCCGTATAGAACTTAAATTTTAATCAATTCAATTAAATTGAATTTTCGAATAATTGTTAAACAATCTTCTTCTCCAAAACTACAGGACCAATTTCAACCAAACTTCACAGGAATCTTCCTTGCTTGACTCTCTCCCAAATTCCTTCACGATTGCATGAAAAGCTTGGCCGCTGTGGGCTAGGCTTATTTTTCGCTATATAAAACAGTGCTATTTTAACAAAATTTTAAAAACATTTCTGCTCCTTAATTACTTATTGGATTTCATTTTGGTGTAGCATGAATCTTCTTTGGATAGACCTCTATTGTATTCCTTGAAGAAGTTCGTAGTCTAAATGTCTAAAAGCCAGTGGAGCGATACAGGGCCATCTTGGCCCTCTTGTGTTACTTTCTTTTAGCTACAGAGCTATGAAACACAAGCATTGAACAATCTAATCAAAACTTGGATTAAATGTTACATGAAATTCAGGCCTGTGGAGCGACTCAAGACCTTCAGGTCTTCTAGTTAAGTCTAAAGTAATGACTAGAAGGTGTCAAGGGTCAAATTACAGACCCCTGTGGTCCAATCCAGTTATAATATAGGAGCAATCCACAAATAGGCACATGCAGGCGAGTTGACTCGGCCGAGTCAACTCACCTGCATGTTCCTATTGATGGATTTAACCCTTTCCCAAATAAGACCTGGTTTTGACGTCACTATTAGAGAAGGCCTAGGAAAACATTGAGACAAAAGAAGAAACTGCTGATAACCAGCAGTTTCTCCTTTTGCCTCAAAATTTTCTCAGCTATAACATGCATATTTTCTCCATTTGTTGTAATTCATTTTGTCGTCTGCAACTGCTTTATTGGACCACCCCAAAATACAAACTCCGCACAGCCACAATGTCTTACATTATCACTGCAGGCATATAAATCACGTGACCATGGTGAATGTCACGTGATATTGTAAAGATGGCGGAAATTGATTTATATTTCTGATTCATTTTTTAAATCCAATTTTATTTTTTATTTGGATTCATATCTGGCACCACATATTCTTAAAAAATCACTACAAGCATGTTTACTTTTTAGCGAGCCGGGACTTTATGTCCGGGGAGCTAATGTCACAGCCCTAGTGTCGGCGTCAGCGTCGGCGTCGCGTCCCGTCCCGTCCCGTCGCGTCTTCACTTGAAAAACTTTAACCTGGTCTATATCTCAGGCACTATTAGAGATACAGCCTTGATATTTCATACATAGATACATCTCGACACGACCTTTCATTTGGGACCATGACCTTTGACCTAGTGACCTTGACCTTGGAGTTTGACCTACTTTTGAAAAACTTTAACCTGGCCTATATCTTGGGCACTATTAGAGATACAGCCTTTATATTTCATACATAGATACATCTCGACAAGACCTTTCATTTGTGACCATGACCTTTGACCTTGTGACCTTGACCTTGGAGTTTGACCTATTTTTAAAAAATTGCTGTTTTTGTGACAAGCTCCCGTAAAGGCGAGCTACGTTGTCCGCGGACAACTCTTGTTTAAATAAAAATCAAAATTAAAAAAAATCTATTACCTGAAATCTTGGTACCTCAACCTGTGCCGACAGAGATCTCCCGAATCCCAATTTAGGGGAGATAACTGCGAAGGAGATTGCCCAAAATAGTGTCGTTTGGGAATGGGTTAATCTCCCATACAAATGTGTAACCCATACCTAAGTAATATGATCAATGTCAACATGGTATACATTGTTTTCCGTAACTGCATGAGTTTGACTCTCTATATACATGTATTCATGCTAGTTGAAAGCCAAAATTAATCCTCCAGTAAGGGGTAATAAATTCGTACCCGGGTACTGGCAATTACGTACCCTACCCGTGGGTACTCATTTCAGCCCTACTCTCAAAATTGGTCACTGTGTACTACTAACGGATTGGGTTTTTAACATTTAAGCTCGACGGCCATTAGGCTAGGGGTCTATTGAAATGGCACAGGTATTGTACACTAAATGTCTTTATACACTATATGTATAGTGTTCTATATAGACATATAGTGTTTAGAGACATATAGTGTCAAATACCTGTGTTGAAATGGCAGCGTGTAAGTCGTGCGTGCGTCTGTCCGTACTTGAATCCACAAACTTTTTCTTTGAAAGCATGATCATCGTTCAGATTCCGTTATTTTTATGCCCCCGTATTGAGAGATCGGTGGCATACTTTTTATTCATGTCTGTCTGTCCACCCGTCTTTCTGTCCAAAAATTTAAAGGTCAACTACGACCTTTATTTTAAATTTTAAAGCGTGAAAAGTAGTTAAAACAACACCTTTCACGATTCCTGTTTAAAATTAACCCCTCCGATTAATTAGAAAGAACATGTAGACAACTGACCTATTTAAAAAAACGACTAGAGTGATTGTTCTTGATACATTATTCCTCTTTGTCAACATGAGGCGTCATTGGAGTCCAAAATCAATAACAGCATTATTTTGTTGATCTTCGTCGTTGTTTATACCAGTTGCACATATATTACACATTTAAACTCGAAAAATATAAAATAATCTGATAAAGATCTGTTTAAAATGATAGGATTCAATATAAAATTTATTGAGAAAGGAACAAGAGGCCCAAGAGGGCCTGAATCGCTCCACTGGCTTATTAGACTTCGACTGCCATACCCCTGTTTTCTGACAAAGTTTGGTCTGAATTGACCCAATGGTTGATTTTTAGCTCCACTGGCCGAAGGCCAGCGAGCTATTGTCATGGCGTTGTGTCCGTCGTGCGTCCGTGCGTGCGTCCGTCCGTCCGTTAACTTTTTCTTAAACATCTCCTCTTATACCAGTGGACCAATTTTGACCAAACTTGGTAGGAATATCAAGGTCAAATATTTCAACAATAGGCCGACGCTTTTCTTTCAAATTTCACACAAAGTTACATTAATATCCGGACAATATATCTGTAAAGTTTCATAAAAATCGTGTTTCAAATAAAAAGTGTGGAGATAGTTTGGTAAAGTTGGTCGTTAAAAAATAGCGAAATCCTAAAAAAGAAAAAAGAATGAGTATTACGGAAAAGATGAACATGGAATATCAAATATAAGCACATAAATGTTTAACGCATATATCACAAGACACGCATACAAATTTTCACGCAATTTGGCTAAAAATAAGAAAGATAAGCGACTTAGAATGACCCCTACTGTGTTTCAGTCAATCTTACCCCACCCACTTTATTTACCCATATCTCGGAAAATAAGCCGAAACCAGATTTTTTACACATACAAATTAAAGATATTATGTAACCCTATAAATCCACACAATTTAAAGAAAATCTATTTTTTGACCCCTTGTTGCAACCCCAGGGGTAAAAGTTTTCAGGCATATGCCTGAAGTTCAGGTTTTTGAGTATTCCAAAATGCCCCATTTTCTCGATTTTTACTATATAAATACAGACTTTTCAAGGTTTTCAGGTTTTTCAAAATTTTCAACTTTTACCCCTGCAACCCATCCTTTTATGGAAAAAATATGAAATAAAGTTTCCACATTTACCATCAGACCATTAAAGAGTAACTATGAAATAGGTCTAAAATATCTTATTGAAGACATACATATGTTACATTCTTATTGCACGAATGTCAACTTTTCATACATAGGCTACAGATTAAGAAAATAAATATTAATTAAAGATGTATTCTATTTGATTGGGTCATATGGCCTAAACAGCGATGAAGAGCGTTTAACATAACAACAAGTAGTTCTACCGCATTTCTGCTTCTGCATATTAATAACATGCAGCAATGGTCTGCCATGTCATTCAACAGAATTGTAGGCTATATCAAACAATTTACTCTTCTCCACACAGAGAAACATTATGAGAAAATAAGGATAGCCTATCAAATTTAACGAGAACTCATTAAGAACTACGACCATAAGCAATACCTGTGTGGAGTGTCTCCTTACACCCATGGACAGTTCTATTCTCGATGTTTTCGTCGGTCCTCCACATGAATGCCATTTAAAGTATCGTTTGTTTATGAAACATTGGATAGCCTTGGTAAAAAGGTAATATACGGTAAGAAAGCTAATCCAGCGGATAAGGCAATTCACCCAAAATAACACTTAAATTTCTGTTTTTGACTTCAATCGCATTATTGAATGTCCGTAAACCAAGGCTTTCAAATACTTTCTTACAATGTTTGTTTGTGGCTAAAACAACACCCGTGTCCAATTTGTCGCGATAAGAGTCTGGATGGAAACCAGCTCTCTTGTGTCGACTTTTTGGGCTGTTGGCTATTAGCGGAGCAAGTATAGATTTCTTAACATAATCAGTCATTTTCATGTTAAGAGACTCGTATAATATTTTGGCTGTTCTATTCGGATCGTAGAAATCCTCGTATTGTATTATTTTTACCCTGTCAGGGAACAAGGTCTTTAATTGATTCGCACTTGCCAAGTCGTTTTCGATTCGTCGACACAAAACCTTTGCGTCGTTGGTTATATTCTTTGTAGAAATTTTGGTATAATTCCGACCGTAATACCACTTGGTTAGTTTTCGACTACTGATCACGGCTCTCGGATCCCGAAACACTTGCACGAGTTTCAGGCGTTTATGATTTTCCAATAGGTACTTGGCGTGAGAGGTGTCCATTCGAAGAACCTTTGTAGCCCGGTGTGTTGTAGTATTCCAGCGTTTTATCCACTTGTTATAACAATCTCTGACCAGATTAGATGGACATTTGAGGCATTGCGCCGTAGTACTTGCCTTGCCAGCGCGTGATTTGTAGTGTAAACATCGTGTACAATACTTATACGGACCCATACACTTTGTAAATATCTTACCAGTCGCTCCTGAAGAAGAACAAAAGGTTATCAGAGATAATTTTAGGCCAGGCAATTGGGCCAAAAACCCTTTTTAGCTACACTGGCCGAAGGCCAGCGAGCTATTGGACATCATGGCGTTGTGTCCGTCGTGCGTCCATCCATCTGTGTGTAAATTTTGTTTTAAAAATCTCCTTTTCTCAAACCAATTGGTCAATTTTGATCAAAATTAGCAGAAATATTCCTTATGCGGTGTTTTACCTGAATTGCAAATAACATTTTGATTGGTCCATAAATGTGTGCACAGCAGGGCGGGGCTTATAAATCAGACTAGATGAAATCACGATATAGTTCTTTAAATACAAACCTTCTAGCCAATTTAGGCCAAAGCTGACAGAAATGTTTCAAGGGCGGCCCTTTACTTAAACTACTCGTGAAATTTTGATTGGTCCATAAATGTGGGCATGGCAGAGCATGTTTTTCAGACTTGGAGAAATTGCAAAATTGAAAAAAATCTAATCACACTGTATGAATCCGCGAAGCGGTTCATCAAAAAGAGTGATTAGATTTTTTTAATCATGGCACAGGTGATAAACGGAGAAATTAGCTCCAAAAATAGTCAACGGTATTTTATTGCCTCTTAACTTCCTAGGTAGTTGCAAAGAGCGAAAATCTGTAAACAAATTAAGGTAGGTCACGAACGCGTTTTTCTAAATTCATTTCTTTTACAACGAGTTTTAAAAAAAATCCGGCGATGTTGTTATATGAAGAAATATTCGAAGATTGTTGTGCACGAGAGTATACGGTATTAGTAAGCAGGGTTTTAATTACAATCGTTGACATGTTTCTCCGTTTACCACCTGTGCATGGGGGTCTATTTGGACCGAACTTGTTAGATTCGTACCAACGCATGTAACCATAAATATGTCATAATTTAGTGTTCGGCCTTTGGACCAACGAAATTGCAGTACATGTATATTGTAATTTTACGCCACTATATTTCGCATAAACGAGACTGTCTGCCACATAGCCATGCCCCCACCTCCACTGAACCGCTAGCGAGTGAACACTTAAGTCTGATAGAGTCTGTGTTGTAGATCCTACGCGATAGAAACATTCAATGCGCTGCGCGCATTTGAATGTTTTATTCGTGTAGTATCTACTACACGTTTACAGCCTCTATCTAATACATAGTGACTGCGATGTACCTGCAAAAGCTGCTGATAATTTGGCTGAAAACCGGTTAAAATGACCTTTAAGGTCACAATTGCAGATATCCAATAGGAACTGCAGACTTTGTTGAACTGATTGAGGCGATGTTTTCGATCTGAAATGTATTTTACATGTATTTAAGCAATCGTCAAATCAAGCAAAGCTTTCTTTTAACCGATTTCTGAGCAAGTTACATACTAATTACTACATTTTTATAATAAATTGATAAAATTGCTCAACGATCATTCGCGTCAAAGTTTTTAAAGCTCTGATTTATAGCCAATATTAAGGAGCCCAACACAATTTATTCACGATTTCCCTTAATCCCAGTCTTCTCTGATGTAAATACGCTCTTTGATATTTTGATTTTTCGCTATTTTCATCAGAGTGTGTTGCGCTTCGAAAATATCATTAAGTTCTCCAATCGATGTGGCGCATCGTTCACCGTCCGATCTTAAACGCTATCCTTAAAACGCCTGATGGTATCGATAAATGAACCATTTATTGTTATGGCTGCTGAAAAATACGACCAAAAAGTAGGCCTATTTCCAAAAGGTTTATAGACAATGTTTTGCAACAACCCTCACCAGAGCAGCCTTTGTTTACCGTGACCTGCCATTTAAAACCACGTGATCAACGCGAATTCTCGCACATGGAATGCGGGTTTTCCCAGATTATGACGCAACGGTCTAAATATAAGAATTTAAAAAAAGAAAATAAAAATAAGATTATTTTATTTTTCAAATTGACGGCCCTTCTGAAATAATATAACAATAACGAGTTTAAAAACACTGATAATATGAATAAATAAATAGATGAAATATATCAGAAACGTCCGGCAAACGTTCCAAGCTAGTATTCGCACCAATAATGTTTGCTACTTTTTTGGGCGAATTCCATAACTTACGAGCATGGTGAAGGAAATAAACGGAATTTTACAGGAGAAGCAATACCATTCAAGTTGCAAGCTGAACAGATTGACATAAATTGATCTCCGCAACAAGAACACTCCATAATTTCACAAAGGCGGTCACGTGACCTGAAAGAAATTCGTAAACAAAGGCGGTCACGTGAGAGTCACGTGCCAGCAAATTCCGTACTATTTTTGAACGAGATCTGGTCACGTGATCTACAATAACAATGGCGGCGAAATCTACTGGAATTAGGGGGTTGTTGAATTTCGGAAGGATATTCTCTTCCAGCAGGCCGATTTGAAATTAAATTTTTGGTCAGGTATGACAAAAAATGATTAATTGATCTACAGATACCCTACAGTGTTTTACTGAGTGATTGGATATAATACCCAATATCAAAGCTTCACAACGTGTGCTAAACTTTCCGCTGTTTTCAAAGCGCAACACGCTCTGATGAAAATAGCGAAAAATCAAAATATCAAAGAGCGTATTTACATCAGAAAAGACTCGGATTAGATTTCCCTTTGTTGCTATGAAGACCGATCTCGCCTAATCTCCCAAACTCCAAAACATTTAGTTATCCAATCGTTTGTTGCAAATACCATAACAAATGAAAAATCTATTACTCATTTTCATTTGCTTTAAAGCTCTTGTGACACTATTGAATAATAATATTATTTTGTTTGAATTACCGTGTAAGAAAATTCTATTTCATTGGAGATTACCATTGTTCGGAGGTGCGTTCTTTAGAGCGAGATTTCTTGAGATATCTTGATATTTCTTAAAATAGTTTAGGATAAATCGTTCTTTAGAGCAAGATTTTTGAGACGCTCAATAGATGGGAGGCGCCATTACCCTATACTTCGTGCGGAACCCTCGGTCAACTCTGTACAAACAATATAAAAGAGATTTGATCGAGTTGTTCCGAACACTCCATAATTCATAAACCGCGGTGTTCCGAATGCTTCATACTTTATACAAATGACGTCATGATGACGTCATTTGTATAGGCCTAAATTATGGAGCATTCGAAATAGCTCGGTCAAAGTCTCGGTCTTAATTAAAACGCTTTATCCAAAACACCGTAAGAAATCTCAAAAAATCTCGCTCTAAAGAACGCGCCTCGGATGTGTGCCCGAGTGAGTGTAGATTTTCATTGAATCCGTGACGCAGGTATTGACGTCATGATATTATAATAAACATAGATCTAGTACAAATTTCATGGCCTGACGACCGAGTTTGAATCAATCGATAAGAACGATTAGCTGTGTATTTAGAGTAATATGAAAGTAGGCAAAGCCTAAAACAGGCGAAAGGATGTCGACGTCAGCCTTAACAGGCGCGTATCCAGGCATACTCCCATACTCCCGGGAGTACCTCGAATTTGAAAAATGATTTTTTTTTCTGTGGCCTAAAAAGGGTGTTAAAAGCGAAGGCTAGTGCTAGTGTAACATGTTCATTTAAAGTCGTTCTTACCGAAGTAACATATTATACTCCAGTAACCCTATGCTCACATGAATGTTGATAAAACATGGGAAAATGTTAAAAGTCTTACTTTAAAATGCCCCCTGATGTGGTCTATGATTCTCTTATACTCCAATTTTCGTCGTGGGCTTTGTCCCTTGAAAACCCTAGAGAGGCTCTGCCCCTTCATCCCGCTGGGGGTTTGCGCCCCCCCCCCCCCCCCGCCCTTGAACCCCTGCTTCTTTTTGGTAAGGGAGTACTTCAATTTTGGCCCCAGGTACGCCCCTGCTTAACGTTTCCCAGAAAAATAGATCTTTCTCGTCAAAATCCAAAGGGTTTTAGACTAAAAGACGTGCATGTGAAGCACAAATGCCTGTTGGAACTTGGAGTAGAGTCTATAGGCCTATGAGGTTCTGTAATTATGACCTTGACATGTGTCTTTGACCAAGAACAATGACCTTACAGACTTGTCACACAGACATCATAGATATGAAAAAATATTTTGTAGGTGATCATAAGAACTCTTGAACATTATTATGTAGGCCTACATCCACACAATGTAGAGAAAGATTGTTAATAAGAAGGCCTACTAGATCTAGATCTATTTTGTAAACCATACATAGAAGACACTAAGTATTCAAATGCAACCAAAGCGACTATTCAATATACAAGCACTGCATACAGTTACTGGCTTACATATTTTGGCAACCATCTATCCTGTAATCACAAAGTAGCTGTCCTTTTGAATGGAATTTCCACGTGTGGGTCTTCCACAAGGGTTCGTACCAATAGAACGCATCTTTTCGCGCGCCAAGAAGTTTGCCGATAAAAGTAGATCCACTCCGCATGTAGGTCAGGATAATGACGTCATATGGTTCTAAAATAGAATTGTTAGACTGATACAATTTAGGTTAAGCCAGGTAAACTATTTCAATTTTAATTCCCAAATGCATTGTTTCAGTCAAATCTAAATAACTTTCCAACAAACCATTACTTGAAATTCAAGAATCAAAATGTCCGACCCGCTTGTTTCAATGTAATCGAAATAAAAATATGTTTCGCAGGCATATGTTTGTTTTTGACGTGGCGCACGGTTAACTTTGGTATGCTGGAATCAGCATGTCGGTCCGGCGGTTGGACGGTCAAGTCTGTCAGCGAATCCTTGTCCGGACACTCCTCCTACACTTACCAACCCATTTAGTTCATAGTTGACACAAGTGTGTATTTGAACCTGTATATAGCAAGACGCTATATCTTGATGACCCGATTGATAACTTCTGAGTTATAGGCCCTAATTTGACGAAAAAATGCTTGTCCGGACAACCACACCTACAGTTATTAACATATTTGCTTCATACTTGGCAAAATTGCGCATTGGGACCCGTATATTTACGCAAACTTAGCGACAATCCGATTGATAGTTTCTGAGATATGGTCACTGATTTGATTTAAAAAAAAACTCCTGCTACAGTTACCATCTGATTTGTTTCATACTTGGCACAACTGACCATATTAGGACATCTAGCCGTACAAGACGTTAATTACGCGCAAATCCTATTGATAAATCCGGAGGTATTGTCCTTGATTTGATAAAATTAGCTTGTCCAGAAAACTCCTCATACAATTACCGTCTCATTTGATTCATAGTGTGCATTATGACATAGTTGTGCAACACGCAAATTTGTGTTGTGCAACACGCAAAACAATAGGTTATTATTTAGTTATGGCCCTTGATTCGACAAAAGTGCTTGTCCGGAAAAGTGTAGTGGCGTGGTAATTTTATCACCTTTAGTGTCTGATTTCTTGTTAATTTCGTATCGTTAACGTTTTTGCGTAGACCGTCTATTCTAAAAGGTCACTTTCTGTATAAATCTAAGTGCTTTATAAGGACATAGCCATGCTTTAGGAAATACTCCACTGTGTCATTCTTTTATCTTTCTTTAGCCCTAACGCCACTTTAATTTGTTCCATTTACGTCTGAAAATGCGTCAATTAGGTAACTGTAAGTCTCCGCCAATTAACAAAATTTACGCTTATATAATTTCTGACCACAAGATCTTTTTAGCTCACCTGAGCACGAAGTGCTCAAGGTGAGCTATTGTGGTCACTTTTTGTCCGTCGTCCGTCTGTCTGTCCGTCTGTCCGTCTGTCCGTCCGTCCGTCCGTCCGTCCACAATTTCGTGTTTACACTCTAGCATCTACAAATATAAGCCAATCTTTACCAAACTTGATCAAAACATGTATGGCCATAAGATCTCGGATGAGTTCGATTATGGGTCAGATCGAACTAGAAATGCAGGAGTTATCTGCCCTTGAATGCGAAAAATACTTAGTTTTGACATTGTTTACACTCTAGCATCTACAATTATTGATCAATCAAGACAAATCTTGGACATAACATTGCAGACCATAAGATCTCGTATTAGTTTGATTTTCAGTCTGATTTGACCAGAAAGACGAGAGTTATGCGCCCTTGAATTTGACAAAATTGCCATTTTCGGCTGTTTTTGACTTTGTTTACACTCTAGAATCTACAATTATTCATCAATCAAGACAAAACTTTGACACAATATTTGGGACCATGAGATCTCGGATGAGTATGATTTTCAGTCTAATCTGATTAGAAAGTTGAGAGTTACTTGCCCTTGAATATGACAAAATTGTCATTTTTGGTTGTTTTCGACGATGTTTACACTCTAGAATCTACAATTATTGATCAATCAATCCAAAACTTGGACACAATATTGGGGATTATAAGATCTGGGATGAGTTTGATTTTCAGTCTTATCTGATCAGAAAGTTGAGAGTTATAAGCCCTTGAATTTGACAAAATTGCCGTTTTTGACTGTTTTCGACCTTATTTACACTCTAGAATCTACAATTTTTGACCAATCATGACAAATCTTGGACACAAGGTTGGAGACCATAAGATCTCAGATGAGTTTGATTTTCAGTTTGATCTGACCAGAAATATTAGAGTTATGTGCCCTTGAATTTGATAAAATTGCCGATTTCGGCTGTTTTTGACATTGTTTACACTCTATAATCTACTATTATTTATCAATTAAGACAAAACTTGAACACAATGTTTGAGACCATAAGATCTTGGATAAGTTTGATTTTCAGTCCGATCGGATCAAAAAGTGGAGAGTTATGTGCCCTTGAATTTGATCAAATTTCCGTTTTCGGCTGCTTTAGACCTTGTTCACACTCTAGAATCTACAATTATTGACCAATCAAGACAATTCTTGGACACAATGTTGGATATCATAAGATCTCGGATGAGTTTGATTTTCAGCCTGATCTGACTAGAGAGTCGAGAGTTATGTGCCCTTGAATTTGACAAAATTGCTGTTTTCAGCTGTTTTTCGACCTTGTTTATACTCCAGAATCTACAATTATTTATCAAACAAGACAAATCTTGAACACAATGTTGGGCACGATGAAAACTTGGATGAGTTTGATTTTCACAATGTTGTTGACCATAAGTTCGTTTTCAGTCTTAAAGTCATAAGTATTTTTTGAATTGAACAAAAGTGTTGCTTATATCATTTTGGTTCAGGTGAGCGATATAGGACCATCATGGTCCTCTTGTTTTACATTTATTTCGCTGCGTTGAATTTTTATATAATAAACAAGAAAAAATATTTCTGCATTGAGGTAAAATGTTTGTATCCTCGGAAAGCCAGCAGTCATAGCTACGCTACATGACCCCTGGGGCAATTGGCCAGGAAAACTTCGTATTAGCCACTAGTCATGTAGCGTAGCAATGACCGCTGGGTTTCCAAGGATGAAATATTTGTATGAATGAGAGAACTAGTATTTTTTAAAGTCTAAAGGTTCGTGCAGAATACCTGTATCTTTAAGAATTTGAACAAAATTGTTCTTATTGCCTTTTCCGCCAGCTATATTGGCCAAAGGCAGTTTCCCCGCGTAAATCTTTGCGTCTGAAATATATGATATAATAAAGTAAAATATAGATTCTTTTCAGGAAAGAATATCCCATAACAGCAGCTTGTTTTAAGCTGCAGCTATTAGGTTCTTGTTGAAAAGCACGGTATATAAAAAGTGGAGCCTGATTGCTTTTTCAAAATGCAAACTACCTTTGATGGTTTACTAAACTTATATTGTCGGTAGGCCTACTCATTGGGAAAGGTTCGGCATTTTGTACAAAAAATCTTAAATTTGGCATCCCTATTTTGAACTACGAAACATTTTGGGGAAAAGAAGAAAGCTGATAATCAGTATTTTCTTCCTTTCTTTACATAATACTTTTCTTCGTTATATTGTAAATAAATCACATCTTAATCAGCATCGACGTTTTATGTTGTCATCAACAGCTTCCAAATTGAATCAACTTAAATGATTGTTTTTGAAGTTTTCAAGACAATTATGGCATCCTTGACATTTCTTTTAGTATATCATATATGTCCAAAGATACTAAGATTCTTTCAAGTGAATTAAATGTAACGCGTTTTTGTATATCTGCTTGGAAACCATTGTGGGAAATGGAAAAAAATGCTTATCATTTTCCACTCTTCCTTTTCCACTATATTTTCCAAAGCATTTATCATATGGGGCTTCAACAAGCGTCAATATGTGGACATGGCTTAAAAGACTTACCAAAGAAATACCCGCTTAAACATAGACAGCAAATCGCCAACAGGATCAAAGCGGCTAAAAACCGAAAACATTTCCTTCTGCGAGTGGCCATTCGTATGAGTATGAATTTCTGAAACGATAACCAATCAGTCAACCAATAAACAAATATGATAACCAACAATTAACCAATAAAAATATAAATAAGACAATTAATCAATCTATACATCAATTTATCGATCACCACTGTAAATCCAAATGTAATTTGACCAATAAAAACCATGTGATACAGTTAACCATTAAATCAATCTGTTAGAATTAATGTGGGACCGATGTAGAGCAGCAACGATTTTTAAAATTGGATAGGGATCATTGTTTGGGTACGTGACCGAGTGCCAATATTCGTCGCAGTGATATCCCCTTAAGGTAGAATACCCATAATTTGGCCATTTTGAGATTCATTAAACATCGAATTTTTTCGAGAGGCGTCGTTACGTACCCGAAACTATTCGGGCGCGGTTGTAAATATTTGGCGGTGGAATGTTCCACCGCCGAAAGCTTTCGACGTCGCCCGAATAATTCCGACGTCGCGCGAATCTCATTAGGGGTGGACTACCTTAATCAAGTTATGTTAAGATGTCCTTTGCCATCGTAGTATTAGGGGGAGATAAGTCATGCTGCTGTTGAATTGCACAGAGCGCTACATCCTTTTAATATAAAATAGCCATTAATCAGATTATTTGAGGTCGGAGAGGCATTGTGTAGAATTCGTCATGCCGGTAACTGGAAGTTGATTTGAAGCTAGTAGCCTACTGGCAGAGTCATCTCGGATAGGACTGACTATATCAGGATTTTGTACCGAGAAAATGATTTTTATCTTATACAAGTTTCTACTCCACCCACACCCTGTAAAATTAGGTATTTAGGAAGGTATTAAACTTTCAAACTTAAAGGCATAAAGGCTACCAAAAATCTTTGAAAAAAATGCCAATTTGCCCCCCCCCCCCAAAAAAAAAGTTCACATTATTAATATATGAACAAAAAGATGCAGAAAGACCGTTTTTTCAAGCGAGTAACCCTGCACTGTTTACCCACAATACGCGCAGATATAGAGAATATATGGTTGGTGCCGAGATGGATAAAGTTTATTCGGCTAGGCTTAGAAAACTGAAAAAGGCGAGCTTCAGCGAGCCTTTTTCAGGTTTCGGGCCGAGCCGAATAAACTTTATCCATCTCGGCACCAACCATATATTCTATTTATCCTGTTTCCAACTGTATTTCTAGATTTTGCACGATTTTTCTGTCATTATTTACCTGTTCTTGTCCCACATTTTAATAACAAAATCAGCTGTTCCAAGCCCGCTCACGCATTTATCATTACGCCTTGTCAAGGAAATAGTGCGTGTTTCACCGCCACGTAAATCAAAATAAAATTGAAAATCGGACCCCTTTTCAGTATTTCTTCAAAATCTGTTTATTTTATTTACAAATTTTCACTCTTATCCTGAAAAGTATCATATTTACAAAATTTTATTTTCAAGATTTATGATGTAAACAATAAACGTCACTGAACCGACCATGACATTTTGTGTATTGCTGACCCCGTTTTAATTAAACCCATAAATCACTCAATACACATGCTTTATCTGATGTACAAATGCTATTTTTAGATGTCTAAAGTCTACATGTGTACTAAATGACATAATGGACTAGAAGTTTCCTAGAGGTAAAATTTAAAAGTCTGTGTGATAATTGTCATTGAAATGAGTTTGTAAACTCTGGAATCATGAATAGATGAGTGAGATTTAGTGAAAAAAAAATGGACATTAGGAAGGAAGTGGATTGTGAATCAGGTAATCCAACAGCTTTTTATTTTTATTTCTAAATTTTATAGGCATATGCATTTCACCATAAATATTCTATTTTACCCTGCAGCCTGTATTTGAATTTGGAAATGATCTGTCTGTGAAAAATGACTTGGGGAAACTGTCTGAAGAATTTAAGTTTAAATAAGTCCATGTTTATGTCAAAACATTGATGGAAACATTAATAGACAGGCGCGTATCCAGGCATACTCCCATACTCCCGGGAGTACCTCGAATTTGAAAAATGATTTTTTTTTCTGTGGCCTAAAAAGGGTGTTAAAAGCGAAGGCTAGTGCTAGTGTAACATGTTCATTTAAAGTCGTTCTTACCGAAGTAACATATTATACTCCAGTAACCCTATGCTCACATGAATGTTGATAAAACATGGGAAAATGTTAAAAGTCTTACTTTAAAATGCCCCCTGATGTGGTCTATGATTCTCTTATACTCCAATTTTCGTCGTGGGCTTTGTCCCTTGAAAACCCTAGAGAGGCTCTGCCCCTTCATCCCGCTGGGGGTTTGCGCCCCCCCCCCCGCCCTTGAACCCCTGCTTCTTTTTGGTAAGGGAGTACTTCAATTTTGGCCCCAGGTACGCCCCTGATAGAATTAGATCTAGATCTAGCAGAATGTTCATCTTTTCCTGCAACCTTTCCCTGGTATCTTTGTACAAGTTTAAAATCAAAATGTCTTAAATGTCAGTTTAAAAATGTGTTGTTTTTCTAAGAATTAGTAGATCTAGGCTACTTTATATTTCAATGCAGATTCCTAATGCAAATAAAACAACAAAATTTGATTGTTACAAGGGCTACTCAATACTTAAAACAATAGGTCATTTTAGATTTCAATGTCTCTATTAAGTAAAGTACCCATGACCCAGGTCTTTCCCACTCTCTGAAATTTTATTTTATGGTTTCTCCTATTTCCCCAATGCTTTCTTAGCCAAAATACAAAAAAAAGCTGTTTTGTCCTTTTCATCCACTTTCAATTTGGGATTGTTTACAAAATGTGTTGTCTGAGATACTCTTCAACATTTTATGAGACATATATGTGCATTTTCTGCTTTCCTAGTGAATCTTTTACTTACATTTGGACTTTTAAACATGAAATTCAAGATTTAGGGATGATTTATTTGAATTATTGTTCTAAATAGACTTTTCAATTGAAACGTACATCTTGGTCAATTTCTCTGTGTGTGCAGTTACTGCAGTAAAGGCCTACATGTACATGTATTTCTGACTGCATGTCTTCAAGTTCAAGTTTCTTTATTGTATGAGACAAAATTGTCCATAATACATGTTTATACAAACTACATGTACATTTATCCAAATAACTAATGTGCATGCAAGTTTGTAATCTAAGGCCTGTCAATATTTTATAATCATATTTTAGTTTATTTTCAAGCATATTTTATTTCAATTCAAAGTGAACTAATTATTTTCCCTTAATATTTGTAACCACAGAACAAGACTTAGTGTTGTTTGGCACTAAACATGAAATTATGTCCATTGTTCTTTTCAAATATTTTGATATGTATGACACATAGGAATTTGTGTTTAATAGCACAGAAAATATTAAGACAAAGGGAGAATTATGCTAGTACCCAATAAACATTTTCTTCTTTGTTGAACAGTGTTTTTCCCAAGCTTTCTCTGACAATCTAATGTGTCCTGTTTGAGTAAATGCATATAGACAGTTTACTATAAGACTAGAATTTTTTTTTGTGTTGGCTTGATAAAGATCTTTAGAATCACATTGACATTGGCGGATCCAGAGGGATTTGGGGGAGGAGGGGTTCAAACAGATCCCATCTTAAGCCTGATTATTTCATTTTCATGTAGAAATCCAGTCAATATTGTGTAATACCAGGTAAACCTATCCCATTTGTATGTCCACCCCTCACCATCTTCGCTAGCCAAGGTTGAACCCACCTACGTTTGTATTCACCCTTGGCGGATTTAGTCCGATTTTCTTGAAATCGCGAAGCGCCGCCTACCGGTTGTTCTGCTGGTTGTTTACGTCCATTATTGATGACGTCATTAACGCGCGTTGTCTTTCGCGTCAAACGTCATACGGATTATGTAAAAGTTAGCTGCTTTTTTGGTCGAATTGTCGAAAGTATAATAATTCGTCGATTAAAGATAGGGAATTCCTGTCTATTGCAGTGAAATTCTTAGGAAAAATCGCCCATCTTCACGTTTTTGAGTTGCAAATGCAATGCTTTTTCCCGCCCGTTGTCATGATTTGGTTACTCATAACAAATGTGTCAGTCGACTATCTGATTGGTTCCAGCGAGACCTCGCTGGAACCAATGAAAACGCTTTCCAGGAGACCAAGAAAATCGGACTAAATCCGCCAAGGGTGAATACAGAAACGACGTTACGTCGTAGATGTCACCCTTGGCTTGCGAAGATGACCCCTCACATGAATTCGGGATTCGCCACAGATTGGAACTTGAAGCGTCGCGTATGAATACATGTATACCGGAAGTGCCGAATAAAGATAAGTTTATTAGGTTACCCCTTTATTAGGTCAATGTTATGAATGAAAACGGGATAAATGTGGATATTCTAACAGCTTGAATAATTATATATCATTGATTATTAATGGAAACCTGGTAACTGCAGCTTATATAAAGCTAAAGTTACGAGTTTTTTTCGTTGAAAAGAAGAAGAAGAAGAAGAAGAAGAAGAAGAAGAAGAAGAAGAAGAAGAAGAAGAAGAAGGAGAAGGAGGAGGAGGAGGAGGAGGAGGAGGAGGAGGAGGAGGAGGAGGAGGAGGAGGAGGAGAAGAAGAAGAAGAAGAAGAAGAAGAAGAAGAAGAAGAAGAAGAAGAAGAAGAAGAAGAAGAAGAAGAAGAAGAAGAAGAAGAAGAAGAATCCCTCTTACCTAATATAAGCCATAGGCCTAGTTGCTATAAAGAGATCAAGCAACAAAAAGTAATATCATGTTTGGTGTCGAAAATTGAGCAATAAACGTGGTAAGATACCGTGTCCCAATAGGGAACGATATCGTTTAGTTACCCGTGACGTAGTTTCGGACAAATAAATAGTCTTTCGTGGATGTTTTTAAAAACTCTCGTAACCACGGCTTGATTTAAGCCGTACTTACGAGATTTTGTAACAACACCGACAGTTAATCAAAACATAACAGAAAACCAAGTCTTTTTTTAGCACAAACTTCATTGCTATTTGAAATGTTTTGCAGACGACAGAGTTAAGGTTTGTAAAGGTTTTATTTGTTTTTAATATAGCACAGAACATATCATTTTGGCAAAATATGATAAGTAGTTTTTGCCTCAATGCTTTTTTTCACATTTCGTCGGTGTAAATGCAAAACCTCGTATGTAGTTTTGCGCAATTTTCAAAGTCTGATTTTCTTTGTCTAGTAAAGACAATTCATGGAGATTTTTGAGATAGTTTAACTGATCAGTATTAATGACATATCATTTGGGAATAATATGTCCAAATTTCAAGTAAAACCTTTCAGTTTGGGAAAAGTTATAGCACTTTTTTTCCTTCCCCGTTAAAATTTTCCAAAACCGAGATACGAGGTTTTGCATTAACAACGACGATTTAGTAGTTCTCATTTAACCAATTACCAAAACGACAGAAGATTAGACTAATCAGAATCAAAAGATCTTGCAGACGACAATTTCAAGTGAATAAACTTTAAAACCTTTTGGTCTTTCCCGGTAGAAAATATTGTGGGAAATGAAGACATTGCAAGCATCACAAGCAATTTCGTCATTTTTCAAAATGCTTTCCAAAGTCATTATCTTGTAAGGAGTCAAAATGTGCTATTTTGTGAGAGAATGGTTTAAAATAGTTAAATTACCAAACATCGAAACGGGTATAGACTATTGAATAAGTACACTTTCTTTAATAACACAACAGAATCTTAAAAATCGCTGCTTTTCATCGAAAACCTCGTAACTGCAGCAAAAACATGCTGCAGTTACGAGGTTTTCGATGAAAAACGACGAAATGTTGTAGCATGAGCGTCAGTAAGTATATGAGTAAATGCTGGTAATCAAATTGTTCTTCGTTTATATTCAATGATTGTTTATTATTTAAAAATGTGTTTGGACAGACACAAGAATTGTTTTAGAAAAAGTCAACAACTTCAAAAAACCGACAGATATGTTGACTGTCACAAAAAGAAAACTGTTGCAGATAAATGTATTTGTGATAGCAAAGGAAATCTTGAGACAGAAGGAGAAAATCAGTAGTATGTATTTTCTTCTTTTGCCTCAATATTTTCACAAGCCCTTTTCACTTTAGACGTCAAGGCCAGGGACCCGTATTATCAACGATCTGACTCACGATGGATAATCACGTGATTCAACAATTTCAGGAAATCTTCAATAATTTTGTTAAAATGCGACCGATTTGAATTCGGTATGAAGCAGAGAAGGTGGACAGACGTCACGCATTAGAAGAACGTGGTGGATTTTTGATAAATCAGCTGATAAAAAAGTTATTGAAGAAAAACCAAAATTTTGTTTTTTCTCCAATAACTTTTTTATCAGTTGATTTTTAAAAAAATCCACAACGTCCATGTTATTCCTAACATTTTTCTACCTTCTCTGCTTCAAACCGAATTCAAATTGATCAAGTATTGACAGAGTTATTGAAGATTATTGTAGAAATTCTAAGTCACGTGATTATACACCGTGTTACTGTCACTTTTTTGCGCAAACTATGTAACAAAACAAAAGACAGTCGTAAGCTCGTTGATAATACAGGCTCCGGGTCTTGTTCGGAAAAGGTTTAACGTCCCTAAATAAAAATCTAAATATTTGAAAATTTGGTTTTTTTATGATAATAGGGCCGTATTCTTTGAATACCAACATATCAATTTTATATCGACATTTTATGATATCCTTTCAACGATATTAAATAAATCAATAAATGAAATAAAAGAATGAACGATTCTGTTTAAAATATTATGCATAAGACAAAATGGGCGCTGATAAGGAAATTAAGGAAATGGTTTGTGTAAAACAATTGAGGCAAAATGAGAATTTAAAATAGATGTCAAAACCGGGTCTTGTTTGGAAAAGTGTTCATAATGCTTTTTATAGATTTTTTTTCAAACCCACCGTTGGATGAGTGGGGGCAGAGAAAAACTTTAATTGATTTTTTTTATTGAAGACACAAACATTGACAAATCTACAACTATTGTCATTATTCATATTCGACAGTCCTAAAGTAGAATACCCGTAATGTGGCCATTTTGAGAGGATTTTTTGAGCAGCGTCGTTACGTATCCAAACCTATTCGGGTTGAATGAATGAATACGGCGTCGCACGAATCTCATTAAGGGTATACTACCTCAAAGGCTACTCCTTACGCATCGCTAAATGTCAACTATACTGGTATATAAGATTATCACCTTAAAGGACGGTGGCTAATCACGTGTCACAGACTTTCAGAAATCCAGAGCATGTATTCTTTTTATCAAATCTCAATAAATATACGAAGAATGAAGTTCGCAATATTTTCAATCATTTTAAGACATAAGACAGGGAGGAAATATGTATCCTTTTTTTGTTTCCACTCTTCCTAAATGATAATTTTGGAACCTTTTTATAAATAACAACAAATATATAGTACTCAAAGTATGCTAAGCACCAAAAGTTTAAATGTTGATATTTTCTATTCTAAACCAATTTTTCATGTTAAGGATGTGTGATATGTAGGTTAAATGTATCTTTAAGATTACAGAATAAACTTTGACACATTAATTACGCTTAAAACAGTTAAAATTCAGATAGAAAGAGGAGAACCTATGAATTGAAGGGACTTTCTGGAGTTGGAATAGTTTACCATATATTTTTTTCGAACTTAATTTTTTGCTCTTAAGTACCGCGGTTAAGATGAATTATACTACATATCTACTTCGCAAGGTGGTCCTGCGCCTAGGTGGCGATTAAATGCACTCTAATGTGGGTGGGGTAATTTATTGTCCCGCCACGTTTAAAAGAGCAATATCGATTCTTGGTGACTTTAAACTGAAAGGCATCTTTGTTCAAGACTCTCTCCACAAATTTTAGATACATAAACAATTTCAAAGAAAAGTCTATGGTCCATATTCGTCGATTTGTTATCGCAAGTCCTGCAGTGGCTGTCCTGTGGCGGTATAAACCCCTTAAATGTACTTAAATCTGATTTTAGAACAATATAGCGACACAACCAGTCTCTGGAAGACTCCTGGGAAGTAATGTGAGATTATCTAAATCGGACATGTGTTTTGTCGAATCTCATAAGGTTTGTATGTCACATTGAAAGACAGAAAAAACACAGTTGGTAAAATGTGCGATTTGTGTACATGTATTACGCGCCAGTCACCAAAATCGGTGGATTTTGAATTGACTGCACCAATGACTAACCGATTTCGTAGCAGACCGCTTTCAAAGTTTAAAGCACTAAATGCACAAAGAATGCATGTTTTTGGATGTCGCTAAAATATGGTGAACAGAGAAATCAGTAAAGAAAAAGAGAGTCGTAATTTTAGTCCTCAAACTGCTTGAAATGGTAGACTCAATACGCTTTCGGAAAATCTGTTTACTCCATAAAGTCACTGACGAAACAAAAAGACGCAGCAAAGTCGTTTGAGACGAAAATTAAAAAAAATAGTTTATCCCACACATTTACAAGCACCAACTCATTTTCATGGGTTCTTGTCTTTTCCTATTCAAAACACACTTCGCAATAGTGAGTAACGTAAAAAGTTCTTTTATTCTTGTTTCAAATGCATAAGGCAATCACCAAATACATTTTTCATTGGTTTGCACCAGAAATATCATCACTAAAACGTTTGGTGCTGAGCAAACTTTGAGTGGTATATATGAAAACAATATAAACTATGTGACTCCTTCTAATCGATCTTTGTTTTGCTTGTTAAAATGTCTGATAGAACTAATATACAAATTTAGAATAACAGGTTTTCAGAACCCACAGAATATAATAGTATGTTATTGAAACGGACAATGACATGTTTCAGGGTGGTTTAGATGTCAGATGCCGTATGACACTAATGTTACTGTCTTGGACGTACAGGCCGATGACTTAATTTGTCAAGCTAATGAATTTGTCCGTAGCTCACTATCCTCGCACGCAGAAAAACGAAAAAGCCAAATATTGTCCCGTCTCATAAATTGCTCTAACCTTTCGTTAGCAAAGGTTAGTAGTCTAATATTGCGTCTATTCATATCGACGTTTTCCTTGACAGACCCTAGACTGTCATTCAGAGCTTTAGCTGAGATCTTTAGTTCACATACATTCATACATGTACGATCCCCTGCACTCATTTTCATCTTTCTAGAGTTACAGGAGAGCGGCTGTATGTGCACGACGCTATCATCTTCGTTACAGATATCTCATAGCTAATATCACAGAACTCCTCATGGTCAAAGTTACGTTGGCGAGCGCTGCCAGGCGAAGGGGAATGTGGACCGCCCTTGGATGAGCCTTTGTGACCAGTCATAATCGGACGGAAATGAATAGATGAGAGGAGAGGTTGAAACAAGCTAATGAAACTAGGTGAGTGTTGATTAGGGTAGTAAGTTTGATGATAGACTCGAGTTGACGGTTGTCGTCAATCTGCTGTATCTTTTTCTATTTCTAACATTTTCCGTCAGCTTTGTAAATGACAATCTTTTCTGTTTTTTGCCGGAATTCATTCACTGGATAGTTAGAGTCGTTCTCCATGAAGAAGAGTTTGTAGGAAACTATCATTGCATCATCACGGACAAAAGGCAATGCAAGTACAGAAAGTTAATCTAGTGGGTATGGCAGTTTGTCCAAAATTACACTTAAATTTCTGTTTTTGACTTCATTCGCATTATTGAACGTTCGTAAACCAAGGCTATCAAATACAGTCTTACAATAGTTGTTGATACCTAGAACAACATTCGTGTTCAATTTTTCTCGATACGAATCCGGATGGAAAGCAGCTCGTTTGTGTGGGCTGTTGGCTATTAGCGGAGCAAGTATAGATGTCTTAACGTAATCAGTCATTCTCATGTTTAGAAACTCGTACAATATTTTGGCCGTTCTATTCGGGTCGTAGAAATCCTCGTATTGTATAATCTTTACCCTGTCTGGAAATCGAGTCTTTAATTCTAATGCACTTGCTAAGTCGTTTTCGATTCGTCTACACAAAACCTTAGCGTCGATGGTTATGTTGTTTGGGGCATCATTCCGGCCGTAATACCACTTGGTTACATTTCTACTGCTAATCACGGCTCTAGGGTCCCGAAACACTTGCACAAGTTTCAGGCGTTTATGATTTTCCAATAGATACTTAGCGTGAGATGTGTCCAATCGAAGAACCTTTGTAGCCCGGTGTGTTGTAGTATTGCAGCGTTCAATCCACTTATTATAACAGTCTCTGGTCGGATTAGCTGGACATTTGCCGCATCGTGCCGTTCTACTTGCGTTGCTACCACGTGTTTTGTCGTCCAAACATCGTGTACAATTCTTATACGGGTCCATACAGTTTTTAAAGATCTTACCAGTCGCTCCTGAAGAAGAACGAAAGGTTATCGAGATAATTTTGGACCAGGTAATTTGGCCACACACCCTTTTTAGCTCCACTGGCCGAAGGCCAACGAGGTATTGAACATCATGACGTTGTGTCCATCTGTGCGTTTTTTTAAATCTCCTACTCACAAACCAGTGGGCCAATTTTGATCAAACGAAGCAGGAACTATTCCTTATGTTATGCTTTACTTGAGTTGCAAAAAATTTTTGATTGGTCCATAAATGTGTATAAGGTGTTTTGTTCACATTGTTTTCCTGTTCAACATCCCTTTCAGCAGTTTGGAAAAAACGGTTTAGCAACCGACACCATAGGGTTTATAACCAACCGTTTAACCCTTAGCAATGTTTACCAAAAATATAAAGTCCAAAAATTGCTGAATTGTGCAACATTTATTAGCGTTATTTGAATTACCTTTAAAAAGACGGGTACCCGATTTCCATGAAGAAATACGGGCACCGGTCTAGTCCTTGGGGATTTCTGCACTAAATAATTATCTGAACGAGTTGCCGTTCGTGGAAGTACACCCGAAAATGATGGGTTGCAACAATGGGTCAAAAAATAGATTTTCTTTAAATTTTGTGGATTGATAGGGTTACATAATATCTTTAATTTGTATGTGTAAAAAATCTGGTTTCGGTTTTTTTCCGAGATATGGGTAAATAAAGTGGGTGGGGTAAGATGGACTGAAACACAGTAGGGGTCATTCTAAGTCGAGTATCTTTCTTATTTTTAGCCCCAGATACGTGAAAATGTGAATGCGTGTCTTGTGATATATGCGCTAAACATGTATGGGCTAATATTTGACATTCCATGTAAATATTTTCCGTAATATTCATTCTTCTTTCTTTCCCAAAATTTCGCTATTTTTTAACGACCAACTTTACCAAACTATCTCCACACGTTTTATTTGAAACACGATTTTTATGAAACTTTACAGATGTATTATCCAGATATTAATATAACTTTGTGTGAAATTTGAAAGAAAATGTTGAGATATTTGACCTTGACCTTCAAAATAATATCAAATTCGGGAATGTCCGTTAAAACTACGAATTGTTGGGAAAATGATTAGGATTGAATGACATGTGACATCCCATTCATAAAAGAATGTATTTCACACATGATTGGGGTTTTATTGTATGATTGTACCGTTAATCTGATATACTCAATATAATAAACTTGGTCACCTCTCAGAGTTACCCGTATATCATCTAATGAAATCATTGATAGACAGATATTTGTTTAAGGCCTGTCTATACATTTATCATTATTTTCTTTTTGTTGATATTATATAATGTTATATAAATATTTAGCTTAAGTTAATTAATTGAAAGCACATTTGGTCATTTAGTAAAATCATTCACATTGCGTCCTCTTTATAACCATATAAGAAATTCAATCTGAAAATGATTAGTTTTCTCATAGCAAATTGATAATTCTTGTCCATCATGAGATGTGTGAATATAAACTCTTAGACAATTCGAGTTGCATATAAAGCTTTGGTAGTTCTAGCAATCTTAACATAATGCTAATATTTAATTTCACTCACCTGTGGTAGTAATAATTATCACAGCGCTTTCCACGTAGACATGTTTCATGTGCAATATTTAGTTTGATAAGAAAACTGAGAAATAAAAAGAATTTCTTTTCTTTCCCATTCTTCCGGATGGGTTGTACGATACAAAAAAAGTAAATATTGTTACAAAACTCATTAGGAACAATAACTGAGAAATAAAAAGAATTTCTTTTCTTTCCCATTCTTCCGGATGGGTTGTACGATACAAAAAACTAAATATTGTTACAAAACTCATTAGGAACAATAAAAAGAAACCATGCTTCCAATCCTTATGAATAAAATTGGCTCCTTTACAATCACATTTTGGCATTTCCCGAGTTTTGACGTCATTTTGAAGGTCAAGGTCGAAATTTTCAACAACGGACCAACGCTTTTCTTTCAAATTTCACGCAAAATTACATTGATATCAGGATAATACATCTGTAAAGTTTCATAAAAATCGTAATTCAAATAAAACGTGTGGATATAGTTTGGTAAAGTTGGTCGTTAAAAAATAGCGAAATTCTTAGAAAGAAAGTAGAATGAGTATTACGGAAAAATTAACATGGAATATCAAATGTAAGCCCATAAATGTTTAACGCATATATCAGAAGACATGCATACAAATTCTCACGCATATTGGGCTAAAAATAAGAAAGATAATCGACTTAGAATGACCCCTACTGTGTTTCAGTCCATCTTACCCCACCCACTTTATTAACCCATATCTCGGAAAAAAGCCGAAACCAGATTTTTTATACATACCAATTAAAGATATTATGTAACCCTATCAATCCACAAAATTTAAAGAAAATATATTTTTTTATCCCTTGTTGCAACCCATCCTTTGGTAAAAATGCTGAGGGCGCGATTTCAAAAAAATCGTTTGACCCCAGTCTGATATTTAGACCGGAGAAAGTAAAGAAGGAAACAAGAGGGCCATTGGCCCTGAAGCGCTTTCCTGATATAATAACTTTTTGTATAACAATTTTCAGGTTGATTGGACAAAAATGTGACCTCTAAGGTGCACACAAGGTTTAACTAAGATTTGACCTCGTGACCTAGAATTGATCAAGACAATCATTCTGATTAATTTTCAGGTTGATTGGGCAAAAAATGTGGCCTCTAGAGTGCACAGATGGTTTTACAAAGATTTTACCTCATGACCTAGTTTATGACCCCAGATGATCCAATTTCAATCTTGTCCGAGAATTGACCAAGACAATAATTCTGATCAAATTTCAGGTTGATTGGGCCAAAAATGTGGCTTCTAGAGTGTACAAAAGGTTTTTCTAAGATTTGACCCCGTGACCTAGTTTTTGACCCCAGATGACCCAATTTCGAAATTGTCCGAGATTCATCAAAACAATCATTCTGAGCAGATTTCAGGTTGATTGGGCAAAAAATGTGGCCTCTAGAGTGCACACAAGGTTTTTCTAAGATTTGATCCTGTGACCTAGTTTTTGACCCCAGATGACCCAATTTCGAACTTGTCCGAGATTTCATCAAGACAATCATTCTGATCAATTTTCAGGTTGATTGGGCAAAAAAAATGTGGCCTCTAGAGTGCACACAAGGTTTTTCTAAGATTTGACCTCATGACTTAGTTTATGACCCCAGATGACCCAATTTCAATCTTGTTCGAGATTTCATTAAGACAATTACACTGTGTTGTAAGTTGTACGTTAGATTTGTGTAGTTTGTACGGAAGTTTTGTGTGGTCAATCAAAGATGGCGTCGGGGGAAAATCGTTAGAGGTAGGTGTCTTAGTTTTACGTCGATAATTTCCTTAAATGGCCGTATCTTGTCTTGATACTGATATCATTGTACAGGAGAAATGTATACCTATTCACGGTGCTATATAGCCAAGTACCAGTGTTGTCCTATCGTACTCAGTCGTTGTGCAAAGACAGCCCAACACGGAAAACTTTTTTCGAAGCGAGAAAGTTGCCCTTTTAAGGATGATTACATAGTAAACAGCGAACTAGGGAACAAACTATTGCTCTAACTTGGATGTTTTTAACATGCTCTTTTCTATGGTTACCGTTATTTTACACACAAATGTCTAGAATGACCACAAACGCTGTGTTTACTAAATGGCCAAACAACGGTGTAGTCACAGTGAAAATATGCAGACACAACGGTGCAGTTTCTGTGTTATCTGTACGGTGTAGTTATTATTTTCACAACAAATTGTGAACGGTGTAGACTTGGTATGTTGTATAGGGCGAACTAGCTCTAACAGATAGCAGATCATCTGTTTCATCTCCCTCAAATACTTTGGTCTTAGAAAACTCAGATGAAAATGCCGCCATCCTCAAAGTAAATGAAAACACAAGTTAAGAAAATATGTTTTCTCTTTTCTTCATTCTCCTAAGCCTTTAACATTTCAATGTATGTTTGATTTAATTTTCGGGAGACATTTTTGTTATTTGTGATTGAATAAACATCTGACGGAAACGATAATCTAAAGGAATACCATCACAAAATATCAAATAAGACATACGATAACCGTCATTTTGAAGCCATGTTAAGTGCAACGGCAAATTTCTTGTTCATCCGTTCATTTGATTTGTAGATTCGAAATTTCGGCTCTGGCTTTGAATTTTTCTTTGTAACTGTTTTAATTGGTTATTACAATCAATTATTGTAATTAATGAAATGATTTCAACTCATGGAGTATGATAATTATTGATCGAAATGTATCTTGTTTTCAAATTGACCCCTCATTGAAAAGTCTGATTTTACCCAAAATAAAGGATTCAATCAACAAAACATAAATTATAAATAACAAAACATAAATTATAGATTTGTGTCATAAACATTTGGGCCTTTTTTTTCGTCTTGTTCGACTTAAGTAAATAAGTCTTGAAAATAGAATTCTGGAACTGCAAAATTCATTTTGGAATTTCATACGTAATGAACTTCTTCTTCAGGACTGACATTTTTCTGACCAAGATTTTTTGGGCTCACTCATAAAATGTAACCATTTGCAATGAAAAAGACAATATTCTATTCGCCAAAACCGTTTGACTATTGGAGTAAAACGCATTGAAGTACTACCAAGACAGTGTAACTTACACACATCCATAAATAAATGAAATGCAATGTTTTCCATCGAGAGCCGACCTTCATTGACCAAAATAAACAAATACCAAGTTGATCAACGCTTCTCAATGACTTAATCACATCTGGGAACAAACTGTTCATTTCAGCCATTGTTTTCATGTTCTCGTGGGGAAAGAGAAGAGACCCTATCCGTTTCATCTGTTTTAGCACGTCCAATGGAAATATCAGGAATTAAGGTCGGGGCTTTTTGAACGACTTTATGGGGTGTTGAACTTCGTCATTTTTTATGTTCAGGACTCATGCATTCAAAACCGGGGATATCATCGATAGAAAGAATCTTGTTAACTACAAAATCCTTTTTTCTACGTCGATGAGGTCTATCTTGTGTATTCTATGCTCGCAAATGGGGATGATGTCCTAGTCTGACTTCTTGATAATATCAGGAATAATACTAAAGTTCAGAGTTTTCAAATCTTTTTGACCTGTCTGATCATTGATCTCCCCCGCCCTGCGCACTTTTAATATCTGACTGGAATGGTCCTGTTCCGAATGCTTCACAACATTTTCGAAACTCCCTTCGAAATGACAGTAGTAATAGGTGAACAGCATGGAACTGAAAATAAAGAAAAAAATAAAACGGACGCCAGCAGATTCTTGGTAATTTCTACTATTTGACCCTTACGGAATTGCTTTGACAAATAGCAAGGAAACTAGATTCTGATATATTTTGATTAAAGTATATTTTGTAGACATATTGTCACATTCTTTGCTGCAAAGCATTTACAAGTCAGTCACATAAAAAAATATTAACTTAATTGTTGAAGAATTTCGGTAGTAATTGTAAAACATGATTCTCAGCCGTGAAAACGTTATCATTAAACATAAAAATATTATCATTCCAGAAATGATAAGTTCTGTATTACTTCAAGTCTACACCGTTCACAATTGCATTATGTCTACACCGTTCACAATTTGTTATGAAAATATAACCACACCGTACATAAAACACAGAAACTGCACCGTTGTGTCTGCATATTTTCACTCTGACTACACCGTTGTCTGGCCATTTAATAAACACAGTGTTTGTGGTCATTCTAGACATTTTTGTGTAAAATAACAGTAACCATAGAAAAGAGCATGTTAAAGACATCCAAGTAAGAGCAATAGTTTGTTCCCTAGTTCGCTGATTACTATGTAATCATCCTTAAAAGGGCAACTTTCTCGCTTCGAAAAAAGTTTTCCGTGTTGGGCTGTCTTTGCACAACGACTGAGTACGATAGGACAACACTGGTACATTGATATATAGAACCGTTGATAGGTATACATTTCCCCTGTATAATGATATCAGTATCAAGGCAAGATACGACCGTTTAAGAAATTTATCAATGAAAAACTAAGACACCTACCTCTCATGCTGTATTGTTGTCGCCATCTTTGAATGACTACACAAACCTAACGTACAACTTACATCACAGTGAATTATTCTGAGCAAATTTCAGGCTGATTGGACAAAAAATGTGGCCTCTAGAGTGCACACAAGGTTTTACAAAGATTTGACCTCATGACCTAGTTTATGATCCCAGATGACCCAATTTCCAACTTGTACGAGAATTGATCAAGACAATCATTCTGAGCAAATTTCAGGTTGATTGGGCAAAAAATGTGGCCTCTAGAGTGCACACAAGGTTTTTCTAAGATTTGACCCCGTGACCTAGTTTTTGACCCCAGATAACCCATTTTCAAACTTGTCCAAGATTTCATCAAAATAATCATTCTGAGCGAATTGCAGGTTAATTGGGCAAAAAATGTGGCCTCTAGAGTGCACACAAGGTTTTTCTAAGATTTGACCTCATGACCTAGTTTTTGACCCCAGATGACCCAATTTCAATCTTATCTGAGATTTCATCAAGACAATTATTCTGAGCAATTTTCAAGTTGATTGGGCAAAAAATGTGGCCTCTAGAGTGCACACAAGGTTTTTCTAAGATTTGACCCCGTGACCTAGTTTTTGACCCCAGATGACCCAATTGCAAACTTGTCCAAGATTTCATCAAGATAATCATTCTGAGCAAATTTCAGGTTAATTGGGCAAAAAATGTGGCCTCTAGAGTGCACACAAGGTTTTTCTAAGATTTGACCTCATGACCTAGTTTTTTACCCCAGATGACGCAATTTCGAAGTTGTCCGAGATTTCGTCAAGTTAATCATTCTGGGCAAATTTCAGGTTGATTGGGCAAAAAATGTGGCCTCTAGAGTGCACACAAGGTTTTTCTAAGATTTGACCCCGTGACCTAGTTTTTTACCCCAGATGACCCAATTTTCAACTTGTCCGAGATTTTATGAAGACAATTATTCTGATCAATTTTCAGGTTGATTGGGCAAAAGATGTGGTCTCTAGAGTGCACACAAGATTTTTCTAAGATTTGACCCCGTGACCTAGTTTTTGACCCCAGATGACCCAATTTCGAACTTGTCCGAAATTCCATCAAGACAATCATTCTGAGCAAATTTCAGGTTAATTGGGCAAAAAATGTGGCCTCTAGAGTGCACACAAGCCAAAGGTTGACGCACGACGTACGACGGATGACTGACGACGGACGACTGACGACGGACACAGCGGTATCACAATACCTCACCATGAGCACTATCGTGCTCAGGTGAGCTAAAAATGGTCAAACTGGAACCCAATCTAGGGATGTACCTGCATAACCTGCTGATCCATGTAATGTGGCTGAAAACCGGTTAAAATGACCTTTAAGGTCACAATTGTAGATATCTAACAGAAACTCCAGACTGTGTTGAACCGATTGAGGCGATGTGCTCGATCTGAAATGTATTAATAGAGGCATCGTCAAATCAATCAAAACTTTTCTAAGTAAGTTATACACTAATCACTATTTATACCATGATAAATTTATATTATAGCGCAAAGATCATTTACATGCAAGTTTTTAAAGCTCTGATATACTTTGCACGCTTGCAAAACACCTAATTTTCAAACACGATTTCCCCTTTTTAGCTCACCTGAGCACGAAGTGCTCAAGGTGAGCTATTGTGGTCGCTTTTTGTCCGTCGGCGTCCGTCCGTCCGTCCGTCTGTCCGTCCGTCTGTCAACAATTTGTTGTTAACACTCTAGCATCCACAAATATTGACCAATCTTAACCAAACTTAAACAAAACATGTATGACCATAAGTTCTCGAATGAGTTTGATTTGGAGACAGATCGGACCAGGAAGTCAGGAGTTATGTGATCTTGAACGTCAAAAATAGTTACGTTTTAAGTTGTTAACACTCTAGCATCTACAAATATTAATCAATCAAGACAAAACTTTGACATAATGTTTGAGACCATAAGTTCTCGGATGAGTTTGATTTTGGGTCAGACCGGACTAGGTAGTCAGGAGTTATGTGCCCTTGAACGTCAAAAATAGCTACTTTTTAAGTTGTTAACACTCTAGCATCTACAAATATTGACTAATCAAGACAAAACTTGGGCATAATGTTGGACACCACAAGATCTTGTATGAGTTCGATTTCCAGTCTGATCGGATCAGAAAGACAAGAGCTATGTGCCCTTAAATTTGACAAAATTGCCATTTTCGGCTGTTTTCGACCTTGTTTACCCTCTAGAATCTACAACTATAAATCAATCAAGACAAAACTTAGACACAATGTTTGGGACTCTAAGATCTTTCTTGAGTTCGATTTTCAGTCTAATCGGTTTAAAAAGTAAAGAGTTATGTGCCCTTGAATTTGACAAAATTGCCATTTTCGGCTGTTTTCGACCTTGTTTACCCTGTATAATCTACAACTATAAATCAATCAAGACAAAACTTAGACACAATGTTGGAGATTATAAGACCTTTGATCGTTTAGATTTTCAGTCTGATCTGAAAGTCGAGAGTTACTTGCCCTTGAATTTGACAAAATTGCCTTTTTCGGCTGTTTTCGACCTTGTTTACACTCTAAAATTTACAATTATTTATCAATCAGGACAAAACTTGGACACAATGTTGGGCACCATAAGATCTCGGATGAGTTCGATTTTCACAACATTATTGACCATAAGTTTGTTTTCAGTCATAAATATTACTTTAATTGAACAAAATTGTGGCTCATATCATTTTGGTTCAGGTGAGCGATATATGACCATCATGGTCCTCTTGTTAATACTAGAGTAGATCTCGCCTTATCTCGCAACCTCAAAAACATTTCGTTATCCAATCGTTTGCTGTAAGTACCATAACAAATGAAAAACCTAATACTGTTTTTCAACTGCTTTAAAGCTCATGTGACACTGCTGAATAATAAAAGCATTTTGTTTGAATGAACTTGCGAGGAAATTTGAAATCATTGGAGATTATCATTGTTCGGATGTGTGACCGACTGAGTGTAGATCTTCATTGGATCTGTGACGCAAGTATTGACGTCATGATATTATAATTTGCATTGATTAAAGTGCATGGCCTGACGACCGAGTTTAAATCAATCGATAAGAACGATTACCTCTGTATTTAGAGTAAGCTTTGTTAGGGTAAGAGGACTGTGCAGATTTTCCTCTTGTTAATTAAATATCGCATTGCGAAAGAAAATGCCTTGTACGGAGATATGATTTTTGAATATTTTGGTAGATGGCCATAACCACGATGTAAAATCACGTGACTTAGAATATCCAATAATCTTCAATAAATTTGTCAATACTTGACCAATTTGAATTTGGTTTGAAACAGAGAAGGTGGAAAAATGTCAGGAATAACATGGACATAGTAGATTTTTAAAATATCAACTAATAAAAAAGTTATTGGAGATAAACCAAAATTTTGGTTTATCTTCAATAATTTTTTTTATCAGTTGATCTTTCAAAAATCTACTACGTCCATCTAATGCGTGAAGTCTGTCCACATTCTCTGCTTTAAACCGAATTCAAATCGGTCCAGTATTTACAAAATTATTGAAGATTTTCTGAAAATAAGTATTAAAAAAGATATTGGAGATTATAGGAAATTCCGAGTCACGTGATTATACACCGTGATAGGGAAAACACCAAATCTTCAAATGCAACTAAAGCATCTTTTTAAGATCTACAAAGCACTTCATGCAGATAGCGGCTTACATATTTCGGCAGCCATCCACCCTGTAATCACAAAGTAGATGCCCGTGTGAATGGGATTTCCACTTGTGGGTAATCCACAGGGGTTCGTACCAATAGAACGCATCGTCTCGGGCACCAAGAAGTTTGCCGATAAAAGTCGAACCACTCCGCATGTAGGTCAGGATAATGACGTCATATGGGTCTGAAATAGCATTGTTATACTTGAATGTGTAATTTTGATTAGAATAGGTTAAAAGAATGTCATATTAATTGACCGTCCCTATTAACATTCGTTCAGTATATATTAAATATCAAAGGCTTTGATGGCTTTATGGGTTAAGCGCCGACGTTAAGTCCGAATGTCCTGGGTTCGAAACTCGGTATATCCATAGTTTTATCAGTTTTATTATTCTCATGTAAGAAAAGTAACAATTCGTTGTAACGAAAATGTTTTATTTTTCAGTCCATAAATACGCACTAGTTTCACATGATTTTTATCCTTGAACAATGAATACAATAAAGCCTGTCGAAACATTTTCTCAATATATATTTTGGCAGATAAACCAAAAAAGTAATAAAAAAATCATTAGCCTGTAGTATATATCTTTATAAAATATTAGATAGTTATAAAAAGATAAGCATATCAAACACAAGTCAAGGACAGATTTAAAAGACTGTTGATTAAGTTTTTGAAATAAAAAATGGTCAGATCGGGAATCGAACTTGGGTCTTCGAGCCCAGTGCGCATATATACCGCTCAACCACTATCTACGAAGCAATTATTAAGATTACCAAATGACCCGGCACTTACCTTATGCAAAGCATAAATTTACGTTGAATAAATAATTCTTCGTCCAAATTCGTTCATTTACGAGGTATTTCGGTTGTTTCCGGAAAGAAACAAACCTATAATCAAAGTACTGACGGTACTGTTGGGAAGCAAATTTGTCAATAATGTAGGCCTGTCCAGAAGTGGAGTACTTTGATTAGGTACTTTTATTGAAGGCCGGCTCTTGAAGCCGGCCTTCTTTGAAATGCTTTTTCAATTTAGACGTGTAGGATGTGGGAGGCTAACAATTAGAACATTTTCGACATATTGGTGTAGAACTGACTGATTTGTTAGTCAATAATTGACGTTCACCTTGCAAGTTATATTTTTTTAAATGTTTTCTCCTTTGAGAGCAAAAATATCGCAAAATTGACCGCATTTGTATATTGTTCCAATTCCAATAACTGACCGCCCCCGATCACGTGACTATCAGATTAACCACGGTCCGTAGAAATACTCGAATGCACAAAAACCGAGACGTACATAGAATGTCGATATATTATCTATCAAACGTTATCGACAAGCTTTGGAAGTTATCGGAATGCGTATCAAATCCGGCACTTAACCCAATCCCACGTGAACGTCTCTGTTGAAAGCATCCGATAATGAAATACTCATGCGTTTCGGTATTTCTATGGACCCAATATACTGGGTTACCGCCCCTTGAAGGACCCGATAAATAAGTTGTAATTTGTTTAGCCTTTCAACCGAACGCTGTAGCTCAATCGGTTAGCCGCTCGTACATAGTCATAATTGTATTCTACGGTGTGGGTTCAAAACCCACTGTCGCTTGTGTCAACATTTTCTCAAATACTTTTTTGAAAGGAACTTTTGTCCTTTGTTATATATTTAGTTAGGTATCCAATCTGATTTCTTTTTGTGTGTGTTTATTTTTCTAATACATGTATGTTTTTGCATTTAAAGCGTTTAACTTTTTTGCTATCATGTTCTTTTCATTATGATAAAAATCACACATAAAGACAGCCTGATTTGACAGAATGTCAATAGATGGCTGAGAACAACGTTCTCCAACAAAGGGAATTAACTCTGACAGCACGAGTCAACAGTGACCAGGATTAATTTTTTGGCTGCATCAATTTAAAGTTGAAGTTTACAAATTGTTTAAAAAATTATAAATAAACACTTTCATCTCCCAATGAAAATGACTATTATGACCTTATTACGAAGTTGCTGTATTTTTTTTAGATAAATCATACTATCTGTAATTCTTTAGTCAGTAAAATACAAATATTGCATTGTATTAAAGCTGCAGTCCCTCGCTGGAATGAAACGCACAATTTTTATAATTACCACCTTTGGATTAGTAACGGAAGACGGTTCAGACAAACAATGAACCTAAAAATAAGATAGTTATTTCCGAAATTAAGGGAAATCCTTGGAAAAAATGAAAAACGTTTGTCACGTTTTTCAAATATATTTTCCTCACTGTTTACATATTGCTTAGATGTAAACACAACATTTCTGTATAAAACACAATAAAACTCTTATAAAGTAATGACGTAGATACGGGTAAAGTTTAGGTAGAGTGATTGAGCGGTATGTGTGCTGTACAGGACATCCGAGTTCTATCCTAGGTCTCGGCGATTCTTTTACTCTCTTTTTATCTTTTCTTTTCTTTTTGTCCATCATTTGTATTTTTACACAAAATACAAGCTGCTATCTGCCTAGCAAATGAAATTTCGTAGCTAATAGCCATTGAAGACGTAAAAAAAGTATAAAAAAATCTGCAGACAGCTGGATTCGAACTCGGGGCTCCAAAATTGAAAACTGACCGGTCTACCTATCAACCTAAATTTTCTTAGTCATTACTCCACTAAATATAACAAGAGCTTCGCAGAGCGGCGCATATACGCCCGAGAGGGGCTTGTCAGTAAAAATTGGCCATTTTTTCAATTCAAGGGCAGATAATTTAAACATGAAAAGTTATCAAAATTTTGTTTGCACAACAAGACACCATAGAGATTCATTGTGGCTAGTTTGATTAAATTCTGGTTGAAACTGTAGAAGTAGCACACAGGAGAAAATGGGCATTTTTGAGAAAATGGGCATTTTTCCTTAAATTCAAGGGCAGATAATTCAAGAACGAAAACAGTTATCTAAATTCTGTAAGCGGTGTGCACAACTAGACACCATGGAGATTCATTGTGGCAAGTTTGATCAAATTCTGATTAAAACTGTAGGAGAAGTTGTGCACACAAGAAAATGGGCATTTTTTTAATTCAAGGGCAGATAATTCAAGAACGAAAAGAGTTATCTGAATTCCGTAAGCGCGGTGCACAACTAGACACCGTGGAGATTTATTGTGGCAAGTTTGATCAAATTCCAATCAAAACTGTAGGAGGAGTTGCGCACACAAGAAATTGCTAACGGACGGACGGACGGACAGACAGACGGACGGACAGACAGACAGACGGACAGACGGACGAGCTGGGCCATAACATAATACGACCCTTCGGGCGTATAAAAATGTATTGTTTTATCCATGTGCCAAAGGATCTTGCGCGAACGATAGAAGAAATCAAAATCCAAACGACACGAGATTTAGATCCAAGCCTATCTTTATCGGGGATCAAACAGAGCGATGGAAAGGTGAAAGGATAGGCCTAATCGAAGCTGACACGAATCGAATAATGTTGCCAAAACGCTGATCGATACATCAATAGTGGTCACGTGAGAAGACGCTTGGACGGGTGTCTGAGAATGACATCATCAAAGTCCTGCGAAATACTTTTTCTATAAAATTAATAGCGGTAATTTGTGGAAAAAACCCTCCGGCATTTCGTTTTAAAGGAGAATTTCATTGAATTCGAGTACAATTGAGCTTGAAAGGTGTATTGATTAAAATTTAAAAATATTATTAATGACCCAGCGAATGACCACCAAATGGTTTTAAAGTTGATTTTTCGAAGAAATTCGAGATAGAGCACCTTTAAATATTTACAAATTCTACATCAAACAATGAAACAATTGGAAAAATAAAAGAAGGAAAAAAAAACAAAAAAAAAAAAAAACAAACAAACAAACAAAACAAAACAAAAAAAACACGGATTTACAGAAGAACATGTCAGTAACGTGAAGAAAATATCCATTTCTTTGAGGTAAAGCAATGAACAAATATTTAGTTAGGTTCAGAACAATAGGTTTCAATTTTGTTGTTAAAAATTCGGTATTTTTAAGTCAATCATGGTTATGCGAGCTGGTATTTGTTTTAAGTTAACCATGGTAATGTGAACTTGTGTAGGTGGTGTCACTCCTCAACGAAACGGCCCTATTAAATGTATAGTAAAATGTGTCAGTTTGGCAGCTCCTAGCTTCTCTCAGAAGTCTTTTTGGCACATTTTACTTAGTCTGCTTAATAGACCATTCATTTGTCTTTGATTAAATACCAAGAAAGTGGTATCAATAGCACCATCAGCTAAAATCACGCACCCGTGAACACAGCCACCCTTGCACTATGTCATCTCTTTTCGAATCTGCATGTGACACACCCCCATGAAAGGTCACGACCGCGCAAGAAACTAGTTCCCGACAAGTTCATTAAAACACATCCTATCAGTACACTGATGGTCTGCCAGTATGCAGAACCACATTTCATGCATCTGCCTGTTCTGTAGACACAGAATCAATGCAACAAAAGGAGCGAATCAGTTTTTGACGGAACTATGTTTGCATACAACGACCCGGAAGCATTTCCCGTTGTGGAGTGTCTCCAGGTGGTGCAGGACCATTCGCTGAGAAATCTAAAGGCAGCATAGTCTATTATTGCACTTGAGGTCACCCAAATGAGCAAACATGGCAATTTGCGGGACTTGCAGAATGTATACATTTTAAAAGTAGAAGTCACTTGAACTGCAAACAAACAATACGCTATCAAATAATTGCTATTGCAAGTCCACGATAATTCCGTTGGGGTCTTGATACTGTGAGTTCAACAAAAAAGGAAAGATATAATTAACATGACATGGTTGAAATATATCACTTCAGCAAAATTTTCATGGATGGCTACCAAAAAATTGCCGGCCTCTTTGATGCTATGCGTCAAAATTTTGTCTTGTTATCCATTTGAATACCTTGAATACTTTGATTCGTAGAGCACATTGATTAGGTACTTTGATTATCCAGAATACCTTGAATACTTTGATTCCATCCTAGAGTTGTATATATTTTTAGTACAACTTCATGCATATTAATCGTTTGTGTAAGCTTTGAATATATTTCATAGTTCAGTAAACTTGACTGACCTATTTACAAGACTGATATTTGAACCATAATAAAGAAAATTACTACGTCGATCTTTTCATCTCTTAGAGACATGATTAATTGAATGTTTCATTTTCAGTCACACAATTCAATATCTACACATAACTTCAGACTTACATATTAAATGTTCGAATGACTGCAGTTATCTCATTAATCTTTGCTTTTGATAGAACTGTTTATAGTGAGGAGGACCGGAAGATGTTGTGTGGTATGCAGAGAATGGTAAAGTGCAGATAAAGGTAGCAGCAAAGAGAAGCAAATTTTGCAAAATTTGCTTCCAAAAACATTAATTTTGGCCCTCTTACCTACATGCAATAATGCGTGATTGGAAACGGTCGTTGTCTTTGAATCTGGCGATCCGAGTTCAAATCCCTCATTAGCCTCTTTTTCTGTTTCCTTTTTTTTCTTTTTAGCTCACCTGAGCACGAAGTGCTCGAGGTGAGCTATTGTGGTCACTTTTTGTCCGCCGTCCGTCTGTCCGTCCGTCCGTCAACATTTGGGGTGTTTACACTCTAGCATCCACAAAAGTAAGGCAATCTTGATCAAACTTGGCCAAAACAAGTAGGATCATAAGTTCTCGGACAAGTTCAATCATGGACCTGATCGGACCAGAAAGTGCGGAGTTATCTGCCCTTGAATGTCAAAAAATGTTGTTTTTAAGCTTGTTTACACTCTAGCATCTACAATTATGAATCAATCAAAACAAAACTTGGACATAATGTTGGAGTCCATAAGATCTCGGATAAGTTTGATTTTCAGTCTGATCTGACCAGAAAGATAAGAGTTATATGCCATTGAATTGGGCAAAATTGCCATTTTTGGCTGTTTTCAACCTTGTTTACTCTCTAGAACCTACAATTATTAATAAATCAAAACAAAACTTGGACACAATGTTGGGGGCCATAAGATCTCGGATAAGTTCGATTTTCAGTCTGATCTGACCAGAAAGATGAGAGTTATATGCCCTTGAAATTGACAAAATTGCCGTTTTCGGCTGTTTTCGACCTTGTTTACACTCTAGAATCTACAATTATATATCAATCAGGACAAAACTTAGACACAATGTTGGGGACCATAAGATCTCGAATGAGTTTGATTTTCAGTCTGATGTGACCAGAAAGATGAGAGTTATGCGCCCTTGAATTGGGCAAAATTGTCACTTTTGGCTGTTTTCGACCTTGTTTACACTCTAGAATGTACAATTATTAACAAATCAAGACAAAACTTAGACACAGTGTTGGGGAGCATAAGATCCTGGATGAGTGTGATTTTCAGTCTGATCTGATCAGAAAGTGAAGAGTTATGTGCCCTTGAATTTGACAAAATTGCCGTTTTTGGAGAATATAAGATCTCAGATAAGGTTGATTTTCAGTCTGATCGGACAAGAAAGACGAGAGTTTTGTACCCTTGAATTTGATAAAATTTCTATTTTTGGCTGTTTTTGACCTTGTTTACACTCTACAATCTACAATTATCTAAAAAAAAAAAAAAAAAAAAAAAAAAAAAAACAATATTGGGCACCATAAGAGCTCGGATGAATTTGATTTTCACAACGTTATTGACCATAAGTTCATATTCAGTCTTAAAGTCATAAATATCAATTGAATTGAACATAAGTATTGCTCATATCATTTTGGTTCAGGTGAGCGATATAGGACCATCATGGTCCTCTTGTTTTTATCGTGATATCAGATATCACGTTGATCTTGTGCAATATTATAGCGGACGAGAATTGACCTGGCAGAGCATTCCATTCGATTAGCATGAGCTGCTCTGCCAGGCCATTTCTCGTTAGGTATATATTGTTTATGTAAGATGTCCGCGTATTTGATTTGGCCATTAATTATTGCAAATAAAATAACGAACATAGAAAATGTAAAGAGAGAGACAATTTTACATGGACCAGCATATCGACAGCTTTCCGAGAGATTACAGTCACTGAAGATGACAGGGATTAAACGCTATTTTTCTAAATTGATTTTTGTAAATCTGAAATGAGAATAAAATAGATCTACTTGGATTTTGAGAAAAAAAATAAAAAGCCACATAAATGCAATAAAATAGTTTCAATTAAAATCAAATACATGTTAATAAAAGAATATAACTAGGTAATAATCAAGTGCAACTATAATTCAAACTGAAAAAAAAAGATTCTACGTGTGTCTCAAACCCACTTCCTCCAGCTTCGTAGAAACTCGCTTATCGTGAAAACATGAAACCAATCTGCAATGACGTCTGCGTAATTAAACTCTTAAAAAATACTTTTTTCGTCTGTCATAAACGGATATAGCTGGGCCGATAAAGTCAATTTTTCACTCAAATTGTGCATTTGGTGAAACAAGCATGAAATTTTGCATAGATGTCAGCTAATGATAACTGTTTACAAAAAACCCGTTGGCCACCGAAAAAAATCAAAATGGCGGCCATTTTCCAAGATGGCCGCCATTGGTAAGTTTTTGCCCTTTTTTCGGGTTTATTTCAGCTAAAGTATGTCTTTGTAATGGAAATATTCAGTGAAAATCGTACAAACGTGTAAACCATTTATTTTCAAAATTGATTTATCAACTTTGTTTAATTTATGGGGATATTGCTTTAGTAAAATCCAAGATGGCCGCCATTTTTATGCTTATTTTCATGTACATAGTTTTAGCATGTCATCTAGACGGGTATAATGAAATAAATGAATGATTGTGATTCACAGTTATTTGTCAGGTGTGTTCCTAAAATGTTTTATTTGGAAAAACTAGAATATCACTGAAAGTGATCATACCCCCCAAAAGTGCAGTTTTTGTGCATTTTGAGAAGTTGATTTCATTTGAACTGGGAGCTGTTCAATTGGAAAAATAGAGCTAACAAAAAATCAACAGACCAAACAACACAATGTAAATGTTGCAAAAAATACCAATTTTCAACAAAAGGACATAGCTCATTTAACAATCCCCAAGCCCAGCCCTGCCATGCTGATATTTTTCAATAAACTAAAAATTTACAACCACGTATTGAAGACAGTCAATAAAGGTACATTCCTGTAAGATTTGGTTCAAATTTACCGTATAATTGCTTTTTAAAGAATTTTCTCTCATGATTTCGTTAAGCCTGATAAGCCCTGCCCTGCCATTACCACATTTTTTGCAAATCAAAAATTCACGCCCACAATTTTTGACAAATCGAAATTTCATGAACAAGTTTTGAAAAGGGTCACCCAAGGAACATTCCTGCCAAATTTATTAAGAATTGGCACAGTGGTTAAGGAGGAGAAGATTTTTGAAAAATTATCTAACGATTTCTCAAAGTCGGATAAGCCCCGCCCTGCCACGCCAACATTTTTTGGCAAATGAAAAAATCATGAGCATACATTGAATAGAATCACCCAAGCGTCAGTCCTGTCAAGTTTGGTTCAAATTGGCCAAATAATTGATTTTTAAAGATTTTTCACATGATTTCTCAAAGTTCGACAAGCCCCGCCCTGCCACGCCCACAATTTTTGACAAATCAAAAATTCACGAACAAGTTTTGAAAAGGGTCACCCAAGGAACATTCCTGCCAAGTTTAGTAAGAATTGGCACAGTGGTTAAGGAGGAGAAGATTTTTGAAGAATTATCTAACGATTTCTCGAAGTCGGATAACCCCTGCCCTGCCACGCCCACATTTTTTGGCGAATGAAAAAATCATGAGCATACATTGAATATAATCACTCAAGGGTCAGTCCTGCCAAGTTTGGTTCAAATTGGACTAATAATTGATTTTTAAAGATTTTTCACATGATTTCTCAAAGTCCGACAAGCCCCGCCCTGCCACGCCCACAATTTTTGACGAATCAAAAATTCACGAACAAGTTTTGAAAAGGGTCACCCAAGGAACATTCCTGCTAAGTTTAGTAAGAATTGGCACAGTGGTTAAGGAGGAGAAGATTTTTGAAGAATTATCTAACGATTTCTCGAAGTCGGATAAGCCCCGCCCTGCCACGCCCACATTTTTTGGCGAATGAAAAAATCATGAGCATACATTTAATATAATCACTCAAGGGTCATTCCTGCCAAGTTTGGTTCAAATTGGCCTGATAATTGATTTTTAAAAAAAATTCACATTATTTCTCTAAGTCCGATAAGCCCCGCCCTGCCACGCCCACAATTTTTGACGAATCAAAAATTCACGAACAAGTTTTGAAAAGGGTCACCCAAGGAACATTCCTGCCAAGTTTGGTAAGAATTGGCCCAGTGGTTGAGGAGGAGAAGATTTTTGAAGAATTTTCTAACGATTTCTCGAAGTCGGATAAGCCCCGCCCTGCCACGCCCACTTTTTTTGGCGTATGAAAAAATCATGAGCAAAGATTGAATATAATCACTCAAGGGTCAGTCCTGCCAAGTTTGGTTCAAATTGGGCAAATAATTGATTTTTAAAGATTTTTCACATGATTTCTCTAAGTCCGATAAGCCCCGCCCTGCCACGCCCACAATTTTTGACGAATCAAAAATTCACGAACAAGTTTTGAAAAGGGTCACCCAAGGATCATTCCTGCCAAGTTTGGTAAGAATTGGCCCAGTGGTTGAGGAGGAGAAGATGTTTAAAGAAAAAACCAACAGACGGACCAACAGACAGACCAACAGACCAACAGACAGACGGACAACCTGACTCCTATATACCCCCCAAATTGAATTTGGGGGGTATAAAAGTAGAATAATCTTACGAAAAAGAATACACAGTCAATGACTAGAATTTTCCTTGATCATTAGACTTACTATTTATTCATGTTTAAAGAAATTCAGTGTATTTATATGGGATATTATAATAATCTTATACATCTACATCTACATCTACATATACATTTTCTTTAATAAGAGTTACATGCTCAATTCACCCAAAGACGGGTTGTCTTTATACAATCAGAGTGTATACTTGCTTATGCCAACAATGGCAATGATTCAGCATATTTGATACAACATCGGCAATATGAAACCCCAAGTGTTACTTGTAAATGTATATGGAAACGACCAACAAAGCCTTGGAATTTACAGTGGGCAAATTCCTATTTAACAAGCCCGACAATCAAACAAATCCATGCAGCATATTTTGTTGGGCTCATCACTAAGACCGCCTACACTGACATCACATACCGATTGTCAATTATACATCTTTGCATATTTGTAGAATCAAGGATTCATGGAGTTTTTTCAATTTTTCTAAAGCTAAATATAGGGTTTTACAGTACATAGTTACGCTATCTTTAATATATGGCATGGATATGGAAAGGCCCATTATCGCAATTTAGGCACATGATGATCCAGATCTGAGAGAATTGTAGGTAATGAAGGAGCTATTAGAGAGAAAGGACTAGATCTCTATTAGACGTTTTATAAGGCTTATCTGGTCTCAAAAATTATGTATAATGACCCTATTTCCAGATCCTGGTTCACCTTGGTACAGGTTTATAGGCAAAAATCAGATTTATAGTTGGGAAACTTGCTAGAATGTTCATTTGACATGGCACAGCTTTAGGTTTTATCATAATAATAAATTACACACAAGAGCTTTATCCTACAGATACCAAGATTCGAACCCAGCATCCCATGTTTATGAGTTGCATTCCGTTTATACTTGTGTACTGTGATTTAAGTCTCTTTGATGTGTGTTAGGCTGTTAACAAAATATGGACATGTCTTTCATAATGGCCAGTGTCATGTCAAATGACATAAGTTATACATGCAGTTGCAAAACAAAACGTTGCTTTGCAAAATGAATGTAAGGAAAAACTTTTGAATAACCTACTTATATTTGTAACAATATATATTCTAGCAAACGAGAAATATAGTAACCAAAGCAGAAGTTTGCCTTGTTAGTTTGTCATAGGAATGATTGTTGCTGAAACTTAACTGTATATCTTAATGTATTAATGGAGTTAAGATTTGCCCTCCTTTGAGTGTTCGACAGACCATTAATGTTTGTATCAACGAATACCAAAATAATCTGAAACAAGTGTTGTCCATATTGTGCAGTACTGCTATTCCACTCATACTTTATTCCCTAATGATCAAGGACTAAAGCATGGAAATACAAACCTTATTTATTTAAAGCTTAATACTTATATACAAATGGCCATCTCATCATCTTCCTTGAGACAAGAGAAATATATCCAACAAGTTTTAAACGAGAAATATATCAAGGCCCATTATGCTGTGTCTTCAAATATCATGTCGATATCATTACAATTATTCGATGTAATTAAAAGGCACTTTAATGAAAATGACTAAGATTGAATATTTTAATGCATCTAGTGGTAATGGGGATAATATCGAAAAAGGTCCACTAAAATGACCCTTTGACCATAACTTTGGATAGGGTGTTACCAAATTCAATAGGCATCCCTAGTAATTGTATACCTTATCTACTAGTTTGACAAGGATTTTGTCAAAAACTTGTTCCCCAGAGAGCCTTAAGACTGAATTGTTGGCCACTGACAAAGTGTGTTGTATAGTCCATTCCACAGATTGTGGACGATCACAAAGTCTCACTAATGAGAGCTATTCAAATGCCAAAGACACCCAATAACTTTAAAAAAGAAATGTATACGATAACGTTTGGCTTAGGTACATTCGATCCATTTCAAATTCTGGAACATCTTTCCTGTGACATGCAGACTTTAAAAAGTAGGTGAACGTTTTGTGACCCTTCTTACCATCTTTTCTTTATGAAATCTTACTAAATTTAAAAGATCCTAGTTATTTGCTGACTACCAAACGGCGTATCTGGAATATGGCGTTGCAATGCCATTCTTGATGTTGAGTGAAGGGCAAGTTGTCTCTTTTGGAGCTCTCATGGAGTTTGCTGTGGTCTTGTACAGAAATTGACATTTGCAGATCAACGTCATGCAAAAATGTCAAATTATAAGGTGAGAAAATTAATGTCATTCTGACGCTCTTGCTTTAGCAATTTTGCTAAATTTGAGACAAAATGTCTGTAAATTGGGCTCAAACTTGTATAATTGGGGGGGGGGGGGGGATAGGGGAGGGGGGGTTGCTCATATAGTTTCCAGTCAATTGTTGTTCTTAGACTGAAAAGGGGTCACTCTTGGGGCTTTAGTAGAGTATGTTGTACTCAGGTGAGCTAAAACTAAACAAAATAGATAAATATTTGATTTTCGTATGATCAATGAAACACGTTAATGTTTTGACACAAAAATCACACATATTGATCAATGACGACAAGCTTAACACCAAGCACCAAATGGCTGCCATTCTAAAAATGGAAACCATCTTAGGAATGGCTGTCATTTTGCCCGCCGTTTTGAATAAGTGCATGGCCAACGATTTCTTTCAAATGAGTCGACCATACTGAGTCTATAATCCAGTTTGTTACATTGCTACACGAAATGCACAATGTTTCCATTATCTGTCATGCATTCTTGACTATAATGTGCTCATGTGAGCTAAATTGATGAAAGTAAACCAAATCCACATGAATTCCGATTTTCTGTCATCAAAAACATACATTTTGACATTAAAATCGTAAAGATCGGTCAATTCTGTCCAGTTTAATGTCAAAAACAAGTATTATTTGGCGGCCATTTTGAAAATGGCCGCCATTTTGGCCGCCATTTTGAATTTCAAGTGGCCAACGATGTTTTTTGAAATAGTAGGACATGGTGAACATACACACCAAGTTTCATGCTTGTTTCACTAAGTGCACAATTTTTCCCCTTATCGGCCCAGCTAATATACCCGAAGCTATTTTTATCCAACTTTTGACGTGTATAATTTATGCAAATAGAGGTTAAGCTGCGCAAGGTCAATTGGTAATCGTAATATCTGTTGAAATAAGGTTTTTATTGTCTTATATTCTGTTTTTATTCCGGAGACAGGGCGTAGCCTAGTAAACGGTTCATTACATTACGCTAGAGGAGAAACAGCCTTCTCGATTGGCGGTAAATCGTCGGTACTTTTGCGAAACATTATAACTAAATGGTGAATGAATCTGTAGTTACGCGGTTTTATAACAACACATTTTACAATCGCACAGTCTTCCAATTTTGAAATGCGTTCATGCTCGTGCCGCACGATTTTCTCTTATATCAACCAAGATATCGAGAAGTAAACTCGTCGAGTAACCTCTTTGCTTAGCCACACCCTGTCAGGTGAATAAAAACGGAGTATACGTGGGTAAATTTGCTTCAGTGACGTATGCAAATAGCGACAGAAATTAATCAGTATCAGTGGGTGCGTTCAGGGTTCTCCCATCGGTAACCGAGTGTTTTTACCATCGGATACCGATGGTTATCCGATGGTACCATTGGTAGCCGATGTCACCGTCGGCAACCAACAAACTCTGGACGAATATTGTGCCGATCGGTAAAAACAAAACATGGCGAATGATCAACCACCAATATTATCAGAAATAAATGGCTAAATAAAATAACTGTTGCTTCAACTATTACAATAAACTATTTTAAGACAGGTAAGAGGTCGATTGGCTTGCTAATTAAAATAATATATGATTGGGATCGCCGTAGCTGGGTTGTTATCCGCCATCTTTTGTAATCAAAACGAGGCTACTGACGCTACCCGACTTGTCTACTCACGGGACAATTGGTGACCAACAAAATATCCATCGGTATACCGATGGTTACCGATGGTTACCAATGGTACCGATGGCTACCGATGGGAGAACCCTGAACGCGCCCAGTTTAATGTGGTCAGACAATAATAGATTCACTATTCTATTGTCTACCAAAATTAAAACTTAATTGTTGGTGTGCAAGGTTCGTTAATTTAGAGTCTAAACAAAACGTTGCCGAAGTGGGGTCATTACACAATATATGCAGATGTCCCGGATTATTCTTGCTGGACTATAACTCAAGGTTTATAACTCTAGACTTGTATACAAATGCAAAAAAAAAAAAACCCCAAATACATACAGTTGGCACCACATCGTGTGGCACAATGTGTATATTTTGTTAAAATGTAATTGAACGTTAAACAAAACATAAACACGTGCCATACGATGTGGCGCCAACTGTAGTTTAACATTTCTATAAAAAATAAAAATAGATTCACAATTAAACGAGAATTTTTACAGTTGAATTGCTTTATCAAAACAACTGATATTATTCTCGTTTAATAGCGAATCTATTATATTGTTGTCACAAGGTCGTATGGCACATGTTTACATTTTGTTCAAAATGTAAACAAAACCTAGCTCGATAAAACGAGAGAAATTCTTTATAAGTAGTGACGTTAGTACAATGAAAAAGGTACATAGCTAGAGCGGTCAGTGTGCTGTGACGGAGCCCTAAGTTCAAAACCAGGTGTCGTAAATTTTGCTAAAACGTTCGAAACTTATTGAGTAATGGCCCCTGGTTCGATGAAAAAAATGCTTGTCCGGACAGCTCCTACAATGATGGTCCTATTTCATTCATACTTAGCACAAGTGTCAGTAGGACCTTTAGATGTCCAAGAGGCAAACTTTGTAAAAATAGAATCGATAAGTTATGGCCCCTGATACGACGAAAAACGTTTGTCCCGTAAACTCCTCCTACAGTTACTGTTGGATTTGTTTCGTACTTAGCACAAACGTACCTACATCAGGACCCGTAGATCTATGTACTAGACGCAAATATCCCGAAAATCTGATTGGTAATTTCTGAGTTACGGGCCCTTATTCGGTAAAAATGCTTGTCCGGACAAATGTAGTGACGGGGCATTTTTATCACCAGTAGTGGAAGATTTCTACTTAATTTCGTATTGTTAACGTTTTTGTCTAGACCGTTGTGTTATACATGTATTCTAAAAGTTGACTTTCTGAACAAATTTAAGTGTTTTATAAGGACATAACCATGCTTTGGGAAATATTCCACTGTGTAGGTCTTTTGTCTTTCTCTAGCTCTAACGCCACTTTAATACGTTCCAGTTACGCGTGAAAATGCGTCAATTAGGTAACTGTAAGACTACGTCAATTAACAAAATTTACGTTAATATTTCTGACCGCATGAACAAATTTGAATATCTTTGTTCTACATTTAGTACGTTGAGTTGAATTTTGATATGATAAAAAAGAAAAATGATATTTTCGCATTGATGAAAAATTTATGAATGAGAGAACTGTATTTTATAAGTCTAAATGTTCATGCAAAATACCTGTATCTTTGAGACGTTGAACAATATAGTTGTTAGTGCCTTTTTCACCGGCTATATTGACCAAGGGCAGTCTTTCCGCGTAAATCTTTGTGTCTGAAACAATTATGACATAATAAAGATATCGATTCCATTCAGAAAAGAATACCCCGTAACAGCTTGTTTTAAGCTACAGCTATTGGGTTTCTTTTGAAAAACGGTATATAAAAAGTGGAGGCTGTAAACTATCTTTGAGAGTTCACCAAACTTATGTTGTGAGTAAAAATGAAAAATATCTCTGAGTGTTCACCAAACTATATGTTGTGGGTAGTCATTGGGAAACGTTTGGCTGATTTCCGAAAAATCTTAAATTTGGCATCCCTAGTTAGAAAAAAGAAACATTGGGGGAAAAGAAGAAATTTTCTGATAATCAGCGTTTTTTTCCTTTCCTGATACTTTCTTCGTTATATATTATGAATAAATCAAATCTTAATCAGCATCTACATGTACTTATACCCTAAAATTTGATAGTTTTCGAAGTTATCAAAGCAATCATGGCATCATTTACATTTCTTTTAGTATATGTTCAAGATCAAAGATACTACATGCGATTCTTTCGAGTGGAAACTATTGTGGGAATCGATAAAATTCTTAAAATTTTCAACCCTTCATTTTCCTCAATATTTTCTAAGGCATTTATCATATGGGGCTTCAGCAAGCGTCAATGCGTGGGAATGTCTTCAATGACTTACCAAAGAAATAACTGCTTAAACATAGAAAGCAAATCACCAACAGGGTCAGAGCGACAAAAAATCGGAGACATTTCATTCTACGTGTGGCCATTCGTATGAATACTTCCTGAAACGATAAACCATTCAATTGATAAATGCACATGTATAAATCCAACAGTACACTATAAATAAGCCATGACCTCTGGACAGACGAGTCAAACTGAACAGGTAAAGCAGGTATGTAAACGTCATGGTTTTAAGATGGCGTTTACCGTTAGTTGTAATCACAACACCCCTCTCACGTAGGAAAGTCAATAGTTTTGAGTCTCAATGTTGATGGTACCACTATAATTCATTGATTCATTAATTTTTCGATCGCCGCTGTCAATCGAAATGCAATTTGACCCATTAAAACCGTTATACATGTACATGTACATTGTTTTGGGTGTGTGGCCAAGAGACTATCTTCTTTGCAGTGATCTCCCTTAATCAGAAACGTTCCACAGCCAAATGAAGACGTTGCCCGATTAATTCCGACGTCACAAGAAGCGTAATACTGATAACCAGCTTTTTCTTATTTCCTTTTCAGCCGATCCTAGCTACCATGTCCTATTGTTTCAGCATGTACTTACTCGTCGCAACTGCTTTATAATGGGAAGTATAATGTACCTACATTTCGTCGGTACCGATCATTATGTCGTAACTACAGCTTATTCAAGCTGCAGTTACGACGGTTATGAACGAAACCAACGATTAAGCTAATAATTAGTTCCTTTATTAAATGTCATGGACAGCTATTATTGATAATTACAAGCACAGTAAAGTTCTGTTTTGTATTATAAAAGAATTGACTCAGATTTCAGAAAGGCAAGTTTACAAACGAATCAGAAAAGGGGTCTTTGTGTCAAGTAAGAACTACGCGGATTTAGATCAGCCTGCTCATACGAACAGTCTGATCAGGGTCAATCTTTCTCTCTAATAGACGCTTCAATTTGGTAATTAAAAAGCTATTACAGAACAACGGATCGCTTAAAGTGACATTTCACATTTATTTCTTCAGAAATTTACTTTTATTTTTATCTGAAGGAGCATATTTTCTTATGGAAATTTTGAAAATTTCAAGCCAAAATATTGCAACGTTTACGAGAAATATATATTTTTGTGCTAAAATTAAACAAATTGTTGTGGACAACAGTTCCTATTTATTTGTAATTTGTCGTTTATGTTTTAACGTTAAAGGCGTATTGTTCGCTTATAAATAACAGCCTAAAAAACTGATAGCATTTGTACGTATTAGAATAGCCAACCTTTGCATCAAGATAATTATACTTTATGAAAAATGAAATCGGAATTCTATGTCCCTTTAAATTTGATCGTGTGCTTAATAATGCGCAGGCTTTTCTTGATCCTCGATTGTGTCAAATGTCATAAGGGTCCATTTTACTAGTGCCCGGCTCAATATATTGCAATATACATGTACAGACTTTATGAAATTGATTAAAAAGATATGTTAATACATTTATAATTTGGGATATTCAACCCTTTCCCAAACAAGACTTCGTCTTGACGCCCCTAATACAAAACTCACGAGAAGATATCTAGGCAAAACGGACCTAGGGACCGTATTCACCAATATTTCTTAACCGTTTTTATAAAATAGAATTAAATGACAAGACAGCTGATTGGCCAGGACGTATGCATCGACCAAACAGTTGTTTTGTTTTGTAATTCTAAGAGAAACTTCTCTGGTGGTGAACTAAAACAATTTTCGCTACAACAATGTATAGATATTTTGCGTTTGCATGTGAGTTTACAGATCTTTTTCTAATGACAATGAACTTGTTCTAAAAACAGACCGGGTTTACCGTTTTGTATCGACAAACTGTCGGTGTTAAAATCTCGCAACTACGGCTTCGATAAAGCCGTGATTACGATATCTTATAACAACACCGACGGAATACATTGATCGCGAAAAAATGTCCCTCGCTTTGGCCGAGTTCACCACCAGTGAACTGGGAATTAGATTTTGTTGGTGAATACTCCACTCCCCTGGTCACTTACAATAGCAATGAATTTTGCGCTTAAAATAGACGTTGTTTACCATTACGTATTGAAAAACCGTAAGTTTTGTTATAAAATCTCGTAACTACGGCTTGAATCAAGCCATTGTTAAGAGATTTCGTAACAACACGTACGGAATTGTTAATTCTTAAGCAACGTCAACATCACGTTCACGTTGCGTCAAAAAATATGCGACTGACTATTTTTGCACGTTCTTTTGCCGTGATACGGACGCTGTGACAATGTTTGTACATAATAATTTGGTCTTAAAACTGGAGTAGTCAAATAAAGACAGATTTTGGTGTTTTAAAATGGGTTAACCCTGGTCCAAACGAGGGCTGAAATGAGTTTTTGGAATATCGGCTGGTAGAATAAACAAATGCAAATACACGGGTACAAATTTATTACCGACAAACAGATTAACAGACAGACAGATGGACAGACAGACGGGCGGATATCAAAACAGACAGATATAGAGACGTATAGATAAAAAGAAAATAACAATTATGTATTAAAAAAAACAGACAGACAGACATGCATAGAGTCTATGACTATCTTTTAATAATAGTAATAATAATGATGATGATGACGATGATGATGATGATAATGATAACAATAACAATAATAATAATAATGATAATAATAATAATAATAATAATAATAATAATAATAATAATAATAATAATAATAATAATAATAATAATAATAATAATAATAATAATAATAATAATAATAATAATGATGATGATAATAATAATAATGATAATAACAATCCCTCTTACCTAATAACACCATAGGCCCAGTTGCTATTAAGAGATGAATCTACAAAAAAGTAATGCCGCGTTCTGTGTGGAAAATTGAGTAATAAACGTGGCAAGGTACTGTTTCCCAATAGGGAATTATTTTTTCCGGTAAACCGTGACGTAATTTCGGACAAACAAATAGTACTTTGTGCATGTTGTTATAGAATATCATAACTTCAAGCCGTATAATCGATTCAAAATTAAACGAGAAAAGTTACCTTTGTTTCGCTTTAATTTTACATAGGTAAAAGTAACGATTCTACCTAAAAATAAACCAAAACAACCGTAACTATTCTCGTTTAATTGTGAATGTATTATAGTTACGAGATTGTGTAACAACACCGACGGTTTATCAAAACATAACGGTAAACCCAGTATATTTTTAGCACAAAACTACAATAGTATAACTCTAACGCGCTATTGTAAACATTTTTGGGAAAAACCAATACTTACCTGTAGGAGGGGCAGATTAATGATCAATTATCTATGTGTTTTAAGTGATTAATTTGAATTGTCGTCATCATGTTAACCATGTCTGCAATGGTCTATTGGATACATTAGTGGTTTCTAAATCTCTGTCACATGAGGCGGTATGCAGGTGGTGGTTCGAGGCTAGGGACGAGCATAATGTTTTTTAATGGTTACTTTCCAATGTATAGTTTTATGCATATTTAGCTTATTGCTTGTCTCATTACAATACTTCAAATGATTATCGTTTGTTATCGTTATTTTAGCTTTATAATGCTTTTTTCTCTCTTTTTAATTTTTCCTCGTCTATTTTAGTAGTGATTATTTATTTGACATCATTTCATTTTTGTAACTTACAATTTTTCATCATTTTTCAAAACGTTTTCACAAATAAAATCTATGACAACAAAACGACAACAAATGGCAAAAATCTAGATACTATCTGTCTCCGAGTAATCGCAGCACCAAAGGAGCATGTGTCCCGTGCACGATCTTTTAAAATAAAAGTTTCTCAGAGTAAGAAAAAAAGATATCGGTATACAGAGGATTCGAACCAGGGTCGCAAGATTGATGGTTATTGTACTTTCAGTCAGTCGATATTACCTGCACTTCTTACGTAGGACGAATTAAAACATTATATAAGTTATGCAATGATCACCTGGGCTACGGTCTATTGCGTTTCGAGGTGACCAATCTGTTTACAATAATAAAGCGAGCCCGATAATGGTCACAATATCGCGTTTTATCTATACCGACCGAAAATGACAGTGACGTGGGCTAATGTTTACTACTTGACAACCAATCAACTCTGTTCGTATTTGTAACGGTGCAAATCAGACGAATTGATTGGTTTTGCAGTAGTAAACATCAGCCTACGCCACTGTCGTTTTCGGCTGGGACTATTGTAATTGCTGTTTGAAATATTTTGCAGACGACAAAGTGGCTCTGTGCAGACTTTATTTGTTCATAATATAGAACAGAACGCATTGTTTTATCGAAATGTGATTTGTTTATGCTTTTTATTTCAAATTTAGTAACGTCAATGTCATTTCTCACATCAACCAATTACCAAACCGCAAAATTTTAGACTAAACGGAATCAAAAGATCTTGCAGACGACAATTTCAAGTGAATAAACTTTAAAACCTTTTGGTCATTCCCGGTAGAAAATATTGTGGGAAATGAAGACATTGCTTGTCACAAGCAATTTCGTCATTTTCAAAAATGTTTTGCAAAGTCATTATCTTGCAGGTGTCAAAAAGGCGCTGTTTTGTGAGAATCGTTTGAAATAGTTGAATTCTTGGTCAAACGCCGAGACAGACTTAGACTATTGAATAAGTACACAGCTCTTTACAAGACAATAGAATCTTAGAAATCGCTGCTTTTCATCGAAAACCTCGTAACTGCAGCAAAAACATGCTGCAGTTACGAGGTTTTCGATGAAAAACGACGAAATGTTGTAGCATGAGCGTCAGTAAGTATATGAGTAAATGCTGGTAATCAAATTGTTCTTCGTTTATATTCAATGATTGTTTATTATTTAAAAATGTGTTTGGACAGACACAAGAATTGTTTTAGAAAAAGTCAACAACTTCAAAAACCGACAGATATGTTGACTATCACAAAAAGAAAACTGTTGCAGATAAATGTATTTATGATAGCAAAGGAAATCTTGAGACAGAAGGAGAAAATCAGTAGTATGTATTTTCTTCTTTTGCCTCAATATTTTCACAAGCCCTTTTCACTTTAGACGTCAAGGCCAGGGACCCGTATTATCAACGATCTTACTCACGATGGATAATCACGTGATACAACAATTTTCAGAAAATCTTCAATAATTTTGTTAATATGCAACCGATTTGAATTCGGTATGAAGCAGAGAAGGTGGACAGACGTCACGCACTAGAAGGACGTGGTGGATTTTTGATTAATCAGCTGATAAAAAAGTTATTGAAGATACACCAACATTTTGGTTTTTCTTCAATAACTTTTTTATCAGCTGATTTTTAAAAAAATCCACAACGTCCATGTTATTCCTAACATTTTTCCACCTTCTCTGCTTCAAACCGAATTCAAATTGATCAAGTATTGACAGATTTATTGAAGATTATTGGAAATTCTAAGTCACGTATATTATACACCGTGTTACTGTCACTTTTTTGTGTAAACTACGTAACAAAACAAATGAGAGTCGTAAAATCGTTGAATATACGGGCCCCGGGTCTTGTTCGGAAAAGGTCTAAATAAAAATCTAAATGTTTGAAAACTTATTTTTTTATGATAATACTAGGGCCGTATTCTTTGAATATTACGATTACCAATTGACCTTGCACAGATTAACCTCTATTAGCATGAATTATACACGTCACAAGTTGGATAAAAATAGATTCGGATATATCCGTGTATGACAGACTAACAAAGCTTTTATTTAAAGAGTTTTATTACGCTGGTCAACGTCATTGCAGATTTGTTTCATGTTTTGATGTTAAGCGAGTTTCTACGAAGCTGAAGATCGTGGGTTCGAGACGCACGTAGAATATTTTTTTTCATTTTGAATTATAGTTGCACTTGATTTTACCTAGGTAGGCCTATATTCTTGTATCAAAAAGTATATAATTTCATTTTAAACTATTTTATTGCAACGATATGGCTTTTTAAATTTGGTGTTTTTCCCTCAAAATTCAAGAATTTTATTCTCATTTCATATTTACAAAATCAATTGCAAAACAATAGCACCCAAACCTTATCATCTTCAGAGTCTGTGTCATCTCTAGGATCTATTGGAAAGCTGTCGATATGCTGGTCCATGTAATATTGTCTCTTTCTTTACATTTTCTATATGTGTGTGAGTTCGTCTAATGACCAAATACGCGGACCTCTTACGTAAACAATGTAATATTGCACAAGACCAACGTGATATCGCGATGAAAAAAAAAAAAAAAAAAAAAAAAAAAAAAGAAAAAGAGGCTAAAGAGGGATTTAAACTCGGATCGCCAGATTCAAAGACAACGACCTTTTCCTAATCACGCATCGCATTTAGGTAGGAGGGCCAAAATAAAACTTCTATAGGTTTGTATCTTTCCGGAAACAACCGAAAAACCTCGTAAATTGACGAATGTGAACGAAGAATTATTTATTGAACATTAATTTATGCTTTGCATAAGGTCAGTGCCAGGTCATTTGGTAATTTTAATACCAACATAATAATTATCGATCGACATTTTATCCTTTCAACGATATTAAAAAAATAAATAAATGAAATAAAAGAATGGACGTTTCTATTCAAAATATGATGCATACGGCAAAATGGGCGCTGATAAGGAAATTAAGGAAATGGTTTGTGTACAATGTAACGTAAAACAATTGAGAAAAAGTGAGAAAATAGATGTCAAAACCGGGTCTTGTTTGGAAAAGTGTTCACAATGCTTTTTGATCGATTATTTTTTTCAAACGCACCGTTGGATGAGTGGGGACAGAGAAAACCTTTATTTGATTTTTTATTGAAGATACAAGAATTGACAAATCTACAACTTTTGTCATTATTCATATTCGACAGTGATTCTTTTAAAGGTAGAATATCCGTAATATTGCCATTTTGAGATTCATAAAACATCTGATTTTTTTCAGCGGCGTCGTTACGTATCCAAACCTATTCGGGCGCGGTCGTTAACATTCGGCGGTGGAACGTTCCAGTGCCGAATGTTTACGACTGCTCCTCAATGAATCCGGCGGCGCACGAATCTCATTGGGGGTATACTACCTCAAAACACATCGATAAATGTTATCTATACTGGTATAAGATTAACACTTTAAAACACGGTGGTTAATCACGTGTCACAGAATTTCAGAAATCCAGAGCATGTATTCTTTTTATCAAATCTCAATAAATAAACGAAGACTGAAGTTCGCAATATTTTTAATCATTTCAAGGCATGAGACAGGGAGGAAATTTGTAACCATTTTTGTTTCTACTCTTCCTAAATGATAATTATGGAAATGTTTTATATCAACAAATATATATATATAAAATCAATATAAACTGTGTGACTCCTTCTAATCGATATTTGTTTTGCTTGAACATAAAATGTCTGATATTACTAATATACAGGTTTTCAGAACCCACAGAATATAATACTCTGTTATTGAAACGGACAATGACATGTTTCAGGATGGTTTAAACTGCAGATGACGAATGACACTAGTTAATGTTACTGTCTTGGACGTACACGCCGATGACTAAACCTTTCCCACACATTGACGCTTTTGGACGCCCCTCAAAAGAAAGGCTTTGGTAGACATTGTGGAAAATGAAGAAATTGCTTGTGTCAAGCAATTTCTTCATTTCCCACAATGTTTTCTACCAAGAAAAACCAAAATGTTAAATTTTGTTCACTGGAAATTGTTGTCCGCAACACCTATAAATTTGGACAAGGCTAAAATTTTTGTTTTGGGGTAATGGCTTAAATTGTCAAGCTGATGAATTTGTCCGTAGCTCACTATCCTCGCAAGCAGGATAACCAAAAAGCCAAACTTTGTCACGTCTCGTAAATTGCTCTAACCTTTCGCTATCGATGGTTGGAAGTCTAATATTGCGTCAATTCCTATCGATGTTTTCCTTGACACATCCTAGACTGTCTTTCAGGGCTTTAGCTGAGATCTTTAGTTCACATCCATTCATACATGTACGATCCTCTACACTCATTTTCATCTTACTAGAGTTGCAGGAGAGCGGCTGTATGTGCACGACGCTATCGTCTTCGTTACAGATATCCCATAGCTGATATCACAGAACTCCTCATAGTGAAAGTTACGTTGGCGAGCGCTGTCAGATGAAAGGTTCATGTGACCCGCCCTTGCATGAGCCTATGTGACCAGGCATAATCGGGCGAAAATGAATAGATGAGAGGAGAGGTTGAAACAAGCTAATGAAACTAAGTGAGTGTTAATCTTGGGTAATAAATGTGACCCGTAACGCTAAAAGGGACCTTATCCGAATACCCAAAATCCAAATTTTGACAAAGTTGTCAGACTCATCACAGGTCAATCAGATCACGTATGCGAAAAATGAGCATATATTAAGATAGGGAAAACATTCCGGGTTTAGAAAATTACATAAAAGTGAAAAGTGTCGGCCCTAGTCTGGCTGCGCGGACTGCGCAGACTGACTAGGATCGATATTTTTCACACACCCGATAAGGTCCCTTTTAGCGCGACGGGTCACAAATGGTAACATCCCAATTGGTCTACTCCCATTTCGTCTACTGTATTTTAAGTGCATTGAGTCCCAATTCGTCTACTGTCCCAACTCGTCTACTTTCGCGTCAAATCATCAATAAACAACATTATTTTTGTTATAAGAAAAGAAATTACATAAATATATTCACAAATGAATTAAAAATGCAAACATTTTGATAAAAATCATATAATATAATATTGATAAACAAAATATGGAATAGTAGACGAAATGGGACTTATGCTCAAAATAGTAGACGAATTGGGAGTAGACGAATTGGGAGTAGACGAAATGGGATTAAACCTCACAAATGTGTTGATAGACCCGAATTGTCCGTTGTCGTCAATCTGCTGTATCTTTTTCTATTTCTAACATTTTCCACCAGCTTTGTAAATGACGATCTTTTCTGTTTTTCGCCGGAATTCATTCATTGGAAAGTTAGAGTAGTTCTCCACGAAGAAGAGTTTGTAGGAAACTATCATTGCATCATCACGGACAAAAGGCAATGCATGTACAGAAAGTTAATCTAGTGGGTGTGGCAGTTTGTCCAAAATTACACTTAAATTTCTGTTTTTGACTTCATTCGCATTATTGAACGTTCGTAAACCAAGGCTATCAAATACAGTCTTGCAATAGTTGTTGATACCTAGAACAACACTCGTGTTCATTTTTTCTCGATACGAATCCGGATGGAAAGCAGCTCGTTTGTGTGGGCTGTTGGCTATTAGCGGAGCAAGTATAGATGTCTTAACGTATTTAGTCATTCTCATGTTTAGAAACTCGTACAATATTTTGGCCGTTCTATTCGGGTCGTAGAAATCCTCGTATTGTATAATCTTTATCCTGTCTGGAAATCGAGTCTTTAATTCTAATGCACTTGCTAAGTCGTTTTCAATTCGTTTACACAGGACTTTGGCGTCGTCGTTTATGGTATTTCCCTTTACGTAATGATTCCCAGTTTGTTGTCGACTATTGATGGTTCCTCTGGGGTCACGAAACACTTGAACAAGTTTCAGGCGTTTATGATTTTCTAAAAGGTACTTGGCGTGAGAGGTGTCCATACGAAGAACCTTGGCCGACCTATGTCTTGTAGTATTGCAGCGTTCAATCCACTTGTTATAACAGTCTCTGGTAGGATTTGCTGGACATCTGCCACATTGCGCCGTGTTATTTGCAGTGCCACGACGTGCTTTATCTTTCGCGCATTTATGACAACTCTTGACAGAGCCCATGCAGTTTCTAAATATCGCACCAGACCTTCCTGAAAAAGAACGAATGATTATTGAATCGTTGATAAATTGGTTAATTGAATGGGGGTTAACGCATCTTTCAACTTCTATGTTTTTTTTCGCATCGGTTGGAAAATCTAACCATGGATTCCTGTCGTTTCTCTGTTTCTCTCACCAGTATTACCACGACATCAAGTTTGAGCTAATTGCCACCTTACCAACCAACTTCAGACAAATGGCAGAAAAGATTTTTTCTACGGCTGGGGATCGAACCAGGAACCTTATCAATGTGAGTCTAATGCGCTACCGGTCGTTTTGATGACTTATTTATAAATATTTAAAATAAACTTAAAGATAAACTTCTGTGTAATAACAAAATAAAACAGTCTATGGTTTTAGAGATTGGGGAATACTGTTGCTTCAATGATTTTAAATGGGTAATTCTAATGGGGTGCGTTCCATTGGCTGTTGCAAGTGTGCCAAACAGTCCGGTACTAAATGGAACGACACAGAACAGTGGTCGGAACATGTTCTGCTCGTTCCCGGAGAATAGAGTTTGCAAGCACATGTATTCGGCAATTGTTGATAAATTGTTGCAAGTACTTGTTCAAAGAGCTCTTTACTTTTGGAGAATGCTGCGTCATTGGCTTAATTGTAAACCCGGACAAGACTTCCTCTTTAGTCTCTTTCTTTGTATTAATTACCTGAAAGTACGGGCGACCCGTGTAAGCCGGGGTTGAATCTGTTAAAATATTCTTTAAGATTACACTTGTAGAAATCTAACAGAAACTTCAGACTTTGTTGAACCGACTGTGATGATACGCTCGAACTGAAATGAAGATCGACAATAATTTAAGCACTGTCAAAACTGAATTAGAATATTGGTTAGCCCATTTTAAAGTAAATCCTGGTTTTGTTATCATGAAGGTTTTAGAGAAAAGAAAAGAAGCAATGCTTACAACCATGTTCTCATCCGTAGAAAACACAATAACTTCCCAATGCAACAAATGCAATTAACGATTGTCGCGATTTGTCATTTGTTATTTGATACATAACAAAATGTCAAAATCAATCTAAGACGCGCGCTAGGACACGGAACAGAGCTCCATTTAAGACCAACATAGATGTATGCACACTCTGCTAATGATGTGTTGCAGTTTTCTTTGGGTTTTGTTTTCTTATAGCAATTGTGAGATGGAAGGATGACTCTTGATTAGACTGCATTCAGGCACAGGTTAATATACTGCTATGCAGGTCTCACATTTACCCTTTCCCAAACAAGACTTGCTTGCGACGCACCGAATAGTAAATGAATTGGGAAAGTGTTGAGACAAAAGAAAAAAATCTGACAAACCATCACTGTGTAATTTGGTCTCAATATTTTCTATGGTTTATTTACCACAAATTATTTCTCTATAAAGATCTCTTATATCGTCTACACAAACTTTCAAGTTAGATCAATCTTTGTAACCGTGTGGGAAATTGTTAAATCTATTTTCGATAACTTACATATTTTTGCAACCATCTGTGCCGTAATTACAAAGAAGCTGTCCTTTGGAGTGGAATTTCCATGTATGGGTTACCCACAAAGGTTCGTACCAGTAGAATGTATCGTCTCGGGCACCAAGAATTTTGCCGATAAAAGTCGAACCACTCCGCATGTAGGTCAGGATAATGACGTCATATGGGTCTGAAGTAAAGCAGTTAGGCTGGTACCATATTATTTATCAAATGATTTTTGTCATCGACCATTTGCCAAATGACCCAGTCAAATGAAAGTGGTGGCTATTGCAAAGATGGTGTTTTGTAAGAGAGTGGTAAACTTGTAGAAAAATACGTATTTTAAAAGTGATTCAATTAATGTTTACTTGTTTTTATCCTCTACAACCTGAACGACTTGTTAATTACGGTTATTAAAAATACCTGCGTCTTCGGGACCGTTATCAATATCGTTGTTAGTCCCTCCTCTATTAGGGTTGTTTGTTTCTCCTCCATTCACAAGATAGGCTAGTGGCAGTTTCTCCACAAAAGTCCTTGTGTCTGAAATGTATGCAAAGCTTGAAACAGAAGTACATAAAAGAGGGAGTATATCTTACGATAAATGACATGACCGAGTATCTCTAGCTAGGAGTGCTCTTGTTATATTGAAACAAATAATATCTTTATCAACATCTACAAGAAGTTTGTCATCTGCAACAGTCTGAAGTCAACCATACTTAATGTGATATTCATCGTTACAAAAAGGATTTTTTATATTCAAATATGAGATTGTAAAAACAGCAGCAAGAACAACAACAACAGCAACAACAACTAAAGTATAGCCCGTACATTGGGTGTCACATAATTAAGCATTTAGTGGTACATAATAAACACGGCATCTATAAGTAACGTGACCTCCTACACTGTACACAGATTTTATCGCTCATACCGATTGATTCAAACTCTGACGTCATGCTTCCAATATTGAACTACAAATGTACATACGAGTATTTAATGTATTTTGACGTCATTTACTGTGTCACTCTTATTATTTGGCATTAACCAATAAAAGTATACACATGGGCCTATATAGCGATCACGCACATGGTCACGCATCTAAGCAATAATAATCACCCAATGGAATAAAACCTTCGGGTTATTCCTGTTCTATTTTTGGTCAATGATGGCACATTGAGGTTTCATGTAACGAATATTTGTATAATATCTTTTAATTGTCATGCACTTTACAGCAAACTATGGAATAGTGAAATACCGCCAAGGCCCCGAGATATGACAAGATTCGATATCGTCATAACAGAGCTTGATCGTTTCGATGTAAAACGTACTAAACAAAGACCGACGGAAAGAGAATACGCACATGTAATCCTATGTCATGGTAACCTTAAGGGGCCATTAATACTCCCAGTCCTAAATCCCTAAATGATCAACAGAAGTTGACTTTTAGCATGTTGTCAGATCGCTTTTTATTCAGCGAAGCTCTCAGCCTCACTGGCTTAAGTACACAGAATATAATATACAAATTGTTCAAGTTTTTTGACGATTACTTCATAACACCAAAAACCAATAATCAATCCGCTTGAGAAAATAGTTCTAGACTGGTGAAAATTATTGTATTAAATTGCGCAAGTGGGGCGCCGTAGTCTAGTGGTAGGACGCGGGCTTAGGGATCGAGAGGTCATGGGCTAAAATCCTGCCGAGGTCACGGGAATTTTTCTGAGCAAAAAAGTTACCCCACGTTGCTCCTCTTCATCCAGATGTAGGCTATAAATGGGTACACGGGAGAGTTGAAAGTCGATGTGCTGTGGCTGCCGCAGGCGCCGGTGTAACGTAGTAAAGTGACCCCCATAGAATACTGACCCACAGTCACTATTCTATATAGAATACTGACCCACGGTCATAATATTATGACCGGGAGGTCATAGTATTATGACCTATCCACACGTAGAAAAGTGACCCCTCACGTAGAATTGTGACCCCCCCCCCCATCAAATATCGACCCCCTTCCCCACATTCACACCAAAAGTCTAACTCTTATATAAACCCGTACAACATAACTATTTCCATCGGAGGTGCAATGGCACTCGTCTGTGCATGCGTCTGTCCGTAGTGTTTTGACCGCAACTTTTCATTCATTATTGGGCGAACCCGATTCAAACTCGCTGGTTAGACGCTTCCATCGCATCTGAATTGATTTGACCTATTGGCGTTTAACGCTGTTTTCAACTGATATGTTCATATTGCGGTGGCTGGAGCACATGATATGGATTCCTGGTATTTCTCGCATCCGTACTACCAAAAAGTACAAACAGAGCCTCTAGCTGCTCTCTCATATATGATTCACACTATTTGGTGAGAGACAAATGACTTTTGTCAAATGTCAGAATGGATACATGCCGAGCCAGGTTCCAACTCACGACCCCTTGATTGGCAGACTACGACGTTACCGACTAAGCCATCCGGTCTCAGAGCATCTGTATTGGTTCTTAATCGTATGTACAGTGAGTAGGCCCACTGTATGTCCATGGATTACGAACTACTATCGATGTATATTTGTGTAGAAAGGACAAATAATTTTAAAATGTTTCTGACCGAAAATCACGTGTCCTTCAGCGTTATGAGTTCGAAGCCTACCAGAGTTATGTATGTGTGTCTGCATACGCACTTTCCTTCTTGGCGGTTGCATATTAGAGTGATTCTGCTAACATTTAGTCACTTTAGCGAGATAGTTATATATAGTCCATGAGCCAGGACCCGAATTTTGGCCGATTGGTACCACTCGGAGGGAGTAATTCTTTTTGCACTTTTTGATTAGTCTGGTATCTATACTTCATGTTTCAGCATGATAGCAATCTCAAATCGGTAGCTTAAGCCCCGAAAAACGCTTCTTTTCAAGGGTACCCTTTACAGGCAAAATTTTCATTGGTTTTCTAGTGAAACAACACATACATTTCTCCAACCCTTAAACTCATTCAAATACAAAAGTCTTTCTTCATAACTGAAAAACAGTACAGAGTAGCATATTATAAGGTTTTCTGTTCGTCTGAAATGTCATCTGGAGGACGATTTTAGTGTACACAGAGAACTATCTATACATGATACGAATTACAAGGAAAAAGTGAAAATTATAGTGTTTTTGGACACATAAAGTCCGCTTTCTGATGAAAATGGACTGTAATTAGTATTTTGATATCAGGTGATGCTAAATAGATATACATATAACAAAATAGCATGGATAGCAATGCCGACTTAATTGCCATTACACTACCAGAAAGTCAAAAAACATAAACGCTTACCATTTACATTTTATTCATTTTCTTAATGTAAAACTAATTCCCACTACGAATAATTCACATGAATAATGCTTACAAACAATTCTTTAATGATAAACATGTAGAAAGCTAGGCCTAGTTTGAAAGTGTACGCAGAGAAGCTAGCTTCTCGCAAGATAAAAAAGGAGTGAGGGTTAAAGCCGGATATATTCCATTTGCGGTTCTGGTTCGGGAGGATGACACAAAGTCATTGTTTTAATGTTATTCTACTGTGGGACAGTCATTAGAATACATGTTCAGAAAAATGTACATCCATAAAGCATTGAAGAAAAACGTTTTTCCATGTGCAGTTGATTCGTGAAGAAAGACGGATTATCAATACTGCTATATAATGTATGCTATTTCTTTACTGAAATCCAATGCGGATATTCAAGCGGATAAGGCATCATTTAAAAATAAAGAGCCCCTCTAGAGTGCACACCTTCGTCTTTTGCCTTTTGTTCGGATACATTTGCACAATGAATACAAAAAATGTAGGCTATTGGCATGCTTTTAAAAGCAATTATGAGGACTGACATGCAAATCGGTAGTGTTTCCTAATATATGTACAAATTCTTTCTACGTACATATTGCCTTAATACAGCCACTTGGATTGCAAATTGAAGTTCATGAATTCAGGAAAAAGTACACAAAATATTGTATATACAACATATTAAGAAACATTTGTAGTTAACTACAAGGCTATCGCCTTTGGTGTGTACTTATACAAATGTTACAAAGGAGGTATTTTCAGCAAAACTGTCATGAAACTAGTCTATAATTAGAGACCTAGCATACATCTTAAGTGTATTAAAAGCGTTGTTGTGCAACAGAATTAACATTAATCCAGGACATCTGAATATGTATTGACCCTACTTCGGTTATGATTTCTTAAGAAAGACGCTAAACTAACATAGGAAGATGCAGTTGTCCCGGGTTTACTTCAGTGCACTATACTCTGTAGCGTGGACATATCACTACAGCAGTAAAGTATTTTAGAATACAAGATATAATGCAGTGCAAAAGAAATATTTACGAGTAAAAAATAAAGTTAAGTGTTGAATAAACGATGAGACTAGAGATAAAATTGATTACATTGATACAAAAGCTGTTGAAAAAGGTCACACTACCTTTCTGAAAAATAAAACCTAATTCCATGTCAAATCAACATAGCAAAGTTCAGTTGTAATCTTTCGTGAATGATGCATATTGTAAGTAAAATGGGCTAGAAAGGAAGAAAGAATCACTACATGGACTGTTATACAATGTACATAGACATTCACAATTTATTTATGTGAAGTAAACAATGATAACACAAAGAGAGTAATATGCAAATGTAAGTATTTAGGTACCAAAACAGATGTGTTGAATTGCAATTACAACATAATGCAAGAATTACGAATTGATATTAATCAACTTCTACCCAAAGCTTCTAACTGTCATGTGCAAGGCCATAATCATAACCAAACAATCGAAATCACACTAGCATTTAGCCTGACAGCAATTGGTATTTCAAATGAAGAAATGCAGACATGTTGATACAAAGAAAAAAGTAAGAATCTAGTATACATAACAGGGAATGTGTTTTGTGACTTTTGAGCACTTAATAGCTATGAATATTAGACATTTGAAGTTCGTTTATTAAATTATTAAAGCATGTGATTCATTTATTGTAGATATGCAAATATGAGAGAGAATGGGATCACGATAAAAGTAGTCTCTGTTATAAATATATGAAAAAATATGGTCAATCAGAGGTAGAGATTTTCCATGTATCCAAGTCATCAGCAAATTTGTCAGTTGGTGCTTTAGACAGACTCAATTAAAAAAAACATTTGAAAAAAAAAACCGATCCAAAGTTATTTTGCTGTGTTCATTGATAAATTAAGTGCGTATTTTAATTAGCATCAATATTTTTTTTTAATGATTTAGGAGTTAATATAAGAAAAGAAGTATAAAGCGTTGATTGAAAAGCGAACTATTGGGGCAGAATGAAATTTAATTTCTCCGCATTGCGGATATTATCAACTTACAAACTAATTGTAGTATTTTAATCTTAATCAGATAAAAACCATCATTACTGAATAATAAGCAAAATAAGGTTTGTGACGTTGAAGAATGTCATACATCATCAGTTGGTATTTATAAGTCCAATTACCCACGAGAATGACAATTTCGAAATTATAAAGTTATGTAGACAACGAAGTTGTTCGGCACTTGGTGCATTTACGTAACTAGTCAAGTTAATGAGTGGTAAAGGTTTTTACATCTTAGTGTAAATGAATGTTTTAAATATATCTTGTATGTAGGATAATATGGCTAGCTGCTACGAGCTTGTCCGAAACTTTTAAACCGGCTTACCCCTCCCAGTTTATTGGCCAAAATGGATAATACTAAGAACACGGTTGCACATGTTTCTAGTCCTGGAGGCTTAAAGTACTAAATAAGATTGCCCAAGTTGATGGGGAGTCTACCCCTTCTTTTACAGCAATCTGATATTGGGAAAAGTGCTTCCAGTGAGAGTGAGACAGTTTAAGGGGATTAGTTGACTGCTGCTGAGGAGACTGGTTAGGGTAACAATACGTTGATTCCTAAAAATCGGATATCAGTGAACTGTTAACAAGGTGGTAGGAGTGTGTAGGGTTGGAAAGGCTATGGGACTTTTATATGAAAAATACAGCAGGTGTGAGAATCAAAAACGTTTGATATGCCCTCATAAACAACTTGTTTTGAAGCATGGGATCATAAACAAAGCCGCTAAACAACCACAAACTTGCATTCTCTCCTACACAGATGAAAGTCACACCAGAAGTGACAAGTTATGGTAACTATTTAGAGGATTATTAAATCGAGTTTCAATTTATATAGATCTGATGAATCTGTTGCTCACAACGCAGATTCTATGAAACGTTTTCATTTGTCTAAAAGAGATGGTGAATGAGAAACGATTGATTAAAAATTACGCCACTGTGATTATAAAGACAGGGGGTGCTGTATTTGCTTTTGTTACCACAACTTCAATCACTTTGACCATTAGTTACCAATTATATTTCAATCACTTTGTTGTTAACATATGTGTGGTGATATGGATCCTAGAGAACTTTCAGACTCTTACAAAATGAAAACAAAAATTTACCCAATCATTTGAGTATGTATCATAATGCATTTTGTTATGATTCATGCCAAATAAACTAGAACACATATGCATTTGAATCACATTTTAATGCATATGTACGACAGAAGAAGTTTAAATCTAAGTCAAATGATTATCTAAAGTATATATGCATATATTTTATCTATATGTTCATCATTTCTCCTGGTGAGCTGGACACACATTACCTATAGTGATTTTCAGTGACAAAAACCATTGCACTAACAACTGGTATGTCAGGATCCATTGACTGAATCAAAATCACGAATACCAGAATCAGCACATGTATACAATATGATAATATACATGTATAGCAGACATTTTAGAAAAATTGCTATTGCAACGTAATACGTACATACAGACAAGGAGACTTAGAAATGGGAAAAGGACTATACACATGTTATACAATCACCTGGCTTATAAAATTACACTGTTCTTAATAACTCTATTCTGTAAGTATGCAATGTACATCTACGGACTTCGCTGTCGACATACATATAGATTCTGTCTTTTATGAGGTCAGGGGGTTTTATTCGTTCATGAACACTGCAACATATTTTCAAAACGAAATAAAATTGCAAAAGTACTACATGTATCTCATTTCTTTTTTAACATAGAAATAAGTTCCCTCCGTACACTTTGATTATCATTCTTTGCATAAGTAATCTTCGTCTAATCATCATAGTTTATACAAACTAGGTTTATTAGGAAATGAGAATGTTATATTCTTACTTAAAAGCAGAAACAATTGTATTCTGTCATAATTACATAATTGAGCGCGAATCTGGAAAATGGTCCCTTATATAGCATTAGAGTCAGTCACATTTCAAGATCAGTGCATGCTTTTAGTGAAGACAGGCAGACATCCATGCTGCTATAAATACAATTGCAACAGGTCACTAAGGATCTAGTGGAGAACAGCAATGATTCCTGATCAGACTGCATGTATACGCAGGCTGAATTGGAACCATATTTGACTCAAAAGCCTTAAGGGACCTTTTTTCCGTATCCTGACTCATTATATTGTACATGTATTATATTGGGTTATGATTAGATTTATATGAAGAACAATATATCCGATAAAGAGAGTTTTTGTACATATATATGACAAAAGCAGCAAATTATTTCGCATATTGATTGTATCATTGAATAGGGGGATATCGGGTTCTACCTTTGTTGCTACATGATTTACATTATATATCGTATATTGGCATTGGGCTATATTTTGTTGCGTAAAGTATAGCTTCATTTATTCTATGTGGTCATTCAATTTAGTTACAAACCGTCAAATATTGTGCAATTGAATATATTTCCGGTAATTATTTTCTAATTTGCATTGATTGGACATTCAACTGAACATATGAGGCCCCTTTATATATTTTTAAAGTAAAAATGCTATTGAGTTCTGCATTCTTGCATTAGGCCTAACGTAAATTCTCCATTTTATATTAATATAGCACATATATGCATGAAATAGCCACCTAATGGGTAATCCATTTTTTCTGGATAAAAACACAGCGCTGTCAATAGATTAGCAACAGTTAGAAGCCTTAAAACACTCATAATATGCGTTTTAGTTTTTAGGTACGAACATTTCAGGGTCCGAATCGACCAAATGTTTTGGCCTTTTACAGCTTTTTCCCAGTGTTTTGTGTCACGAAACTGGCATGAATCGATGGATACGCATTTGAAAATATATTTAAGTGTAAAAATATTTAGCCACTTGCATTTCTGCTTCAAAGAATTGAAAAATTCACTTGAAAAAATCGTGCATTTCGTTCGGTGTAGGGGCCGACAAATTGTCTTCTATTTCACAGCCTACAGAGGCCTCATACCTGGGAACAGATTAAACAGTACTCAAAACTAGCGTTTTGAGAATATTTTGGAAGAGAAAATAATCACGACAAGCCTTTTGATAAATCAAATACTTCCAAAAGAAATCGCACATACTGACCAGTTTGTGGACATGTGAAAATGGGGTAGGTTAAGAAAACGTCGATTTTCTCAGCATAAGCTACCGATTTCAGACCGCTATCATATCAATTAGGTAACTACATATATCAAGCTGTTCAGAAAGTGCAATTAGAATTACTCCCTCCGAGTGGTACCAAAAAAGTGTCTGGCTCATGGACTAATAGGCTTCTGTATCTGATTAAAATCATGTGTTGACTTGACAGTAAATCAGTCAGGCCCGAGTAGAGGGTCATTTTTGTGACATTTTTCTTACCAAACAAATAAACGCTTCAGCAATTGGCGAAGCGATTTAATCCGAAAACTAGGTCACGATGACGTCACACTTCAGTGTAGAACCATCTGTTTGTCATGGGAAGGTATAAGTAACCCGTCACGCTAAAGGGGACATAATGGGAAGTCCTTAAAACTTCATTTAGAGAAATAAGTCAGACTAAAAAGGCGTCAAGCAGCTGTCACAATTGGAAAATAAAGATGAAAGATATGAAAAAAAAAAAAAAATAATCGAATATAGAATTTCAATAAACTCTATCTAGATTTAAAGAAATATAAAAAACTTCTACAATTAGGGCCCTTTTCCCATAACACAGCATCAAATTGAGAAACAGAGAGAAAAAGGTTCTTGACAGAATTTCACGAAGTTCTTATTGAAGTTTCGTCCAATTTGGTGCAAGAATTGTGGAGATTTTGCTTCGGGCAGACTTAAAGATTAGACGCAATGTTATTATACATTTAGTCCAATTTTCACATGCAAGGATTTTTGTACATGAATTATTAATTATATAAGCTACAGAACACCTCATTCATCACTGAAGAACAAAATTCATTAAATCATGTTCATTGATGAAGAGAAATTAGAGAAACACTAATTTCTACATTAAGGCCCCTTTTTCTGTGACGCAGCCTCAAATTGAAAAAAAAAAAAAAAAAAAAAAAAAAAAAAAAAAAAAAAAAACGCGAGAACACATACTCAAAAGGTATTCAGGGATTACACATGTGAAGTTTCATTGAATTTGGCCTAAAGGCTGCAGACATCTGACTGTATATAAACAGACGGACAGACAAACGGACGGAAGGACGGACGAACGAACGGAAGGATAGCATGGCGACTAAATGCTCTCTGAAACTTTTTTCGAGGAGCATAATAAACACGGATGTGATTTGCAACGATATGTATACATGTAGTGTATGTTAAATTTGCAATAAACTAGGTAGGGGTCAGTATTTTATAGATAAAATTAGGGGGGTCCTTATTTTACATAGGGGGTCAGTATTTCAAAGAAAGGTGTCAGTATTCTATATAGTGAAAGTCGCGCGAAAATATGGACCTAGTTCGTAATTTGAGACTATAAACCACCTTTTACTTTTACTATAGTAAAGTGACCGGGGGTCAGTATTCTATGGGGGTCACTTTACTACGTTACACCGGCTGTAAACAGCCGACTTGAAGCTTGACGATCGTGGAGTTAAGGTTTACGTGCTGAGAATGAAATGCAGAGCCAGAGGCGAAATTTGAAAAGTGCCGGTAATTCCTAATTTGTGTTACATTTCCATTCTAAATACAAATATAAGCATTTTGTATGGTTTAGAATTTTTAATTAATGCATACTTATGGGAATATTTGACAAAAATGTTCAAAATTACCTCCCTTGCATATGAAAATAGAGTGAAATAATATTTGTAAATTCTTTTCTTCTTAAAGCATAATCTTGAAATCCGGCCTGGTGAATCAACTTATGTGAAGTGTATTTACAAGTGTGTGTAATTTGATGCATTTCGTATGGCTAGAAAGTGGTGTTTTCATTCTCAGTTCGTAAACCTTAAGTGTGAAAGTTGCGCGATTATGGACCTAGTTCGTAAATTTGAGACTATAAACCACATTGACTTTACTTTACTTACATGTTGAAATATGTCGACTTCGCTTCACGCTATGTTTATTGTCTTAGAAATTTATAGTAGATTTGAAATTTATCTCTCAAAATCATTGAATTTAAGACCAGTTGCGGATCCAGAGGGGATTCGGGGGTTCAAACGAATGCCCCTCTGTAGCCTTGATATTTAATTTTCATACATAAAATCAGTCAAAATTGTGTATTATTAAAAAGAACCCCCCTATTTGTATGCTTGAACCCGCATTACAGAAATCCTGGATCTGCCACTGAAGACCGATCCAATTTGAGCTTTGTTTACAAACAGCATATTCGTCACTGAATATAAACACTGCAAAACTGCTAACGCGCCACTCAGATCTTTGTTAATGTTTTTAACGAATCTACAGAATGCGTTCAAAATTTACACGTGACGACAACCACCATTTGATAAAAAGGCTGTGAAAATTCATAGTAAATGCTATATATATATAATAACATGTTAGTGTCTTGTGATATCAAAGTTATCTGGCGAGGTTGGGAGAATTTATCATGACGAGGCTTTGCCGAGTCATGATAATTTCTACCAGCCGAGCCAGATAACTTTGATATCACCAGGCACTTACATGTTATTATATTTATCATGCTATCATCGAAAATCATAATGAATAAATAAAAATAGCTTATTTAACACGTAATTTGGGGTTATTCTAAGATTTTTAACGTATAAATTAATAAAATTATTGCGCAACGAAAAAAATCACACAGCAGTATGAAATCAAAATGTCGGCTTCCGATGAATATAGATCTAATTTCACTAGTCATTTACACGGCAATGTTTGAATCCAAAGAATTGTGAATATTGCAGTTGACTTCATTTGCATTTTATAGAAAGTTTTGTGTACATAACTGAATTCCAATGTCCGTACATTTATCGTCGCTTCGAAACAGATTTGGATCGGCATTGATGGTGGATCAGTAGTAAAATATTAGGCTATCGTCATGTACGTCATGTACGTGTAATTATCTTGTAATTTGTGTACGACAAGCTTTCAATTCAAAATATGCATACGCAGAAAATGATAAAACAACTGAAGAACAAATGAAACATAAAGCAATGTTCAGAACGTACCTTTATATTGGTTACTCAATGACAGAACTTTCGGCTTGAGTCAAGAATCTTCACACACACATTTATTATGCTTTGTCATTCTTTCCTATGGGACATGTATGTCAGTTTCACTTTTCTCAACACAATATAATCTACACAAATCATTGTTTGTAAAAGCCTTTTATATCACTAAATAAATTTTCTATTCTCGAATGCTTATGTAGTTGGTATTTACTTGTAAATTCACAAAAACAAACTTGAAAATGTCACCACTGAAACGTCAACATACTAAAAACACAGATCTGCTCTACACAAATACATAGTATGACGTCACATGTGACGATGTCACAACTGTTTATGTCTTGGTCTAATTTTAGATCATTGGTGTCACACCAGTCAATTTTTACAAGTCAAATTATATGCAACGAGTTATGAATTCGTGAAGGCCCAATGATTTTTACAATTTTGAATTGGCGAGGTTTGAAAAGTAGTTCCAATGAGATCTCGCGAGAGTATGCAAATTAGTTCTAAAAATAAGTGACTGATATAACTTAATGTTATCGGACGGCTGATATCAGGTCAATGTTGACACAATAGCATGATAAAGTCTGTTCTGAAATATTGAACTTTTATTTCTAAAATTCATAAAGTCTGAAAATTAATTAAAATTGGAAATTCACACATAACTTTCAAACCTTTGGTATTGACTGAAAGAGCTTCTGTGTAGAAATGTTACCATTCCTTAACCCTTTCCCAAACAAGACCTTGTTTTGACGTTCCTGGAAGAAATGGCTTGGGAAAACATTGAAACAAAAGAAGAAACTGCTGATAACCAGCAGTTTCTCCTTTTGTCTCAAGCTGTGCCATATTTTACACAAATCCTATCTTTAATAACATCCATTTGTCATTTATGGCAGTTTTTGAAGTGGATTACCCTAAAATTTTGACGTTTGGGAAAGGGTTAAACAAACCGACGGCTTAAACACTTTTGTGGGCGCGTAATTTATTCCCGCAGAGGTAATGCTTCATCACAGTGTCGTTGTCATTGTTGGCGTCGACGGCGACGTCGGTCACCTAGACAGAACCGTATCGGTCTATATCTTATGAACTGTATAAGATACAGTCTTGATATTTCACACATAAACAGGCCCCACCAAGACCTTTCTACAGTAACGACCGAGTGTTCCGAATAACTGAAGCTTTGTCCCTTAAACAACAAAATTCAGGACTGATTCGACAGCAGCTACAGACAAAGAAATATTGGAAAAAGAAAATTTGGTGTCACTGCTGGAACATACGTTTTCTAAACATAAAATATTGAGTGAAAATAACAAAAAGTAAGTTTTCATTTTTTTCTCGTCTAAAAGAAGGGAATGATGTGGCTCAAAATATTAAGCTCTATGTTTAAGTCAAGCGGCAGTGAGTATGCAAGGGCAAATCTCGCGGGAGTCGGTGGTGGGTGGGTCGTTGGGGGTCGGGACACTCCGGCATTAGTCCACTGTGTTGTAAGCTGTCCGTTAGATTTGTGTAGTTTGTATGGAAGTTTTGAGTGGTCAATCAAAGATGGCGTCCGTGGAAAATCGTGAGAGGTGGGTGTCTTAGTTTTTCGTCGATAATTTCCTTAAATGGCCGTATCTTGTCTTGATACTGATATCATCGCACAGGAGAAATGTATACCTATTCACGGTGCTATATAGCCAAGCATGAGTGTTGTCCTATCGCTTTTGGTCGTAGTGCAAAGACAGCCCAACACGGAAAAAAATTTTTGAAGCGAGAAAGTTGGCCTTTTAAGGATGATTACATAGTAAACAGCGAACTAGGGAACAAACTAATACTCTAACTTGGATGATTTTAACATGCTCTTTTCTATGGTTACTGTTATTTTAAACAAAAACACAGAATGACCACAAACTCTGTGTTTACTAAATGGCCAAACAACGGTGTAGTCACAATGAAAATATGCAGACACAACGGTGCAGTTTCTGTGTTATCTGTACGGTGTAGTTATTATTTTCATAACAATTTGTGAACGGTGTATACTTGGTATGTTGTATAGGGCGAACTAGCTCTAACAGCTAGCAGATCATATGCATCTCTGATTTATCCCCCTCAAATCTTTGGTCTTAGAAAACCCAGTTCTCTCCCTTGATGAAAACGCCAACATCCTCAAAGTAAACGAAAACAAAAGTTAAGGAAATATGCTGTTTCTCTTTTCTTCATTCACCTAAGCCTAAACAGTTCAATGTATCTTTAATTTAATTTTCGGAAGACATTTTTTGTTATTTGTTATTGAGTTAACATCTGACGGACATGATAATCACAAGGAATACCATCACAAAATATCAAACAAAACATGCAGTAAACGTCATTTTAGAACAATGTTTACTGACTTAACCTACGATGTGGGTGCAATGGTCAGTTTCTTGTTCATCCGTTCATTTGATTTGTAGATTCAAAATTTCGGCTCTGGCTTTGAATTTTTCAAACTGTTTTAATTGGTTATTACAATCAATTCTTGTAATTAATGAAATGATTTCAACTCATGGAGTATGATAATTATTAATCGACATGTATCTTGTTTTCATCTTGACCCCTCATTGAACAGTCCGATTTTACCCAAAATAAAGGATTCCATCAACAAAACATAAATTATTTATAAATAACAAAACATAAATTATAGAATTGTTTCTTAAAGATTTGGGCCTTTTTTTCGTCTTGTTCGACTTAAAGTAATCAAGTCTTGAAAATAGAATTACGGAACTGCAAAATTCGTTTTGGCATTTTCAGACGTAATTAACCTCTTAGAACTTCCGGACTGACAATTTTCTGACAAAGATTTTTTAGAACCACTCATAAAATGTAACCATTTGCAATGAAAAAGATAATATCCTATTCGCCAAAACCGTTTGACCATTGGAGTAAAACGCATTGATGTACTTCCAAGAGAGTAGAACTTACACACATCCATAGATAAATGAAATGAAATGTTTTCCATCGGGAACCGACCTTCCTTGACCATGTTATGAAAAGTTTTCATGTTATGAAAAGATAACCAATTACCAAATTGATCAATGCTTCTCAATGTCTTAATCACATCTATGAACAAACTATTCATTTTAGCCATTATTTGCATGTCTCGTGAGTCCCGATCCGTATCATCTGTTTCAGCACGTCCATTGGAAATATCAGGAATTAAGTTTTAAGAGATTTTTGAACGACCTTATAGGGTGTTGAACTTCGTATTTTTTATATAAAGGACTCATGCATACAAAATCGGGTATATCATCGATAGAAAGATTGTTAACTCGAAAATCCTGATTTTCTACGTTGATGATGTCTGTCTTGTCTATTCTATGCTCGCAAATGGGGATGATGTCCTAGTCTGACTTCTTGATAATATCCGGAATTATACTAAAGTTCCCTTGGCAGTTGAAAACGGCGTAAAACTCCAGTAAACTCAAACTATACTAAAGCTCAAACCTTTTTGGCCTGTCTGATCATTGATCTCCATCATGCGCACTTTTGATATCCGGCTGGAATGGTCTTATTACGAATGCTTCACAACCTTTTCGAAATTTCATTCGACATGACAGCAGTAACAAGTGAACAGCATGGAACTGAAAATAAAAGACAAAATAAAACAGACGCCGGCAGATTCTTGGTATTTTCTACCATTTGACCCTTACGGAATTGCTTTGACAAATAGCGAAGAAACTAGATTCTCTCTCTATTCTGATTAAAGTATATTTTGTAGACATATTGTCACCTTCTTTGCCGCGAATCATTTACAAGTCAGTCATATATTAACATAATTATTGAAGAATTTCGGTAGTAATTGTAAAACGTGATTCCAAGCCATGAAAACGTTATCATTAAACATTACAATATTATCATTCCAGAAATAATAAGTTGTGTACTGCTTTAAGTCTACACCGTTCACAAATGCATTATGTCTACACCGTTCACAATTTGTTATGAAAATATAACCACACCGTACATAAAACACAGAAACTGCACCGTTGTGTCTGCATATTTTCACTGTGACTACACCGTTGTTTGGTCATTTAGTAAACACGGTGTTTGTGGTTATTCTGGACATGTAAAATATCGGTAACCATAGAAAAGAGCATGTTAAAAACATCCAAGTTAGAGCAATAGTTTGTTCCCTAGTTCGCTGATTACTATGTAATAATCCTTCAAAGGGCAACTTTCTCGCCTCGAAAAAAGTTTGCCGTGTTGGGCTGTCTTTGCACAACAACTGAGTACGACAGGACAACACTGGTACTTTGATATATAGAACCGTGGATAGGTATACATTTCCCCTGTATAATGATATCAGTATCAAGGCAAGATACGACCGTTTAAGAAATTTATCGATGAAAAACTATGACACCTACCTCTCATGTTGTATTGTTGTCGCCATCTTTGAATGACTGCACAAACCTAACGGACAACTTACAACACAGTGTTAGTAGGAAATTAAATTTTGTATATATAAAATTAGGATCACGTTACATATTTAACACATTCAAAGGTGATACTTTGGCCAACCCCCACCTGGCAAATGGTCCTAGAATCGGCTTTGGTGCGTACATTAATATTTAAATGGACATTGTTGAAGAAAAGGGAAAAGCTATCGCCATTTGTTCTCTCTCTGAATGTTTTCTAATGATTTATAGGACATTAACAATTAACAGTAGCTTTCGTTTTGGGAAAGGGTTTACATGATATGATTTTGATGTCAAGTTTTAATATGTCTATTGTAATTATCAACTATAGATGTTAACCTGTAACAACTGTCGTCATGATATGATTTGATAACTTAAGACTCTGGAACTGTAATTAGAACAAACTCTTCTAGCATATAGATCTCTATGAAAGTTGGATATGTTGTAGACATTGATAAATAAAAAAAAACATTTTACCATCTTACTTCTTACTTTAAACGTTTTTTAACTCGGGGGGGGGGGGGGGTAACTGTTTGCATTGAAATTTTTAAAAGGTAGAAAGCTGTCAATTATTATTTCCCTCCATAACACATCGTACACTGCCCTGTTTCGGTGACTGACCTAAATCGGTGACCCTTTCTTTTTGTGTGCGATTTTCGAAATGAAGAGTTTCATCATGTCAACAGGTTTTGTAGTTGTCTATGAAAACAAAAATATGGTCATTTTCGTAGACAGAATTGGAGAAATTCCATTCAAAGCCTCTTTTACATGCTTGATTTCTTTTTCCGTATTATTTTTACTATGGCTTTGTAAATGCCCCTTTCTAGCATCCATAGAAGTGCCCCTTTAATGTCATATTTTCAATTCTGAAACTAAATTGGCCAAAGCCTGCATTTTTGAAATAAAATTTAGTGTAGACATTGCATTGAAAATGTTTATGAGAATGAAAGTAAAGGGTCACTGATTCTGGTCATACTTATTTCATGTGCTAAAATGTATGGGTCAACAAAATGCAAACTCTTTTGCTAATTTTGTGATTTTGAAAGTGGTATTTTTAGGATAAAGGGAAAATAAGTCAGACTTAAGATGTATATTATTCTTAAGCCGTATGTAAGACAGTTAGTGATGATGTAAGGAGAAGTTCTTAGGGTCACCAAAACTGGTCAGTCAACGATAAAATAAAATAGTATTTTTATCACTCACATTTTGAAAATTGAAGCGGTTTTTTGCAGTTCAAGATGATTCACTAAAATTTAAATTACAGACGGGATAATGCATTATTTCCAAATCAGAAACATTTGCCGATTATTTACTATTCACACCATGTAACATGTTTTAGAGAATGCAAGTAATTGATTTAAGATGTTAAACACTATCAGGCATATTTGTATTGTAGCCAATTTTGATTGAATGGAACCCTAAGAGGTTACAGACAGCACCCGTAATCAATGTACGAGCGATAGCTTGCTTAAAGTATTCCACCCATTAAAAGATAGCAAACACTTCGTACAATTTCGTCTTCTACTTCACTGTTTTCCGTGAGGGTATCCGGACTTTTTAAAATACGCGTACCTTCGCCAATCTTCGTTGCCACGGACCACGCCAAAGTTGCACCAAGTGTGTCGTAGGCGTTCAATAAGAAGAACACTTAACCGAAAATAAATCACATGAACTTCAAACGTCACTCTTTAAAAAAACTAACTGAAACGGCTCCGCTTAAAGTTCAAAATGATATATTGAAATCGCTTGATATTGGCAATATCACTATCCTTGTACTGTTTGATATTTCGGAAGCGTTTTCAAGATACATTAGATCATGACATTCTTCTTCGTCGTTTAAGATATGACTTTCATATCTCTGGTGAGCCGTTTCGTTTGCCTGGGAGAAGTCAATTTTAAAGATAAATCTGTGTTGATGAATGGTGTTTTATCAAATTATTATCAATATTAATGAAAAGTGTTCCTCATGGTTCTGTGCTCGGGCCTAAGAATTGTGTCATGTATACAAAGCCAGTTGGAATAATTTACAGAAAGCACGACATTGAACGGTGCGTGCAGCGCGACGTAAAACAAGTATTTCATTCCTCTCTGACTGACAGTACTTTCAGTACTTTGATTCACTTTATATTACAGAAAACAAGATTCAAACAGTAAATGACATACATCTTTTATCGTGTATCAGAAAAAAAAAAAACTGTGTAAAGTGCTTTCATCGGATCTCTAGTATTTACGAAATGATGAGATCCGTCGTAATCTAAGCCAATACAGGTCAGACGAAGCTGAAATTTTGCACAGTGAAAGATCATATGCAATATTTTAATTATATACAGAAAAACACCCCAAAATGGATGGGTGTGTATGTTTAAATTACTCACCACTGAAATGTCCACTTATACATAGACCACAGACGGCAAACAGGACCAAAGCGGCTAAAGATCGTAGACACAACCTTCTGCGAGAGGCCATTCGTATTAACACTTTCTGTAACGATCAGTAAAAATCAAAGATTGTATTTTCATTTTTATACTGGAAAATTGAACCCATGTAGCAATAAAACGGATCTAGATAAACCTGCATTTTCACTCAGCCTGATCAAGATGCATGTTTTTCTTGTGACGAAATTATTTACTAACTTTTCTGAAAATGCTTATATCATTTTAACCCATAAATAAAATTTTGTTAACATTTTGTAAAAAAAAACCCTTTTAAATACCTTTCCCTCCACTGTGCACATAAACCAAACAAACTAGCATAAACTCGGTGTAAATGCAAAACCTCATATGTCAAGTTTTGAGATTTCAAAGTACAAACTTGTATGTCCAGTTATGCAATTCACACAGGTTTTTATGGTATTTTACTTGTCGACATCAGTGGCACATTATATGTGAACAATATGTCCGAATTTTAAGTAAACCCCTTCAGTTTTGGAAAAGTTATTTCATTTTTTTCTCTTGTCCTTTAAAATTTTCCAAAAATAAGAAACGAGGTTTTGGATCTACACCAACGATAAAGTAGTATTCGTCTTCTATATCCAAAGAATTGCACACGAGACAGTGTCTAAGCGAACGATCAGTTGCATAAGCACTGTCTCGGCCAGATTCAATTCTTAATTTGTCTGAACTAAAGCTACGGTCACAATGTGAAACTGCCACCGCGCGATTTTTTAACATCGGCGAATTCCTAAACTCAAATGCCACCGGGCGATTTTTTACAAATCGCTGCGAGTGGTCACAAATAATTGCCAGTAAAATGCCACCGGGCGGCGGCAGGCGGTTTCAAAAGTCCCGAGGTGCGCGTGTCGTCACAAGGATGTCGGCCGTTTGCAGTCTGGTGGCACCATCAGCTTTAAACTGCCACCGCCCGGAGACCTGCAATATTTAAATCGCCGTCCACCTACCAACACTAACGACCGCCTCCCTGCTGCCTTTCAATCTCCGCCCTGCCACCGGCAGATATTTAGAAATCGGACGGTGGCATGTCAATGTCAATGGCATGTCAATGGCATGACGGCGGCAGGCCGGGTGAAGGAAAGTGGCAGTTACGATTTTCGAAGGCATTCAAGCACCAAGTCCGAGTAAAAATCGCGCTGCATCCCGCCTGCCACTTGACAGCCACCGCGCGACTTCGAAATGCACCCGGCCGGTGGCAGGGCGACTTGCAAAATTGGAAAAAATCGGGCGGTGGCAGTTAGAACTTTAACTTTTTGTTAAAATGCTAACTGCCACCTAGCGACGTCCTAAATGCCAACTGCCGCCTGCCGATGTTGTCTGCCACAGGGCGGCCGCAGGGCTGCCACTGGCCGAATTTATGAAAAAAACTGGCAGTTATCCCGCCGGGCGGTTGCATTTAGTGATTTGTGACCGTAGCATAAATCGTAATATCGTAAATGCATTTCTAAATTCCCTTTGCAAGTAACCTAAATACTTTTCGATTTCGAATTTACCTTTTATTCCTTGTACAATGACAGCGATCTACTCTTTTGAATGCTTTAACTCAATTTTGTTTAAAACAGTCTAGATTTAAATTCAGGCCGCGGCCTTAGCGCAGTTGGTAGCGCATCTGACCCTCATTCGAGAGGTCCCGGGTTCGATACCCGGCCGCGGCTAATACCCTTTCTGACAAAATTGTCACCCACCAACGGGTTTGAAATCGTTAACCTAAGTGGGCGAGCAGCTGGAGGCTCGGTAATGGTGTTGTGGTAGTACTGGTTTGAGAAACAACAGGAATCCATGGGTAGGTGCTCCAGCCGCCGCGATATGACCCTGGTAGTTGAAAACGGCGTAAAACCCCTATAAACTCAAACTCACTGTGTAAAAGCGTACAGTCGCGTGTATCGGAAGTTGCGCCTGACTGTACGCAAAATATCACTAGTGGTGGTAAACAAGTTGATGGGTATGGCTTTTTACAAGTAAATAAGTAAAAATCGGAACAATCTTTCTTGATGGGGGTTTCAAATTTGAAGAGAGAATTGGATAGGCATTACCTAGAGTAGTTACGGTTTCTAGTATGTCAACGTATTTTGTGTGTAAATTCGTGTCAAACTGTCAAATCACTGGTTTTTGCTATTTTTCGACCTGCTCACTGGCACAATATGGGCTAAAATGTCGCGATCTACACAATATTGAAAGCTTAAACTTGCATCAGGTAATAGCTAAACCTATCTGCTATGATTTGCAACAATTGTTTACACACATATGGTATGTTACACAAAGATATCGGCTTTTGAATGAGAGTGGTGTATTTTTTCCGACTGTACGCCTAGTGCTAAATGAAAAAATGTGTTCTGTACGCCTAGTGCCATTTTACTTGACCTGTTGTGGCAAAATCTCTGTTCAGAAAATGTCAATTACTAGTTTGGCTACAAATACACCATGCACCAGGGTGCACTTGGTTAGTTCATTAAACCATTTAAAGGGTTACGCTCACTTCAAACATACGTAAAACTTCTTTATGCTGCACAAGTATAGCAGTCGAATTTATTTGTCTGTCCACAATGAATATCTATAGAGATTACGAAGTAAATGGTCTTGTGGACATAGACCAACTACATGTACATTTAAATAAAAGAACACCAATAGGAAACGATTTTATCGAGTAATCCGTAATATAATATCGAATATGCGATAGAATTTCGTCAGTGTAATTCTAAAACCTCGTAACTACAACGTGATTTAAGTTGTAGTTACGAGGTGTTTTAACTACATCGATAATTTATCAATATAATCATGTAAGTAGCACAAAGTTCATTACTTTTCCGAAATGAACGCAGATTTATTTGTCTTGGTAAATAACTACGGGCAGCTACATACACTAAAGGCTTATCTTGATTCTTTTTGTGCGATACTAAATGTACTTTTGCATGCGTACTTGTGTATGTGTGTGTATTTGCGTGCGTGTTTGCTAATGTGCACGTGGTTGTTTGTGTGTGTGATAGTATGCATAGCTTGTGAGTGTGGTTGTATCACATACATGCGTGTTAGTGTTGACTTATATAGTTTGTCGTTTTTGCTTTCTTGTTGTTACCGCGGTAACTGAGGTATTTATCTCTATCTTTAAATGCCATTGTGACACGCTGTTCAAGTTTGCTTTCATGAATATGAGTGTTATAACATACTCGCAAAACTGCTAACGCATCACTTAGATCTTTGTTAGTATTTTTTCAACGAATCTACAGAATAGGTTCAAACTTTACACATGCCGACTACCACCATTTGAACAGAATCCTATGAAATTTCAAAGTGAATGCGACAGTCTGTCCTAAAAATTTGAACTGTCAATAAGGATATCCTTTATTTTTAAAATTCCAAGATGCTGAAATTTGGTTAAAATGGGAAATTCCAACATAATTTTCAAACCTTTTGTATTGGCTGAAAGAGTTCCCGTGTTTAAAAGATATCTTCCTTAAACAAACCGACCGCTTTTAACTTATCTGCCTCATTGTACTAGTATCATGAACTAAATTGTACAAAAATGCTATCATTTTGTCGTCTGCAGCAGTTGTCAAATGGAACAGTTGCAATATTGCTAGTTAGAAAAGGTTTGATTTATGGTTATAAAAACCTTGAAGAGCAAGAAAATACTGATCAATACATGTAACCGGCGCTTAAGCCTTACCCAAAGGATATCTATGCTGTAATTCACAAATCTTTGTCGAGTTCGCTAGTCGATGAGTTCGACAAAGCTTTTGATATTTCGCTTGGGCAGGGCAAAACCCGAAGTCAAAAATGACCGTTTGAAATTAATGTTATCACAGCCCAGCTTGTTACTGATTGAAATCAATTATTTTCAGATATCATTGGTCTCTTTAGTCATTCATTTTCAGTGGAATCTCTGACTTTCCAATTCTGTGATTTTCTCATCAAAAGCCGTTAAAGAGACACCCCATAATTATTTTCTCACAAATTTTACTTCTTTTTTATTTAAAAGAACATATATTTTTATGAAAATTCTGAACTTTCTAAGCCAAAGTAAGTATTGCACCGGTTACGATGATATGTTTTTTTTCTTAAAATCAAATTAACTATGATTTGTCACAGAAGATATGTTAATGGAACAGGCTCGTAAAAACTGGGGGGGGGGGGGTCGTACCCCCCTAAGTGGGTCAAAAGTGCTGAATTTTCTTTTTTCACGGTGAAAATTTAGCCCCCCCACCCAATATTCAGACACTGGGGCTTTAGCCCATATAAAATTGCTTCCTACGGGCCTGTGGAATATGCCATTTTCATCTCAGCTTTCAGAGAGTTTTTGGGCTTATCAGCAACAGCTTAAAAGGACTGATACATGTATCACTTAAATGAATTAGAATAATCAATCTTGGCAACAAAATATACATTAGAAAAAATCAAATAGGATGTCTCTTTAATAAATGTAGGAGATGGTGGAGTGTCATGCGGCAAAATCTGGCAATATACGTATCGTCAATTAACTAGGAACGTTCTGTCAAAAACCGGCCATAAATCACGGTGGAGATTGTGCATCATGGGATGGATAACAAATACGGACAAAATAATTTCGATTCTTGTAAGATATTTTGCAATAACTTCCTTATTTGTGCGTCAATTTTCAAAAGGTTTGTTGCATATACCCCGCCTTACCGAACTCTTTCATCGGATGTATGACATATTAGATAACTCGTGGTACTTTTTCCAAAATATTGTCCCAACCGACCAGAAAGCGAAATGGTAACGACTACGGCCAAATTAACCACGCTTCAGGTAAGAAATTGTGCAATACCTTTCTTATTTCTGCGTCAATTTTCATGCAGTTTGTTGTATGTACTCCGCCTTACTGAGCCCTTTTCTCAGATGTATTACTTATCTGGAAACTCCATGTACTTTTCTCAAAAACCGATCCCAACCGACTAGAAAAAGGACTTGGATTTTTTGTCGTTTTTCCGGTCGGTTGAGATCAATTTTTGGACAAAATTCAAAGATTCTTCAAACAAGTCATATATCTGAGGAAAGAGCTCAATAATGCGGGGTACATGCAACAAACCGCATGAAAATTGACGCAGAAATAAGAAAATTATTGCACAATTTCTTACCTGAAGCGAGGCAAATTTGTCCGTATTCGTTAACCATCCCATCATGCACAATCTCCACCGTGATAAATCTAGGTGTGTAAATGAACTTCGTAAGGACGTATTGTGACAGGTCACTCAGATTGGCTCCTATATAACTCTATGTAAAATCTCCTTTTTCAACACATTTTAACACCTTTTTCCAACATCCCAATGAGTAAAACTACACGTAAAATGGCATAGATATATGCATCCTTGTCTTGTATTTTTTTTTCTTCCCAAAATGGACCCACCTCATGCGATTCGGTTTTTTTTTCACATTTTTCGCTCAAACATGCGTAAAGTGTATTTTTCCGCGCCAAAATAGACACATCCGTAATGGGGACCACGTGTATCCCTGTACCAAAACACACAAAATAGTCCTGATGGATTCTGGCTAGAAAATGAGAAAACATGTCATCCAAAAGCATCAATGAAAACCTAAGCTAAAATCATTCACGGAGAGAGAGCAATTCATAACCAGAAAACGAGCCATTTTTTAAAGAACTAAGAACCTAAGCACCCCACAAACCGGAATTACTGGTCTGAGTGACCTTACGCCGAATGGACATACCAAGATGATACCAATATACGAACACCTTCGATGGCGTACATATACCATAGCAACGGGATCCCAAACTGCTGTTGTAGAGCGTTAAAATCCAGACTCAAATGGGCAATAGAAAATGAAAATTATCTAAACTTTTTTAAAATACGACCTGACTAGCTACCATCTGTCGCTTGATCCAATAATTTTTTGAAGGATCTTGGTTCAAGGGGTTTGAATCCCGACTCTATCAATATCTTTTCGTCATTTTGACTAGAATGATTGTCTCGACATAGGACGAATCGGCTAGGTAGGATGGTTAACAAGTGGTACATAAGGTTTGGGATGTTGCTTTTGTGCTGTTGAGAGAATTGCAGGGAACACATGGCTTTGAATAAACCAACGTATAGTAACTGCAGTAGTATTTAACGGAGTGCTAAATCACTTCCAACGATTTCTCTGATTTGTCGCTAATATTTACTATTTAAACTCATCCACAGAACATCTACTACGTCTACGCCTACGTCTGTCGCTTTTACGCGTGTTTGGACAATTGTTTTCTAGCAATTCGTGGTCATATTTGCTGTCGACTTGTTTGAGACCAGATCGTTTTAATGTTATTACATGTAGTAATTTGGAATGAACACGCATTACAAATGTTGTATCTTTGAAAAAAGCAATGAATGGTTGATCAAATGTCATCTCAAAGCTTTTCAAACGAAAATAAATGCCACTTTTTCAATCGATTATAACATATACGGAATGACATAATTGCACTAGGCGTACAGATTCATGTTCCTCAAACTGCACTAATGATGCTGTACAGTTTGCAATAGGCGTACAGTTGGAATAAATACACCAGTCTCATTCCAAAGCCAATATCTTTGTGAAACAATGTGCATACGTGCATGCAACTGATGGACGCAATAGCAGAGAGGTTTAGCTATTTCCAGGTACAAGTTTAAGCGTATAGTATTGTGTAAATCACGCGATTACAGTCAAAATTGCACGAGTTAGCACGATAAAAAACAGCACAAACCAGTGATTTGACAGGTAAAATCCAATTTTATAAACAAAATAGACACCGATCGAGAAATCGTAACCGCTGAAGTGAAAGTACATTTAGTCTACCCCACAACGTTGAAAATCGCATAAAGAAAGATTGTTTCGATTTTTACTTATTTACTTTTAAAAAGCCAAATTATCAACTTGTTTATCAGCACTAGTGATATTTTGCGTACAGTTAGATGCAACTTCCGATACACGCGACTGTACGCTTTTACACAGTGAAACTAGATTTAAATTCCACACGGAAAGAGTGTAAGTTATAAATAAACCATGACCTCTGGACAGACGAGTCAAACTGAACAGGTAAACCAGGTATGTAAACGTCGTGGTTTTAAGAAGGCGTTTACCGTTAGATGTAATCACAACACCCCTCTCACGTAGGACAGTCAATAGTTAAAAGTAAATTTGAGTCTCAATGTTTATGGTACCACTATATAACGCTAGAATGATAATTCCATAAATATGAAAACCCATAGCAGTCTACCAGAGATTTAAACTGACTGTACCAGTAAGATTAAAAAGAGAACGATTTTATCCATTAAAACGTGATATAATTTAGGACAAACAATAGTATTTCGTAGGTGTTGTTATACAATCTCGTAACTACGGCTTGGGTGAAGCCGTAGTTACGAGATTGTATTAAAACACCGACGGTTTATCAAAACATAACGGTGAACCCAGTCTATTTTTAGCACACAATTCATTGCTATTACAACATGCGTGAAGATATACAATATCATTCAGTTTGAAAAGAATCAGCGATCTCTTGCAAAAGGTCTTGCATAGATATCGTCGATAATTACGGGTTTTATTAAACTATTGAATAAAGCAGACAAGTGCATTGTAACTACATGTGTATTGACAAAATTTGTTTGACTTAAAGGTTAACCCATTACCAGATATTGACTCCTTTTGACTCCCAACAAGAAAAGGCGTTGGAAAACAAAGTGATAATTGAAGAAATTGCTTTTGACAAGCAATTTCTTTATATTTCACAATGTTTTCTAGCCCCCCCCCCCCCCCCCCCCCCCCCCCATAAAAAACGGAAAGAGTTTTGAATTTCACCAAGTTGAACTTTAAATTGTCGTCTGCTACATATTTCAATGTACAAATCTATATTTTTGTTTGGCAATGTGTTAAAAGACAAGCTAGTGTTCAGTGTACATAAATATTATAAGTGAAGTGATTAGTATATATGAAAAATAATGAAGAAAATACCAAGAATAGAGACATTCGCCGGAGTCCGGAGAAAGTCAATACTACGACAGGGAAAACAAACCAAAATGGTATTCAGAAGCTTCAAGCTTATGTTTTGAGTATTAATAATGATAATAATATTAATTATTGTTATAATAACAATAATTGTTATAATTGTTATAATTATAATAATTGCAATTATCATAATTGTTATAATAATAATAATAATAATAATAGTAATAATAATAATAATAATAATAATAATAATAATAATAATAATAATAATAATAATAATAATAATAATAATAATAATAATAATAATAATAATAATAATAATAATAAAATTACTTGTTATAATAATAATAATAATAATAATAATAATAATAATAATAATAATAATAATAATAATAATAATAATAATAATAATAATAATAAGAATAAGAATAAGAATAAGAATAAGAATAATAAAATAATTTAATAATTAAATCCCACCTACCCCATTCCTTGCCGAAGTGTTTAAGCCATGTAATGCTAGGAACGAGACGAGTTACACACTTGCAGTTAACTCAATTTAAAATCTGGCACAGGCGTCGAGGTTAATTGTTACGAAAATTGGATTTGTATTATAATAAAGCATAGAATATAGGCCTACTATGATAAAAGAAGAGAATACTTTTTTTTTCTTCTTATCTTATTTTGCCTTAATGAGAACGGTTTACCTAGCTCTTGATTTTAGATTTAGATTAAATCTAAAATCATAGATTAAATCTATGGACAATTGCAGACGACAAAACAAACGGTACTGAAAAATGACAAATAAAGGGAACAAAACTGAAATTGTTTGAGACAGGGTTTAACAATGTTCCTTTATAAAACATTTTTATAGATTTTGAAATTTGACGACATCTTGAATAGGCATATATCAAATGAAAACTATTTCAATATCGACGTTAAGAGAGATATCCCATAAATCTTTAATTGTGAAATATACTTTTATCTGTTACATGAAAGAATATATTTTGTAATGAAAATTCTTAATTTTTAAAGTCAAAGGTCAAAGTACTGTGCAGTTTATGGAGATTTTTTTTCTTAAATTAATTCAAGTAATGAAATCTAAATTCAACTGATACCCATCTATATTTATCAGTATATCGCATTACGTTTCAGGGCTGGTAACTAATCTACAGAAGGGATTAGTCTAAAACTAATTAGTCGTTTCCGTACCAACTTTAAAAAAGAGTTTTCCAGGCTTATCAGCAACAATTGAGCAACTGAGAGCATTAAAAACATGAGAAAAAAACAATCATCGCACAAAAACATACTTTACAATAGTACAATCGGAACGGGATGTCTCTTTAACCCTTAATAATAACGGTACATCGCTGCTTTTCTACGAAAACCTCGTAACTGCAGCTTAAAGCAAGCTGCAGTAACGAGTTTTTCGTAGAAAAGCGACGACATTCTAACCTGGTTCAATTTTACGACAAAATAAATGCTAATTAGGTAGAAATTTGGTGTAATATTTTGTGAAATAACAACTGGCGTAGCTAACCGAAAATAAAGTGTACGCAAAACGGAGGTTTGATGGCGGGCTCCATACTGCTAGGGATCGGTCTTGCGGGCATCGCCCAGAAAATTTGGTTTTGATGCTTATATGATTATTTCATGGTTTGTCCAATTCTGATGAGCCCTGCCCTGCCACACCCGCATTTATAGACCAATAAAATTTTCACTTACAATGTAAGTGACGGACCACTCAATGAACATTTCTACCAAGTTTGCACTAAATTGACCCAGTGGTTGTTTTTAAAGAACTATTTCGTGATTTTTTCCATTCTGATAATTACCACCATGCAACGCCCACATTAACAAATCAATCAAAATTTCAGAAACAATTAAACACGGTGGAGATTGTGCATGATGGGATGCATAACGAATACGGACAAATTTGCCTCGCTTCAGGTAAAAAATTGTGCAATAATTTTCTTATTTCTGCGTCAATTTTCAAGCGGTTTGTTGCATGTACCCCGCATTACTGAGATTTTTCCTCAGATATATGACTTGTTTGTAGAATTTTTGTACTTTGTCCAAAAATTGATCCCAACCGACCAGAAAAACGACAGAAAATTCAGGCCCTTTTTCTAGTTGGTTGGGATCGGTTTTTGAGAAAAGTATAAGGAGTTTCTAGATAAGTAATACATCTGAGAAAAGGTCTCAGTAAGACGGAGTACATGCAACAAACCGCACGCAAATAAGAAAGTTATTGCAAAAATTCTTACCTGAAGCGTGGTTAATTTGTCCGTAGTCGTTACCATTTCGCTTTCTGGTCGGTTGGGAAATATTTCGTAAAAAGTACCACGAGTTATCTAATATGTCATACATCTGATGAAAGAGCTCGGTAAGGCGGGGTACATGCAACAAACCTTTTGAAGATTGACGCACAAATAAGGAAGTTATTGCAAAATATCTTACCAGAATCGAGATTATTTTGTCCGTATTCGTTATCCATCCCATGATGCACAATATCCACCGTGATTAATGTAAAGGGTTACCCAAGGAACATTACTGCCCCAATTGATCTACATTAGCTCATTGGTTAATTCATAAAGAATTATTTTTCGATTTCTATTAGTCTGATAAGCCCCGCCCTACCACACCCATATTTATGGACCAATCAAAATTCTTTGAACAATTTATGTAAAAGGTCACCCAAGGAACATTTCTGCATAGTCTGGTCAAAATTGGCCGACTGGTTTGAGAGAAGACGATTTTTAAAGAATTATTTACTGATTTCTCCAAGTCTGATAATCCCCGCCCTGCCATACCCACATTTATCAACCAATCAAAATGTTACATACAATATTAGTAAAGCGTCACCAAAGGTACATTTCTGTCTAGTTTGGTTAAATGTGTTCAATGGTTGATTTTTAAAAAATTAATTCGTGATTTCTCTAAATCTTACAAGCCCCTCCCTACCCCGCCCACATCTATGGACCAATCAAAATTCTTTGAACGATTTAAGTAAATGCAATGAACATTCCTACGAAGTTTGGTCAAAAGTGACCCACTGATTTGAAAGGAGAAGATTTTTATAGAATTATTTTGTGATTTCTGATAAGCCCCGCCCTGTCATGCCCACATATATGGACCAATCACAATTCCTTGAACAACTCATGTAAATGGTCAATAAAGGAACATTCCAGTACAGTTTGGTCACAATTGGCCCACTGGTTTGAGAGGAGAAGATTTTTAAAGAAATGTTAACGGACACAAGCACGGACGGATGCACGCACGCACGATGGACACAACGCCATTAGGGGCGTCCGTGGCCGAGTGGTTAGAGTCGCTGACTCAGTATCACCTGCCCCTCACCTCTGTTGGTTCGAATCCCGACAGGGACGTATGAACTTTCATGTGAGGAAGCTATCCAGCTGGCTTGCGGAACGTCGGTGGTTCTACCCAGGTGCTCACTTGGGGGTCTTCCTCCACCATTCAAAGCTGGAAACAGGTCAAAAGAAGGGAGTTCCTTCCTGGGCACGCCCAGTCTACTACTCGGTCATATGGGCAACCGGCAACCGAGGATAAATAACCTAAAACAATACAATACAACGCCATGACAATAGCTCGCTGGCCTTAGGCCAGTGGAACTAAAAATGAAATAAGGATGTGATGTCTCTTTAATAAATTATGTAGTCCAGGGAACAGAGGTTTTATTTGCAATAAAGACAACAGAATATGAAACCTACGGCATAACAAATATCAAGGGAGAAAATGTGATTCTCAACATTTTCTCGATGTGTTAGGCGGTCCACCATATAATTGTCGTTAGAATTATTGCTTATATATGAAACGATTAATAGATCATCACGGAAAAAACGACAATGTATGTAAAGAAAACTAATGCAATGAACATTTTAAAGTATTGCTTAGTTTTTAAATTTTCGGCGAAATGCCTTCTTCAAAAATGTTAGATAAAATTTACTACAAAATTGCTAATCCAATGAATATGGCAATTTATCCACAATCACACTTAAATTTCTGTTTTTCACTTCATTCGCATTATTAAACGTTCGTAAACCAAGGCTATCAAATACTTTCTTACAAGGTTTGTTTGTAGCTAAAATAACTCTGGAGTCCAACCTTTCACGATAAGAATCCGGATGGAAACCAGCTCTCTTGTTTCGATTTTTCGGACCACTTGCTATTAGCGGAGCAAGTATAGATTTCTTAACGTATTCAGTCATGTTCATGTTTAGAAACTTGTATAATGCTTCAGTCGTTCTTTTCGGATCGTAGAAATCCTCGTATTGTATAATCTTAACCCTGTCTGGGAACAGGGTCTTCAATTGTTTGGCACTTGCCAAGTCGTTTTCGATTCGTCTACACAGGACGTTGGTGTCGCTGTTTATGGTATAATTCTTGTAATACCACCCAGTCTGGCGTCGACTGCTAATGATAGCTCTGGGGTCACGAAACACTTGCACTAGTTTCAGACGTTTATGATTTTCTAAAAGGTACTTGGCGTGAGAGGTGTCCAATCGCAGGACCTTGGTTACCCTATGTGTGGCATTGTTGCTAGTCTGGTTCCCTGTCGTACTATGTATTTTAGTACGTCAGGCATTCTGTAAAAATGGCCGCCTCCAGTGGGCCAGTTTAATCACAAAGATAAAGAGCAAAGTTCTTTAATTTTGTGAGCAGGGAAGGGTCATTAGAAGAGTAGATAGGTTTCGGTATATTTTTAATACTAGCAATAAAAGATTTACATGACCTCAACGCAAACCCGAAATAAATCGGTTTTAAATTATGTACATGAAAACTATATCAAGGCAATTTAGATGCACTTTATATCAGAGGTCCGATTAGTTCAGTGGTAGAGCGTCAGACTTCGACTCTAGAGGTCCAAGGATCGAATCCCACATTGGGCAAATGTTTTTCGTCTACTTTTTGTTTTAACACATTTTCTCAAACCAAACTATTCTGGAAATCACTAAGATGCAATTAAAACATAATTGGTAATTGTGTTTTTATTACGTCTTTGCAATCTGTAGAACCATTTGGTATGAAAAATGTAAAAAGAAAGGGGGTGTGGCTAAAATATGTTACTCTCTTGGGATTCGAACCAGGGACCTCTGGATTTCAAGGTAGACGCTCTAACCACTGAGCTAATCGGACATCTGAATAAAGTGGGATCCAAATTGCCTTCATATAGTTTTCATGTACATAATTTAAAACCGCTTTATTTCGCGTTAGCGTTGCGGTCATGTAAAACTTTTATTGCTAGATTTAAAAATACATCGAAACCTATCTACTCTTCTAATGACCCTTCTCTGCTCACAAAATTAAACAACTTTGTTCTTTACCTTTGGTAAAATATCAGAACAGTGGACGGCGCCATGATTACTGTGTGCCTGACCCAATAACGCAGTATTAGGGGCAGGTAAGCCAGACTACATTGTTGCAGTCTTTAGTCCACTGGTCGTAACACTCGTTACATTTTCCACAATGCGTCTTTGGTACTGCCTTGTTTGATGTATCATTATGACATTTCATACAATTCTTAACCGGTTTGAGACACTTTCTGTACTTTGCACCTGAAAAGAAACAAAATGCCATATCGTCCTTAACGTTTGAAAATGTCGTAACTACAGCTTATTCCAAGGAATAGTCACAATATTTTCGGACATAATCTGTCATAGACTCATGTGATCAAGTACATGAATCGTTAATATGAATATGAGAAAATGAGTATAATTAGAAATGCGATATATAGTCTGGTCAAACTAAAATCGAAACAGGGGTAACCTGGACAAAATTAGAACAGAAATGAAACCTATGCTATTGTACTCGGGAAGTACCCACCTTTTCACAGAAAAAAATATACTTCGATCCCTCCGTGGCGATTTGAGTAATTTTGGGTCAAAAAAATGTGTTTTTTTACGAAAAATGTGAAAAATTGGAATTTTCAATTTTTTCACGAATTGTTGAATTTCATGCAGTTTATTGGTGAGAAAATGGTAGCAAATATAAATTAGATGGGAACAAAAGGAAGATTCAGTGAAAAATCGTAAAAACTGATTTTTTTTAATGATTTTTTAGTCAAAAAGGGGGGGGGGCAAATAGGCGGGGGGTGGAATATTGATGCAACATTCTTCACGGAATAATTCCTATTTTAGATGTATTATAGTGAAATTGACTTGATTAGTGGCAAAAAAGTAAAATAAACTCTCTTTGCGATTTATGTTGTTATTTTGAGGCAAAATAATGGTATTTTGGTGAAAAATGGCAAAAAAAACTGGAATGTTCTATATATTCAGTATTTGTTGATTTTTATGATGTTTTTAGGTGAGGCAATGTAAGCATATACGAATAAAGCAGATGGAAAGATATTTGTAATTATAAAGATCATAAAAAGCTAAATTTTAGTGATTTTTTAGTCGAAAAGGGGGTGATGGTGCATCAAATAGGGGGTGGGGGATTGATATTAACATAGCACTGAATTCTTTATTGAGATACTTCCTATTTTAAATTGTTTTAACCAAATGAATGGGATTAAGGAAAAAGAAAAAGTAAACAGTTTTTCAAACAAGTAAAAGAATCCCTCCTGCGATTTCTGTAATAGGGGATCAATTTTATCCGGTAAACGTTGACGAAATTTCGGACAAACAATAGTATTCTATCCGTGTAAATCTAAAATGTCGCAACTACAGTTTGATTGTAGCTGTAGTTACGATATTTTATAACAACACCGACAATTTATACAAAGCTAACGGTAAATCCAAATTATGTTTCGCACAAGATTCATTGCCATTTTGCGGAAATTAAAATGAAATTTGATGATTTTTTTCAGATTTCTGTTTTAGGGGTTTCTTTTTTTAAGTTTTAATTTTTATGAAGTATTTAGATGAGTGCATGTTATATGAAAACGTGTTAAACAACATGATATAAAAAACGAAATGGCTAAAAAGTCTAAAAAGTAACATTCATTCGTTGATTAAATGCTGTGTTCAGCAGATTCTCAGTTATCTTGTAACATTAGTTGCACCTGATCATGTGAAGATTTTATCATTTATTGAAAAATGTCAAAAGAAGTTTCTATGATATGAATTGTGACCAAACATGAATGATGCTTAAACACAAACTATCTTTTGCTAAAAAGAATTAACCCATTACCACACAGTGACTCCTTTTGACTAACCAAAATACAATGGCTTTGGAAAACATTGTGGAAAATGAAGAAATTGCTTGTGACAAGCAATTTCTTCATTTCCCACAATGTTTTTTACCCCCAAAAATATAAAATCTAAAAATTTAATCTCATTGAAATGTCGTCTGCATCTTCTTTCAAATTGGAATACCCCAATATTTTGTCGTTTTGTAATGGGTTAAATACATAATATACTGTACTGGGACGGGTCATTAGAGTGAAATATGGCGTATTGATACTAACGATGTTTATTTGGGGTGGTTGGGGTTGTTAATTAATGCACTGAATCTCCATATCAAAATGCTGTCAAGTTTGGTTGTCCATGTCATTGTCATAGGGCCATGTAATCATCAGGTAGAATGTATACCACCCCTGGTGATGTAAAGATCATCAAGGAACATCCATTTTAATGGACATGGCTTAGATTTTCAGGCCAGTAGGAACAGGGGGCTATATAAGGTTTGGGATAAGGCACAAGTTGGCCAAAATGCCTAATTTTCCAATTTAACACTGAATATTTAGAAAAAAATTCAATTAAAGCCCCTCCCCCAATATTCAGACACTGGCCCGGAAAGGCGCTTCAGATCCCACTCCACAATATGAAATTGCTTCCTACGCACCTGAGAGTAATGCTCATACAATTCAAAGACTGAATGGGATTGGAAGAATCAACACCTTTTGTACTACGGCATATAGACAGTCTTGTTACAAATGGACGTAGATAATATAGTGCCACAAACAATGAGATTATGTGGCAGTAAAGAACCATGAGGATAAATGTATAGGCCTAAAGTAGAAAAAGATAAAATACATGTAGATCAGTCATGATGCATCTTCTTTACCGCGTCTTTATCCCCATCCTGTTTGCCAGATCCTTTTCCATAGCTTATTCAAATGAAGATTTTTTACAAGAATCACTGTTGTCTGGTGTAAAGTTACGAAAAAAGCAATGGTTGATCACTTACGATTTCGTATTCCAAATGCCTTTAATAACATGCCAGAGGAAAAGCTATTCTACAACCTTAAAACCGGGACCCTTACAAAACTGACTGAAATCGTCTAATGTAAATATGTGATCAAAGTAATACAAATAACACAAAATTCTGTTCCAAACTCATTACTTGTATATTTAACAACATTGTCTTACACTATTCAGTATTGGTACTTTATAAAACGCCTAATATTAGACTAAAAACAGTGTCCGTTAACTTTGTCAGCAGACTGATTTCGTGTAGGGGCAATAAAAAGGGGTAGAAACCCCTATAGAACATGTAGGATGTTCATATCAATACCCCTACCAGCATATCTGTCCCCTTCCCCACACACATGTGGAATAACAAATCATGAAAATTCAGTTTTCATGATTTTTGATTTGATAACATCCCAATTGGTCTACTCCCATTTCGTCTACTGTTTTTTAAGTGCATAGAGTCCCAATTCATCAACTGTCCCAAGTGGTCTACTTTTGTGTCAAATCATCAATAAACAACATTATATTTGCTTTAAGAAAAGTAATTAAGTCAATATATTCACAAATGAAATAAAAATGCAAACATTTTGATAAAAATCATACAATATCATATTGATATACAAAATATAGAATAGTAGACGAAATGGGACTTGTGCTCAAAATAGTAGACGAATTGGGAGTAAACGAAATGGGATTAAACATTTGATTTATTGAATTTTACTTTTGTTTCCATCTAGATCTAATTTATTTGCTAACATTTTCTCACATAAAACTACATAAAAATTTTGAATAAGGATTGAAAATATTGAATTTCTTTTTAGAAAACTCCAAATTTTCCCACTTTTCACCAAAATACCATTTTTTCCCCAAAATTAAATGAATCGCACCAGAGGGATTCTTTTACTTTTTTTTCTAACCCCAAATCTAACTCATTTCATTATGATAATCTAAAATAGGAATTATCAAATAAAAAAATCAATGCTAAAGTCATATCTATACTAGTCAAAACTCCTAACCGACCACTTTGTTTTTCGCATTTTTGAAATATTTACAAAAATCTAGATTCGTAAGAGGCTTACTTCTATCGAAAGGGTGGTCATTTGAAGAACATTTCGTACAAACGTTGCGTGTTAAAAAGCTTAGGTTTCTCTTTGGGATAACATGAAAGACAAAACCCCCATTTTCAAAAATCACGAAAACTGCGATATTCGACAAAAATTCTGATTTAGGACCAAATAAAAAAATTATATTCTTAAAATTTATCTATCAACATTGCTAGTCAATCGATAAAGAAGCATTATTCTCGAAAAAAAGAGTTTGATTCCAGTGAATATTGCCCAGATATGAACAGATTTTTCACAAAATAACCCACCCACCAATGTTAAAATCTATAAAAGTAGAAATGAGGGGTATGAATGAACTTGTGTCAATTTCTAAACATTCAAAACATAATATTGGTAACATTTTAATCTTTTTCACTTTGAAAATGATTATTCAATGAAAAACAACGATAGTGGTTATCCTGTCACTAAATGTGTCATTTGAGACAGAAATTAAGTGGCCGGTTAGAAGTTTTGACTAGTATATATAAGCCTATACCACGACCAGTCTGGCTATCCCCCATCCTCTCAACTAAAAATAATTGTAAAAAAATAGTTTTTTTTATGATTTTTTGCTGAATCTTACTTTTGTATCCATCTAATCCATATATGCTAACATTTCCTGATTTCTGAAAAAAATAGAAAGTTCTATTTCTTTCCCATTTTTCACAAAAATACCAATTTTTTGCTACAAAAATACAGAAATCGCATCAGAGGGATTCTTTTACTTTATTTCTTATCTCTAATTCAGCTCTTTCATTATAATAATCTAAAATAGGAATTATCCATTTAAAGAATTCAGTGCTATGTTATATCAATACCCCCGCCTATTTGTTCCCCCCCCTTTTTGACTACGAGGGGCGTTCATTAAATAATGAAAACACATCTGCCAGTCTTTTCATACGCATCATAATTAAGAAATACTTATACATTTACAAAGAACTGCTTTTAAGCTTTCATTTTGAAAATCCAGACTGAACGTTCCATGTGTAACTATTGCAACGCATGACGTCACATTCTCAATGGGTATGACGTCTGACGTTTTTTTGACGTTATTTTCGCTAAAACAGACTTGCATCATGGTATTTATTTAGAATTTGCGTACAGAAAATGTTTATTCAGCATTATTGTCTGATGGTGTTATGTTTTTACTTCAAAACTACATATAAGGTTCTTGTATGTGGCAATACTGAAATCTTCGGCATTGTGATCAAGGGAATTAGGTAAATACAATGATATGAACGGAGGTGTTTACACGCTTTTTAACCATATATTCCTCTGTGATATGTACTATGCTAATTTAAAACATTGATTTGAAACGTGCAGGGAACTTGTGATTGATTATGCTATGCCCCAACATTAAATTTATATTATTTAAAGTATGATGACGTCACATTGTTGACCCCCCACACTTTTGATCAGGGGAAAACGTCAAGATTTTCCAGCTACAAAGTATTTGATAATGATTTTTTTCTATTCTTCAGAGAGCAAAGTGACTTTTACTGCTATTTTATGTTTGTACATAAGACACAAAATTAATTAGTACAAAGTCAGAATGATTCCATTTTGTTTTCTTGGTTTTTGAGAGGAAAAATTGATGGAAATCGCTAGAATTTCAGAGTGGAAACCTTTGCAACTTTGTGCCAGTGTTGCCATGGCAACGGTTGTCATGCATGGTTCTTGTTACTTTGAAAAAAGTTCACATGCTTGTTACTTGCATATTAAACATTAACTATATAATTACACATTCTTAACATTGAGCTGATAGTGTATTTTCATTATTTAATGAACACCCCTCGTAAAAAAATCATAAAAAATCAGTTTTTACGATTTTTCGCTGAACCTTTCTTTTGTACCAATCTAATACACATTCCCTACCATTTTCTCACCTAAAAACGGCATAAGAATAAAAAAATCCTGAAAAAATTGAAAAATCCAATTTTTTTTACATTTTTCGCCAAAAAACCCATTTTTTGACCCAAAATTACTCAAATCGCAACGGAGGGATCGAAGTATATTTTTTTCTGTGAAAAGGTGGGTACTTCCCGAGTACAATAGCATAGGTTTCATTTCTGTTCTAATTTTGTCCAGGTCAAAGTGTATATTTACTAGCCTAATATTCGAAATTGAAATCACCTTGTAAATAATCAACGAAAAATAACGAAGAAGTTTGTATTGTTCATTAAAAAAACTTGCACTGAAATAAACAATTGCTTATGTAAATATCTTGAACGATTTTGCTTCTGATTAGAATAAACATTACCAAAGTAAGATATATTTGGTTACGGAGAGTAGTTACGGTGGTAAAAAGTTTTTAAATTTCTCTTTTAAAGATATTTATCATTTCTAAAATATAAAATAGCTAAGTCCCATTTGATCCGAGATAAAACTAATGACAAATTTGAGAACAAATGAACATTTATTTTAATTACATTTGCCCAATCAATCAATCAATCAATCAATCGATCAATCAATCAATCAATCAATCAATCAATCAATCAATCATCGAAAATGGATCCTGTGTCATACAAATGTCGCTACCCCTAATAATCAAACAAAATTAAGCTTCTACAGGAGTGATTTTTTAGACATTTGTTATACCCATTGCACACATAATTAATTGACAGCAAGTTAGGGAAAAACAGATAACCGGTCCCGTATTATCAACGGTCGTACGATTACTTTTGCATAATTTCTTGTAACAACAAATCTGCTGAATCTGATTTCTCATGCATACAGATGTCTTCGTATACAGTTTAAACAAGTTGTGGTCGTAAGGTCGTTGATAATTCGGGCTCCAGGGACCAGTTTCATCAAAATATTTAAGACGTATTTTTGACTTACCGGTATCTTACGACAAATTTAGCACAAGAAACGCGTATCGCCAATCTATCGAGATCCGGGTTATGCGATTGTTGCTTTAGGCGATATTTAAGACATCGTTAAGTCAAAAATACGTCTTAAATCTTTTGACGAAACATGCCCCTGAGCCCCGTATTATCAACGATCTTACGACCACGTTTTTGTGTAAACTGTGTAACAAAACATCTAAATGCATGGGAAATCAGATTAAGCAAATCATGTTTGTTGTTACAAGTAACTACACAAAAAATAAACGCACGACCGTTGATTATACGGTCCCCTAATCTATACGGTAGAAAATATTCGACTATATTGAGGCATCATCAGAATCCAAGTCTTGCACATTCATAACTGTATTCGCTGTTTAAACCCCTGGTATAATACAATCAATTTCCTTCGCATGAAACCTGTCGTCTTTAAACAGTAAATTATCTAATGACACGATTTCAATAACCCAAATCACTTCGTAAATGATCGATCTAGCTGACTTTAGGTCAACCACTCGTTTCTTTCCAACTGTAGACCATCGACGAGACTTCGCTGTTAAAAATACTCTAAATACTCCGAATGCTTTTACGGGCATGTAGTGACTTTAAGGTAGAATATCCGTAATGTGGCCATTTTGAGATTCATAAAACATCGGATTTTTTTCGAGCGGCGTCTTTACGTAACCGAACCTATTCGGACGCGGTCGTACACATGTGGCGGTGGATACAGGCATGTGTCGGCATGTGGCGGTCGGGCTTACCTGCCACTGTAGCTCCATTGAGCCAGTAATCCGCAAATCTGTCGAAGTGTCTTTTAAGGTCACACTTGTAGATATCTAACAGAAACTGTAGACTGTGTTGAACCGATTGGGGCGATGTGCTCGGTCTGAAATGAGCAATATAGATTAATCCTTCCCAAACGGCAAAATTTGAGACAGTCCCACTATGAAAACTGCTTTAGACAACACAACTTATGTTATTTAATTAAATATTTGTGTACAATAAAGCATAGAAAATATTGAGGCAAAAGAAGAAACTGCTGGTTATCAGCAGTTTCTTCTCTTGTCTCAATATTTTCCCAAGTATTTTCTATCAGGGACGTCAAAACCATGGCCCTGGATTCTTGGTAAAAAAACTTAAGTACGTTTTCATGCTCAAATCTAAGCACCGTGCTCAAATCGCACGAAATCCGGGACCTGGTCTTGTTTGGGAAAGGGTTAAGGATTACAGACCCTAATTTAAAACACCAATTTCTAGCCATACGAAATGCATCAAATTACACACACTTGTAAATTCACTTTGCATAAGTTGATTCACCATGCCGGATTTCAAGATTACGCTTCAAGAAGAAAATTATTTACAAATATTATTTACTCTCTATTCATATGCAAGGGAGGTAATTTTGAACATTTTGTCAAATATTTCCACGAGTAAGCACTAATTCAAAGTTATAAACCGTACAAATGCTTATGTTTGTATTTGGAATGGAAATGTAACACAGTCTAAGAATTACTGGCACTCTTCAAATGTCGCCTCTGGCTCTTTTTTGCTGATTAGGGATTGAATGCCTTAATACATGACCAGCGCTGAACTTACAAAATTTTCTTTAAATGAACCCACCATCACGATAATAATATCATACGATGGTTGGTAGGAAAGTTCGTAGACACTCTTTATGTAAAGAGATTGAGTTTGAGTTTGAGTTTTTTTTTTTTTTTTTTTTTTTGGGGGGGGGGGGGGGGGGGTTACGCCGTTTCAACTGCCAGGGTCATATCGCGGCGGCTGGAGCACCTAACCATGAATTGCTGTTATTTCTCAAACCAGTACTACCACAACACCCTTACCGAGCCTCCAGCAGCTCGCCCACTTAGGTTAACGATTTCAAACCCATTGGTGGGTGACAATTTTGTCAGAAAGGGTATTAGCCGCGACCGGGTATCGAACCCGGGACCTCTCGAACGAGAGGCAGAATGCGCTACCAACTGCGCTAAGGCCGCGGCCTGTAAAGAGATTGAGGGTACCGGACTAGAGACACGAGTCTTACCGTTGTTGTTTACCGTTGTTTACGAGATCGATGTAGGCCTGGGTCTCTTAGATCCGTTTCGATTTCGTTTGTCTCTGCCAGTCCGGGTTCCGGTCCATAGCTCGTAGCATTAAACTTGACTGGTAGAGATTTCCAAACTTTGTTCAATTTATTTTTAAAACTATTTCCAGTTTTACATAGAACTAATTCACTGGGCAAACTATTCCATACATCCACAATCCTTTGCGAAAAGAAACCCTTTCGCAATTGAGTATTACAATGTTGTTTGAATATTATTTGGCTGTGACCTCTTGTGTTCTGGTATTGATTATCTATTCTCGGAAACAGCTTAGACTTGTCGATTTTGTCATGACCGTTCTGGATCTTGTATACCTCTATTATATCAGTGCGTAGTCTTCTGTATTCGAGTGTTGGCAAACCAAGTGTTTTCAGCCGTTCCGTGTATGGTAGATCTTTGATTTCTGGTAGAAGTTTAGTTGCTCTACGCTGTACATTCTCTATCTTTATTACATCTTTCTTGAATTTTGGTGACCAGATAGAGCTACCATATTCCAAGTGTGGTCTGACCAACGTTTTATATAAGTTTAAGAAAATGTCTTTGTCCAAATACTTGAAATTTCTCCTTATGATGCCTAGCATTTGGTTTGCCTTCTTGACCTTAGTGTCTATGTGTTCTTGGTAGTCTAGACGGTTATCAATAATTACCCCTAGGTCCGTTTCAGAGGTTTTAAGTTTAATTTTTGTATTTGAAAGTGTGTATTTTGAGTCATAAGCTTTTCCTAATTGTAAGTGACTGCACTTTTGTGGGTTAAATTTTAACTGCCATTTTTCAGACCATTTATCTAACTGATCCAGATCATTTTGTAATTGGTCTTGATCTTGTTTGCTGTTCACAATTGAGTATATCTTAGTGTCATCTGCGAACAATTTAGTGATATTATGGAGGGTGTCTGGTAAATCGTTTATATATATTGTAAAAAGTATAGGGCCTAAGACACTTCCTTGAGGAATTCCACTTGTTACAGATGTAGTATTTGAGCTTGCACCGTTTAAGACCACTTTTTGTTTTCTATCTGTAAGAAAATTCCTGATCCATCCTTGGATGTTTCCTTGGATACCATAATTGTGTAATTTTTTAGTAGTCTTTCATGTGGGACAGTATCGAACGCTTTTTGAAAGTCCATGTAGATGACATCAACAGTGTTTTTTGAATCTAAATTTTTTGTCCACTCTTCTAAGACTTCAATTAATTGTGTTATACAAGATTTACCCTTCCTAAATCCATGCTGATGGTCTGAAAAAAGTTTGTTTGTTTCCATATGATTTAAAAGTTTGTCTCTTATTGTTTTTTCCATAATTTTGCATGGGATTGATGTTAAGCTTATTGGTCTGTAATTGGCAGTTTCTTGTTTCGGTCCTTTTTTGTGCAGTGGTGTTACGTTTGCAGTTTTCCATATTTGTGGCAATTTTTGTTCTTCCATACTTTTGTCGAAAATTTTTGTAAGTGGGATTGCTATGGAATTAGCTGTATTTTTCAGATAATTCGGATGTACTCCGTCAGGACCACTACTTTTGTTTTCTTTAAGAGATTCCAATTGCTTTATAGTTTCTTCAGGTTTGAAAGTGATATTGCTAAGTATTGTATCGGATTTCATTGTAAACTCGGGGATTGTATTCTTGTCCTCGTTCGTAAATACACTCTGAAAGAAAGTATTTAATAATTCTGCTTTTTTGGTGTTATCTGTGTGTATCACACCTTCACTATCAATCAAGCTTGGGATATCTTCTTTTTTAGAAGTTTTTGAACGGACAAAGTTCCAGAATTTTTTGGGATTATTTTTGATTGCTCAGCAATTTCTCTTTCATAGTTTCTTTTAGCTTCTCTAACCATTTTGATTGAGTTTTGTTTTGCAACGTTATATTTTAATTTGTTTGCATCGCTTTTGCAGAATTTATATTTCTTCCAGAGTGTTCTTTTCTTCTTAACTGCCCTCAAAACGTCTGCTTTCATCCAGGGGGTGTGGTTGGTGACCGGTTTGGAGCTGCGCACTGGTATATTGTCTTTTGTAGTTTTCGATATTATATCGGCAAGCTTCCCCCAGTTATCCTCCACATCTCCCTGGCTGAATTCTTCGTTCCAGTCAATCTCGTTGAGTGCTTCATTTATTTGGCTATAATTGCATTTAAAATAATTATATTGATTACATTTTTGATATTGGTTTACAGTTTTGCTGTTAATTGTAATAGTAAAACACAGTGTTTCATGGTCACTCCGCCCGAGTGGTGCATTATGGTTAATTGTGTCAATAATATTTTCTTCATTTATGAAAATTAAATCTAATATATACTTCACCTTCTCTATGTCTAGTTGGGCTGATAACGTGTTGTGATACAAAACAGTCCTTGACCATTTCAAGGAATTTATATGAAAGATGATTTTCATTTGTTTTGGTTGTTTCATTTTCCCAATCTATGTCTTTGAAATTAAAGTCTCCCATGTGTAGTGTTGAGTCATATTTGCAGTCATCAATTTTGCTAGTAGACAATATTCCACGTAGCTCTCCTATAACTTTAACATTTGTTGCGTTGGGACTGCGATATATACAACTTATCAGCACTTTTTTGTTTCCAATATTTAGACCAATTTGTATGTATTCAACATATTGGGTAACATTTATTTTTAATTCATAGGAGTCAAGGTTTTCTTTTACATAAATCAAGCAACCTCTACCTGTGAACGTTTTTTTGTTGCGGTGTATATAGATTATAACCCTCGGGTGAATTGTAATTCAAATCATTCGTGTATTTGGGAAACACTTCCGTTACAGTAATGATATCACATGGATGTGAAAATATTAATGTGTTTAACTCACCCATTTTCCCAAAAAAGACTATCTGCATTTGTGTATAATACATTCAAGCTTGTGATATTTACATCTTGATTTTCATTAAAAATAAAACTTGAGTCCCTATGCATTGTTTGTGCCGTCTTTCGCAATACTTGATTGGGTGTTAAAAACCCCTATGATTGTTTCATCAGCATCTAAAGTTAGATTGTGTATCTGTACCTTTTTTAAAAGTGACTGTGATTTTTGTGATTGTTGAGTAAATTGAGTAAATGTACTATTTAAATGAGAATTGATAGAGGTAATTGGTGTGTGTGTTTTTTCAGCTTTTTCCATTTCTATTGCTGTTATGTCAGTAATAGTCTCCTCATCGTACTCACTTGCATATTCATTGGAATTTGCATTGTCTTTTTTCTTTTTTAACCTTCTATCCTTGTTTTCAGTTCGCTGGCTTACTGTAAGGTCTTTAACGACAATGCACTTGTTCAATCCAGTCTTTAAAGGAAGATCTTTGATTTTGGAAAGGTTATCTAATATAGATTTTCTGTGCATTCTGTTATTTAAAATGATTTTTGTGGCTCTAGTTTTATCAGCTGATGGGGGTCCCAGTCTAAAAATAGTTTTGACTTCGGGTTTTTCTACACCGATTCCATCACAAAGTTCATAAAATTTTTGTTCATCTTCAAATATACGGTGTTCTGGGTTAGTCTTCTTACTCTCAGGTAAATGAAAAATGACTAAGTTTAGGGATCGGCGTTTTTGTTCCTCAATTTCTTTGACTTCTCTTCTGACATCTTCTTGTAGACTAGATTTAATCTCATCCTTAATTGTTTCAATTAATTGAGGTGTAGCCAAAGTCATTTCTTTTTGTATTTCTGTTTTCATATGTTTGTCGATATTTTTAAGTTTTGTTTCTATGACATTCAGCCTGTTATCTGTTTTATTTTCCATTGTTCTTAATTGATTTGTTAAGCCGGTCATACATGGGAAGTTTTGTTTGCAGCAGTTACATGTCCATTTAAAATTATTTGTTATGTCTTCTTTTAGCGCTTCCGCTAGGGTTCTGGAAATGTTTGTGCATTTTATACGGAAATTTAATTCACATACACTGCAGGAAAGATGTTCAGTGCTATCAGTTATTATATTTTCACATTTTGGGCAACTGTTGCTCCCAATTCTTGATCTTTTTTTTGCTATTTGGTGTTGATGTGTTCAAAGATGTAGCCATATTTAAAGCAGCTCTTTAATGTAGATAGCTTTCAATTTTTTTTTATATAAGTGTACTAGACAGGGCAATCCCTACCTAGTAATGTTGGTTAATTCTGTCCACACTGTAATTTAGTAGATAAGGGATTTCAAAGAATGTAGGTTACAAAATAGTTATTACAATTTTCTGAAGTTGTTGTTAAATATAGAAGATATGCAAAAACCTATTAAGTGCTCTATTAAGTGCTCTAGACAGGGCAATCCCTACCTAGTATTGTTGAAATGTCTTAGACAGGGTAATCCCTATCTAAATAGAGTTTATATATATATTGTTTGTGTAATTTTAGATATTCATATTGAATTAATATTAATTGTTTAGCTCAGTGTTACAATAATACATGTATTTTTTTTATTTTCTATTTTGTTGAAGAAATCAATCTATGATTCGGGAAAAAAACAAACCAAATGCCAGATAGTAAGGAGTTTTTTCAGTTGATTTTAAAATTGTTTAAATTTGTTAAATTAATGAACGAATGACAAGGCAATCCTTATCGTATCTTTTGAATTTTAGGCTAATTTTCTTGGTATCTGACAAGGCAATCCTTATCAGAATAAATAGCTTAATACTTATGGTTTAGCTTCGTCTGACACTGTGTTCATTCGTTTTCCAAGCTTGAAGAGTCTGTATAGCCACAGTCTGGATATGTCACTCAAAGGATGTACACCGTCGGGCAGTAGATTGTAGTTTACACTGTATTTTGCGTGACTATACTCTTTGGGTTTCTTTGATTTTACTAGATCAAGTCCAAGTTGAGGTATTCTGATTTGGTTGATTTCGTCAATTTTTGTATTTAGTTCGTCTATAATCGTTTCAAGTTTGAGTTCTTCTTCAGAGTATCTTTGATATGATGATTTTTCACAGCCTTTACGTTTATTCCAGTTTAAGATAGATTAATATGGGCATTTGACGAAAATTACTTTGGCAGTCGGTTTTACTCGTAAAATAGCTGACTTGAAATAACGATACTTCACTGCTAATCTTGTTACAATCTCCGAGATGTTGTCACATAGTGTTATATATTGACCAATTTTATTTGTCAATTCGCATGTCCCAAACCAAATGAGCACTGTGGGTTCTCTGGATCTGCTTATATATCTTATACACTGAGATTGAAATGTTAAATCGTCCACTGTGACACCTGATCTATACAAGAATTTTATATCAGATATATCATCGTTGATAGCTTGTTGTTGCAAATAGCGCCCCTTGCTGTCTGATACAAGAATGATCTCGGTGGAGGTAGACCCAGGACTCTTTGTACTTTCATAGTCTCGGACTAATCTATTTAATTCCTTTTTTACTTTGGGCCGTGACATCACATATTAGTATTGGTTTATAATAGTTAAAAGGTTCCAAAATGTTCAAGAATGAATAGTTGGTGAGTTCAAAGAGTCTTTGTCAAATCGTCTGCTGATTGCAAATGGCCGCCAAGCTGGGTTGAGGTGGGTGGGGTAAGATTCAATCTTGAAGATGTGGATTTATTCAAAATGGGAGGGAATACTTCCCTGAATTGTGGTGAATCTGGTCGTTTAGGTAGTAGACATCATCATTGCATCATTATAGATCGTAGATGGTTATTGTATCAAGCTGTGCAACACGGATTTTAAATTTAATTTTCACTGACAGAAATCTACGAGCTGCCATGGACCGGAACCGGAAGTACCGACCGGAGTCTTAGATCCTAGATTACGAAAAATTATTTGATTGTTACCATATCAAATGGAACTACATTGATTTTTGTATATTACAGTATCTAAAGCACAACCAAGACGTCACGGCGTATGTGACATTGAGCTTTACGTCAAAGTCAAAGCGTATAATAGATTCACTATTAAGGGGGAATGCTCCAGTTTCCTAAATTTTTTCCCAATAATAGAATTTATTTATATTTTTTATATTGAAATTACATGTTATAACCAATTGAAAAATAAAATAAAAATGGATGGTCAGCGATCTTGTTTGAATTTTATAGGCATTTGTATCACATACCCCTACATCGAAAAAATGCACAATTTCTTGCACCTGTCCAAGGTCACTAAAATACAATTAAAATGCTGTGTATTGATCGTTTAGTCCCAAAAACGGATTTAAAGGAACGTCTTACATTTATTAAGAACAGAACACCCAAAATATGTGCTATTATAAACGCATAAATGTATGAAACAGCATGCTCATGTGTTCGGTTAGATCAACGAAACTGGAGTGTTTTATGTCAAAATTTGCATATTTTTGGAAATATTTCAAGTTCTACATAATAGAATTTGATAAAACTCCCTCATTGTATTAAGCAATATGTCCTGGTAATAATTCAAAAAGAAAATGTATAGGTCAGCGCACTTATTAGTGAATTACAGCGATTTTTATCAGCTACACATGAATAAAATGACGCAAAACAGTGGTAACTGCATACACACTTACGACTGTTTTGCTCTAAATAATCGATTTCCATCTTGAGGAAATCAGTTTTGCATAATAAATACACTTTTACTGTCGAAAATGGTAAATTGTAATGATATGTTATATTAGTGAAAATATGGTAGCGAAACATATTGGTACGAAACACTTAATTTCATACAGTAATGACCCAGTGTTCCGAAAAACTGGAGCATTCCCCCTTAAACGAGAATAATTACATTTGAATTGCTTTATCAAAACAACTGAAATTATTCTCGTTTAATAATAAATGTATTATTATTACTATTTCTCTAAATAGAATAAGGTGCACGTATCTTCATTGCTTTTTAACAATTTATTTTTGATTTACCTTTCGCAAAATTAAATACGAAACAGTTTTAATGTACTAGAAAATGCTGAGTCAGAGGAAGAAAATGCTGACCATCAGTATTTTTATCTTTTGACTCAATGTTTTCCAAAGCCTTTTCTGTACAGGACCTAATAATTTGGGTCCGTGTTGTCAACGATTGCGCGACAAGTTCATCATGATGAATTCCCTTTCAGTTTTGTAGAAAAATTGTTGATAATATGGCCTACAGGTCTTTGTATGAAAAAAGTTTTAAAGGGACATTTCATTCCAATTTCAATTTTTTAAAGTATGTCTTGATGCCAAGATTGGTTATTCTAATGAGTATAAATACTATTAGTTTTTTCAAGTTGTTGCCAATAAGCGAGAAACACGCATTTAAAGTTGAGACATAATCAATAAATTGCATATAAATCCAAACTGTTGTCCACAACAATTTGTTCAATTTTAACACAAAAATATAAATTTCTCGTAAACGGCGCTATATTTTGGCTTGAAATTTTCAGAAATTTCATAAGGAAATATGCTCTTTCAGATAAAAATAAAAGTAAAATTTATGACAAAAAATTCTGAAATGTCTCTTTAAGGGGAAATGCTCCAGTTTCCTATTTTTTTCCCCAATAATAGAATTTATTTATATTTTGTATGTTGAAATTACATGTTATAACCAATTGAAAAATGAAATAAAAATGGAGGGTCAGCGATCTTGTTTGAATTTTATAGGCATTCGTATCACATACCCCTACATCGAAAAAATGCACAATTTCTTGCACCTGTCCAAGGTCACTAAAATGCTAATAAAATTCTGTTTATTCATCGTTTAGTCCCAAAAACGGATTTAAAGTAACGTCTTACATTTAGTAAGAACAGAAAACCCAAAATATGTGCTATTATAAACGCGTAAATGTATAAAACAGCATGCTCACGTGTTCGGTTTGATCAATTAAGCTGGAGTGTTTTATGTCAAAATTTGCATATTTTTGTAAATATTTGAAGTTCTACATAATAGAATTTGATAAAACTCCCTCATTGTATTAAGCAATATGTCCTGATAATAATTCAAAAAGAAAATGTTTAGGTCAGCGCACTAATTAGTGAATTACAGCAATTTTTATCAGCTACACATGAATAAAATCACGCAAAACAGTGGTAACTGCATACACACTTACGACTGTTTTGCTCTAAATAATCGATTTCCATCTTGAGGAAATCAGTTTCGCATAATACATACACTTCTACCGTCGAAAATGGTAAATTGTAATGATATGTTATATTAGTGAAAATATGGTAGCGAAACATATTGGTACGAAACATTTAATTTACTACAGTAATGACCGAGTGTTCCGAAAAACTTGAGCATCCCCCCTTAAAGCCCCGTTCAATACATCAGACCAAAGCTTACATATTTTGACAATCATCTTTTCCGTATTCACAAACCATCTGTCCTTTGGAGTGGAATTTCCACGTGTGAGGGTACCACAGGGGTTCGTACCAGTAGAACGCATCGTCTCGGTCACCGAGAAGTTTGCCGATAAAAGTAGAACCACTCCGCATGTAGGTCAGGACAATGACGTCATATGGTTCTGAAATAAAGCGGTTAGACCGGTACTATTTGAGTTATCGAAGTAGTCTTTGTTATCCACAAGGAAACCTAGTCAAATAAAAATGATGGCTATGATGACTATGGTATAATGATTAAATTTCGTAGGACATTGCAAACTTATCAGAAAATACATCTTTTAAAGCTACTATTTCCCAGATTTGGACCCAAAAATTGTCAAATACAAACGAAATGTACACTTTTTAAGCTTTATATGACCTGATTAAATGATTACGACAAACTATTGAAGCAACGACTCATTTTTTCGCAATTTGATACCAAATTCATGAAGCGATATCGAAAGTAGGTCAAAACAGTAGGACATGCGACTTTCTTAAATGACGTCACAACATACATGATGACGTCATATTGAAATTCAAGTATGAATCTCGTTTGAATCATGGTCCGCGCTGTATGTGCATGCGCAACAATTTAAAAATAATTCTAACCCCATCTGAGACGGGGTTGAATTTAGGTTTGGATTCTCCCTAAATTCAGCTATCTGTCTTGTAATTTCGGCTCATTCTCTGTCTGAATCGCATATTATTAACCATCCAAAGGTGGTCAACACAAAAGTTTTGCATATTTTTTCAAAAAAATTCATTTTTGCAATTAGGCCATCTGTTACCGTCGCCCTTTAAAAATGTTTCGATGCAACTGGCTCTAGTATTTTATCCTTTTGTCTTAAATTTTTCAACAAGGAACCCAGTCAAACCTTAAAGCAGGTATGTCAAATGTACATGTATTCTATCTATCCATCGTAAATTTCTGTTGCCCCGGATGTCGCCCGAAGATGCATGAAGCGTTCGGTATGTAATGCCGGGATGTTATCCTTTAGGACACTAGGCCGCGGCCTTAGCGCAGTTGGTACCGCATCTGACCCTCATTCGAGAGGTCCCGGGTTCGATACCCGGCCGCGGCTAATACCCTTTCTGACAAAATTGTCACCCACCAATGGGTTTGAAATCGTAAACCTAAGTGGGCGAGCAGCTGGAGGCTCGGTAAAGGTGTTGTGGTAGTACTGGTTTGAGAAACAACAGGAATCCATGGGTAGGTGCTCCAGCCGCCGCGATATGGCCCTGGTAGTTGAAAACGGCGTAAAACCCCAATAAACTCAAACCCTTTAGGACACTAAACCCACAAGGTACATGTCGCTATACATGTATATGCAAATGTTTTATAAAAAATTGTTTGTTCCTGTTTACTAAACCCATTCCCACACAATGACTCTTTTTGACTCCCCACAACATTATAGCTTTGGAAAACATTGTGGAAAATGAAGAAATTGCTTGTCACAAGCAATTTCTTCATTTTCCACAATGTTTTCTACTCTATTAGACAGAAATATGTAAAATTCAATTAACTTGAAATTGTCTTCGGCTACATCTTTCAATTTGGACCATCCTAAAATTTTGTCGGTTGGTAATGGGTTAACCTGTTTATTGATAGTCCTTAACCTATCTAGCAGCAGGACAGATTTGTTATATTAAAGTAGTCAAACTCTACTGAGTTTTTCGTGTGACGTAATTAACATATCTGAACCTTATCGGGTCTTTAGAAATCGTCTTGTGGTGATCATTCGACCGCCGAATGTTTACGACGTCGTCCAAATAATTCCTACGTCGCGTGAATCTCATTAAGCACGGTTAGGAAACTACAGAGACAGAGCCAATGGCTCTGCCGCTTAAATCCTGTGGGGCGCTTCCGGCCATGTGTGGCTCTGTCTCTGGGAGCACGATTTTTGGACAAAAATATGTTGTGTTCAACTTTGTTGTTCAATAATTCTCTTTTGGTGCTTAAAAGCGAAAAAACGGGAATGTCATGCTCCCCTAAAACCATTTATCTGTCTGTTCTAATTCTGTGGGCTTCAAAGTCGGCAGGATTTTCACAGGATCATTGTCATCGTGAGTCGACCCTATGTGATTTTACCTTGTTTACATCGTGCATTTATGTACATTCCAACGGTAAATATCCAATTGCCGAAGGCAAAACACGTTATATACTAATCGAGGGATACTCTCTACTAGTATTAGACACCCCTTTCCCATGTCACAAAACCTTAGAAATGATTGGCAAAAATAAAATTTGAGCAATTTCTATCGGTGGCTCTGTCTCTGGCGGCTGGCTCTGTCTCTGGCGGCTGGCTCTGTCTTTGCATGCTAAATTTGGTCAATTTAATCCACCACAGAATTCGTGTCGAAGCCTTATTGACTCGCACACTGAATATATCATATTGCGCATGGCGAACGTTTCAGTCACTGATTGAACGCTTTCCAAAACATCAAAATGTCGGCTCTGTTCAATTTCAAAGCTACTACATGCGACAAATTAGGTTTTGACGAAGAAATATTTTGCACCAATGTAATTCGACATATTTCCATTTAATCTCTCCAAAACAAGACATTGGTCTGATGCATTGCGAGAAAAGAAAATAGATCTATTAGTATGTAGATGCTTGAATGCCAGTATATGGGAATTTCTAAGTGGTCTGACAGGTTTGGCAATATTTTGAGGAAGAGGGACGACTATTTTATCATTGAAAATTTTATAGAATCTAACCAGCTGTAAGTCAATACGGCGCAAATCTGATCTTCTCCAACAGAGGTTGTCTAACATAGCGGAGGAACTGAATGTGGGACAATAGCATCGCATGGCCCATCGAGCTGCTCCCCGCTGCACATATTCAATCTGGTTAATCAAGGTTCCTGAGTGTTGAGCGGACTGCAGTCCATGCTGCAGCGCAGTATTCGAGCTGGGGCCTGACAAGCGGTTATTCCATGATAAGTCGTTTGAGATTGTAACACCTAAATATTTTGCTGAGGAGACTGTTTAAAGTAGTGCATTATGTAGAAAGTGCAGTGTCGGTAATTGTGTCTTTCTCTTGGTAAACTGTATGACTTGGCATTTTGGCAGGATTAAAAGAAATGTCCCAGTCTGATTCCCATCTCTCGAGCTTGAGTACTAGTAGATCCTGTTGTAAGAGGCTGGAATGAAATGATAGTGTCATCACCAAAGAGACGTACTTTAGAGCATTGTACATATTCATGGAGGTCATTGATACAGATAAGGAATAGTAGGGGCCTAAGACCGAACCCTGAGGCACACCTGAAGGAACTGGTACATGTATGTTGCAGGACATGGATCTATTGACTAACACTGATTGTGTCCTATTGTCTACAAAGGCTTTGATCCATGCCAGAGTGTGACCTATAATGTCATAACAATGTATTGTTGACACCAGTTTCTCATAATTTACCATACCAAACGCTCTTTAAAAATGTAATAGGATCAAGTCATCTTGGCTTTATCCTCATTTATGAACTGGAGGATATCATCTACCAAGCCCAAGAGTTGGACCAGACAGTATCTTTTTCCCCAACAGCCGTGCTGTAAGTCACAGAATATGTTTTGTCGAAGTGTTTAGTTATACTAGATGCACTAATATGTTCAAGTTGTTTGCATAAGATGCGAGTGAGAGAGATCCGGCGAAAATTGGCTGGGTTGGACTATTTTGAATACAGGGGCGACGTTTGCCTTTTTTCAAAATGCTCGGTAAAGAATTGGTCTCAAGAGATTTCTTAATACAGCTGTGTTATGATAGGCGCAAGTTCCTTGGCACAATTCTTTAGTATAGTTGGTCTTAATTCATCAGGGCCAGCAGCTTTATGCAGGTTCAGATATTTTAGCAATTTGTTGATCCTATTTTCAGATATTTCGATGGTGTGCCTGGATTTATGAGGGCTGGGTCTGTGGTGGTGAATTTCTGTACATGCATCAATTGTGTTTCAAATTGTGTGTGAACGTATTACTTCATCTACGCGTTTAAGTGACAAGGGTGATTTGTGGGTGGAAACAGATTGGAATTGTTCATTTAGAATTCGTGTTTTTTTTCCTCATTAGTGTACAGTTTGTTGTGTTGTTTTAGAGTATCTATGCCAGTAAAATATTGGATGTTATAGTAGAGTGTAGATTTTTTGTTTGTTGGAAGTGATTGTCCTTTATCTTTGATTTGATCTTGCATGGAACCTACATTTAAGATGTCTTCAAGATACTTTTGATATGCAATTTTGATTATTTTCTACATTGGCTGATAACCAGCATATTAACCTTTTTTCTCACATATTTCAATGATTAATATTTTGCGCATGCAGAACCTTGCGCAGATCCATACATTTCTCTCTCAAGAGGGGCTGACGCCTATCTGGATCGGTGCATGTGTGTTCATAATGTCGAATTTAAGCAGTCCTAAATTAGAAATCTGTCACTACATGTGATTAAATACACCACCGCTTTTTGTACACAGAACTTCTCCTAAGTGAGATCTATCTACCCATGTTTTGGAAAAGCATTTAATCAGTGACTGAAACGTTCGCCATACGTTATTATGATCTATTGAGTGTATGAGTCAATTAGGTATACTACTTCGTTACTTCGACACGAATGTTGTGGTGGTTTGAACTGTTTAACAAAATACTAGTACACAGAGACAGAGCCAGTCGTCAGAGACAGAGCCACCGATAGAAATTGCTCAAATTCTATTTTGTCAATCATTTCTAAGGTTTTGTGACATGGGAAAGGGATATCTAATCGACAGTATCCATCGATTAGCATTATTATAACATGTTTTGGCAGCAGCAATTGGCTATTTACCGTTGGAATGTACATAAATACATGATGTACACAAGAAAAAATCACATAGGGTCGACTTACGACGACAATGATCCTGTGAAAACCCTGCCGACTTTGAAGCCCACATAATCAGAACAGACAGATAAATGGTTTTAGGGGAGCATGGCATTCCCGTTTTTTCGCTTTTAAGCGCCAAAAGAGAATTATTGAACAACAAAGTTGAACACTCACCTATTTTTTGTCCAAAAATCGTGCTCCCAGAGACAGAGCCACACATGGCCGGAAGCGCCCCAGAGGATTTGAAAAGCAGAGCCGTTGGCTCTGTCTCTGTAGTTTCCGTACCGTGTTAAGGGGGTGGTGGATTACCTTAAGTGATAAATACCTTTGTCTGTGGGACTTTCAGCATTAGTCTTCTTAGTGTCTTTTCCATAGAAAATAAAGGGTAGTGGCAGTTTCTTAACATAGATTTTTGTGTCTGAAATATAAAGAAAAAAAGGTGCATAATATATACTAAACAAATAAAGGAACGCAACTCAAAACTCAGAATCTATTATTTTGAAACTGGAACGATACTGCGCTTTCATCAATTTGTGTTTTATTACTTGATTATTCTTGATTGTATGTGTATAAGTATTTTACTGTGTCTTCAACATGTGCTTTGCACGGATAAGTTAAAAGTCAGGCTGGCTGTTTTTCTGCGCGTAAATAAAGAATACTTTTTCCAATATTGCAATCATTTCATATCTATATATCTCTACTAGTGGGGAAAAGCAACTGCCATTTTGATCATCCGTTTTCTGAAAATAAGAATGCAGGTGGTGAATGGCATTTTCATATTTAGGAGTACAACCCATCATTTCATTCCAATTTCAATTTTTTAAAGTATGTCTTGATGCCAAGATTGGTAATTCTTATGAGTATAAATGCTATCGGTTTTTCGAAGTTGTTATAAATAAGCGAGAAACACGCCTTTAAAGTTGAGACAGAATCGATAAATTCCATATAAATCTATCTGTTGTCCACAACAATTTGTTTAATTTTAGCACAAAAATATACATTTCTTTTAAACGGTTCAATATTTTGGCTTGAAATTTTAAGAACTTTCATAAGAAAATATGCTCTTTCAGATAAAAATAAATGTAAAATTTATGACAAAAAATTCTGAAATGTCACTTTAACTAAAAACACTTCATGCATATTCGGGGGGGGGGGGGGGGTGTCACCCGTAGCAACAGACATTGACGAGGGTTTATCTCGTCAATTGACGAAGGTTTCCTCTGTCAACTTCAATTTGAATTGTCACGGATAATGTGCTGAAACTGACGAAGGTATCTCTTTTTAACTTTCATAGTCAAGGATAACACCCGAAGATGCCTCAAGTGTTTGGTACATGTATCTTATGGTTGGTTGTAATATTTAAATGACTCACCGATAAGATATCCACTAAAACAAACGCCACAGACAGCTAACAGGAACAAAGCAGCTAAGAATCGGAGACAGTCCCTTCTGTGAGAAGCCATTCTGGACTATAAATACTTTCTGTAACGGTACACAAATGATAAATAAAAATAAAAAGATAATAAATTAATGAATTATATATAAAACTATTTGATAAGGGATCTGGAGAACTTAGTACAGCTAGAAGGCGATATACATCGAATTAAGGTAAAAGAAGAAAATGCTGGTAATCAGTATTTTCCCTTATAGTTCGTCAATACTTTACTTTATTGTATGTTACATTTATTTGTAGACGTCGTAAACAACTGCGTACTCAGATGTGATAATAATAATAATAATAATAATAATAATAATAATAATAATAATAATAATAATAATAATAATAATAATAATAATAATAATAATAATAATAATAATAATGATAATAATGATAATGATATTAATAATGATATTAAGAAGAAGAAGAAGAAGAAGAAGAAGAAGAAGAAGAAGAAGAAGAAGAAGAAGAAGAAGAAGAAGAAGAAGAAGAAGAAGAAGAATGATAATAATAATGATAATAATTCGCCTACCTGAAACATTATTAAACCTAACTGCTGTAAAGTTGAAGCCAGAAATGGTAAAGTAATGTAGAGCTACAGATATGAGAGGGTAATGTTTTTTTTGTTTTTTTTTTCAAAATTCAATATTTCATTTATTGTTTATCAAACCCGATGTTGTTGGTACTCATTAGAATCGTCTCAATGAGACGATTCAAATGAGTACCCACAATAAAGGGTTTGGATTCGAAATAACAAATTTAGAGTGCCTTAACCCCCTCTTAACTGTCACTCTGATTATGTATATTACCCGATATTGAGTATTTATCATTTCCCAAATGGAACATATTTTTGAAGATCTTATTTGAAATATGATGCAGACAACGAATAAAATAGCATATAATATATTTCAACAAAGGAGATAATGCCTCAATGTTCATTTTCGCATGTTAACGGCGTCGCACGAAAAATCCCGACGTCGCGTGTATCTCAATAATGATGAACTACCTTATGGTCATTTACTGAAAAAATAACCCTTTCCCAAACAAGACCAGGGCCCCGTATTACTAAACATCTTACGATCAAGTTTTTTGTGTAAACTGTGTAACAAGACACCTGATTGCACGAGAAATCCGACGCAGCCAATCAGGGCTGTTGTTACAAGTAATTATGCAAAAATCAAACGTACGATCGTTAGTAATACGTGCCCCTGGTTTTGACGTCCCTAATATAAAAAGGCATGGGAAAACATTGAAACAAAAGAAGAAACTGCTGATAACCATCAGTTTCTCCTTTTGTCTCAATATTTTCTCTGCCATATTTACACAAATTGTATCTTTAATAACACCAATTTTGTCATTTGTGGCAGTTTTTAAAGTGGAACACCCTAAAATTTTGCCGTTTGGGAAAGGGTTAAAATCGGATTTAAATCAGATGGTCAGAAGGGTTATCTTTGGTCCAGGATATAAAAGATTCAAAAGGTTTTGTAATTTGAATAATGTTCTTTGTAATAATAGGCACTTATTCATCAAATATGAATCTCTCAATATCCACGTATTGTATAACCCTTTTAACGATAAAAGTTCGGATTGTTAAAACTCAAAAAACTGTGGCAGACGGCAAAATGAATGTTGATAAGGAAATTGTTTGTTTACAATATAAATACAAAAAGTATATCCATGGACAAAAGAGGAAAATGCTGGTAGGCCTAATTATAATTTTCTTCTTTTGCCTAAATCATTTCCAAATGCTTTTTTCTGTTATAAACGTCGAAACATGATTTGTTTTGGAGTTTGGGATATAATTATGCCCACAAAAAGGGGCTCATGTTTCATTGAAGGTTGTCTAAAATGTGAACAGGTTAAATATAACGGCAATGAATTTTGTGCTAAAAATAGACTGCGTTTGTCATTATGTTTTGATTTAATTAACCGTTGATGTTATAAAATCTCGTAATTTTATAGCAACATCTTCGATATACTATTGTTTGTCCGAAATTACGTCAATGTATACTATATACATGTAAGATCATTCCCTACCAAGGTAGAATGCTCCAGTTTACTATATCTTCTAATAATCATAGAATTTATTTTTATTTTGTTTCTTGAAAGTGCATCATAAATACCAATCAAATAATGAAATAAAAAAAGATAGGTCATCGATCTTGTTAAATTTTTATAGTCAGTCGTATCACGTACCCCTACAGCGAAAAAAAAATGCACAATTTCTTGCACCTGTCAAAGGTCATTAAATGCTTAAAATGCTGTACAATCATCGTTTAGTCCCGAAAAGGGATTTTAAGTAACGTCTTGCATTTGAAACGAACAGAAAACATGTGCTATTATAAACGCGCAAATGTATTAAACAGCATGCTGACGTGTTCAATTAGGTCAACGAAGCTGGGATGTTTTATTATTATTATTAAGTACCAAATTTATATAGCGCTTTTATCATACGAAAGTACGTTCAAAAGCGCTTTACAAACATAAAACATAAAATCTACTAAAAAAATAAATCATACTAGATCTAATAAGAAATGTCATACATACGTTATAAGAATTATATGAGTATAAAAATGAATGAACCGTGAAAGACGATACACATAAAAACAAATCAGTGTTTAATTTCCATAAATCTGCTTAAACAAATAAGTCTTTAAGTATTTCTTAAAACATGAAACTGTAGAAGCAGCTCTTATTTCGGATGGGAGAGAATTCCTTAATACTGGAGCAGCACTCATAAAACTGCGGTCTCCATACGTTTTAGTACGGCGTTTCGGTATTACAAGTGTTGTGCCATTTGACCCGGATCTAAGTTCACGGGATAGTTTGTGTATCGTTAAAAGTGATGTGATATATTCTGGGGCTTGTCCATGGAGAGCTTTAAATGTATAAGTCAGTATCTTAAATTGAATTCTGTGCTCTACAGGTATCCAATGCAACTCTTTCAGTACTGGTGTTATATGGTGACGTCTCGGTGATCTGGTGATAATACGAGCTGAAGTATTTTGGACTACCTGTAACTTGTTCAGGGTTTTTTGGGGGTATTCCAGAAAGTAGAGAATTGCAGTAATCCAACCGCGATGTAACCAAAGAGTTAACAAGAGACTTAGTAGCGTCATCATTTAGATATTTTCTAATATGCCCGATTTGGCGGAGCTGGGAATAACATGATCTACAAACACTGTTTATATGCGCTTCTATGTTCATATGTGAGTCAAAAAAGGCAACAAGATTTCTGACAGAATTCACCGATTTCACCTCGGAACTGCCAACTTTAATTGACATGTTTTCTATTTCATTCGAATGTTTTTTGTGTGCAAAGACAATAAGTTCAGTTTTATCTGCGTTGAGCTTGAGCATGTTATGGTTCATCCAATCAGTGATTTCGTTCAAACATAACTGAACACGCCGGACAGTTTCGTCCCTCGAAACATTGTTGTAAGGTTTAAATGAGAGGTAAAGCTGAGAGTCGTCCGCATAGAAATGATGTTCAAGGTCATGCTTTCTGCAGATCATACCGACTGGCTTTGTATACATGAAATAATTCTTAGGCCCAAGCACAGAACCTTGGGGAACACTGTATATCATGAGTACTGGTTCTGATAAAACACCGTTTATGTAAACAGATTGATGTCTGTCTGTTAGATATGACTTCATCCAGGCAAGAGGCTTACCGGAGATATGAAAGTCATGTTCTAAACGACGAAGAAGAATGGCATGGTCTATTGTGTCAAAAGCTGCCGACAGATCAAGCCGTACAAGAACCGTGATATTGCCCATATCTAATGATTTCATTATGTCATTTTGAACTTTTAATAGATCAGTTTCGGTTGAATGAAATTTTCTATATGCAGACTGGTGAAGTTCATGTAATTTATTATCGGACAAGTGTTGTTCTATTTGAACGTCTACGACCTTTTCGAGCACTTTTGAGATGAAAGGTAAATTTGAAACAGGTCGATATTTCTTCAGTTCATTCTTATCTTAACCGGGTTTCTTTAACAACGGTTTGACATGCCAACTTTTAAACAATCTAGGCACTTATGATGACTCCAATGATACATTCACTAGCTTTGTAATTAGCTCAGCAAGATCATCAATGCAGAGTTTAACCCATTACCACACAGTAACTCTTTTTGACTCCTCGGTCTTGAACAAACAGTAACTCTTTTTAACTCCTTTCATTTTCAACCTTAAAAAAGTATGACAATCCTTTGGAATTTAAACCTTACTTTTATATGATTAGTAAGTTTGATTTATTAGCTTTTAAGACCTTTAAAGAAAATATGCTCTTTGTTCTTTAAAAAAAGAGTAATTTGCAATTAAACATGACTGGGGTCTGATAACTTTTTCAAAATTGCTTAAAAATTACTGTTGAAATACATCTAATTAAATTTTTTTTACATCATTCATTTCCTTAATATTGTATTTCCTTATAACAACAAAAAAAATCTTGAAAATATATAAAATAGTTGTTTTATTTCTGTTTTAAGAAAAATAAAATTCAACACCAAACATGAAAGGGTACTGTTCTGCAAAGTCATTTTTTGTTTAAAGGGCTTATTTCATCTCCTCCAAAGTTATATCATTGAAAAGGTATTTAAATTCTCTAAAAACTTTACATCTATCAAAAATGTGTAAAATAATCAATTATGCATCTTTTTGACAGTTGTTTTAAGATCAGGTGCAGAAAGGGTTAAAAACCAATAATTCTTCTCAACAGCAGGGGTTGAAAAATCCACTCGCCCGCTCGCATTGGCGAGTAGAAAATGCCGTAGGACGAGTAGATTTGGGGACGAACTAGTCCGACGGGGCGAGTGCAAATTTAGGACTTGAATCACGCTGATTGAGGGGAAAAAATAAAGGATCGAAAAGAAAGTATTTATTTTAAACTTCATATCGGATACAATAATATTCGCTGTAAAATACTACCTTTCCCTGTTTATGTCGATCAATCCCGAAAGTGAAACTAAACAAGGAAACTAGAGTAAATCTGTGTTACTCATATGCGATGATTAGGGCGAGATCAAAGACGCCGCAAACACAGTCAATTGATGACGTAGTCATTCCAGTTTCAATATAATCACGTGATTTTTCCGCACCCAAATATGGTTACGTTTTACTATGATTTGTTTACAAAAGTTGCGCGTGAAAGAAATGCGGGAAAATTGGATGAATCAATGAAAACAAAACGCTATCTACGTGGTAAATACACTGACATTAGATGGTTTTAACACAGACGCGTTGTCTCTTTCTGTTTTGCCGCCTCGCGATTACACAAAGAAATTCTTTCACATTTACCGGGTAGTTGAACATATTAAACTGGTGTGCTTACTCAAATAAAAGGTAAGTGTTTACAGTAATGTTAATCGGCGATTGATTTATGGTAAAAGATGGAGTCAACTCTGAGCCACATTCGATTTATTGACCATCTTTTTTAATAAAATTGTTGCCTTATTCGTCTATGACTAAGTCACTTTTGAAGTGGCGATCGCCAGCGAGAGCGCTGTCTGTCATCTATACTGAAGAAACTTTATTTATAGAGTCAAAGAGTTATGTTATTTGCATAATAATGCATCCGTCAGAGCCAACAGTCTAAAATTTTCTTCATCTGTAAGGGCGAGTTGGGTTGCCCTAAGGGCGAGTAGAAATTCAGAGCTACTAGTCCTACTTAAATTTTTCAACCCCTGCAACATCTGTTTGTTCAAAACCACCCTTGATTCAACCTGGCTGAGTTGTAATGGGTTAAGAAGCCATGTAGGGATTGGATCTAGCTCACAATTTTTATTTGGAGATTTAAGTATGATGCGCTTCACATCCTCCAGGGCAACCGGTCGAAAATTCGTTAGAATATTGGGTAATGACCGTTCAATGTCTGATGATTCTGGCGGTGGTAATGACGGTGTACTCGAATTTATTCCATTTCGTATGGTCTCAACTTTATTTACGAAGAAATCACTGAATTCCTGAACTAGGGATTGAGTAGATGTATCAGATGATAAAATAACGTCGTTTGATGCCCCAAGAAGGTGGTTAGTTACTTTAAATAACTTTTTCTGGTCACGTCCACAAGACTCAATCTTCTCTAAGTAATGTGCTCTTTTTGTTGATTTTAGAAGTTTATTTACAATTGAACTCTGGTTTCGGTACATTTCATGGTGTATGGCTAGATTGCTCTTACGCCACCGACGCTCAAGTTTTCGTTTAAGGTGTTTGGCATCATGAAGATCCTGTGTATACCACGGACACCCAGGTCTCAATACAATAGTTTTAGTAAGTAAAGGAGCATGTCTATCAACAAGTGATTGCAATTCATTGGTATAGGCATCCAGTAAAGTATCAATGTCATTCGATTTCAAAGCACAACGCAATATTTTTGATTCAGAGATATCTTGTTTAAAACTATCGACATTAATAGAGCCAAGACGTCTGTACGAAACAGTTTTGCTAATCGGGCTAGGCCTTGTTGCCTGTACGCTAAATTCTAACGCGTAATGATCACAGACAGCATTGCCGTTCTTGTCAGAAATCCCTGGGTCAGTGACTGCTACGTCGGAAAGAGTATCATCAGATTCTCTGGTGATAACAACATCCAAGGTGTGGCCATTTATATGTGTTGGTTGGGAAACGTGCTGTTTTAGTCCGCAGGATTCAAGGAGACTTATTAGCTTTGCAGTTTCATGATTGTTGGATTGTCCATGTGGAAATTCAGATCTTCTGTTATTAAGATGGCACTACTTACTGTTGTATACTTTGCTAAAAATGCAGGCCATTCATTGTCAAGAAAATCGACGGTACTTAGACCATTCTCATGTGTTGGTGGGGGTCTATATACTACAGCCAATCGCATGGTGTAGCCATTCACAAAAATATGGCAATCAATGTATTCAAAATTCGAGAATATTTTGGACTGACTTGTCTCTATAAGGCGAAGGTCAACAGCATTTGAATGTATAACGGTTACGCCCCCTCCTCGTCTACCTGTGCGAGGGACAAGACTTATCTGATAGCCATCAGGTAGCAATTGGCTTATGCAGGCCTTATCAACGTGTGTCCCAAGCCATGGTTCTGTTATAGTAACAATGTCAAATTTATTTGAGAGGATGTAATCACATATAGATAGAGTTTTATTTTTCACCGACCTTGCATTCAAAGTGCACATTTTTATGTAGGATATTCCTTTTGTGCTATTAAGTGATTTGTTGCATGTGTTTTTAGGATGAATTAAATTGCTTATATTTGCTTTTGTGGGTTTAGTTATTTTATTAGATATGCCACCTCTTTTGCCACGCTGTCGTTTGGCTAACTGAAGGAAACGATTGAGATAATTTCAACTGATTTATTTTGAAGCAAACACTAGAATCAGGTATGTATAAGCGTCTCTTTCTAGTAACAGTTGAGTCAATATTTAACAGCTCCGCAAGACTATAACGGAGGTTCACGCTTGATTTGCTCTGATCTGTGGGTAAAAAAGTAGGACACCTGTATTCGTGTAGAAAACTAGATCTACTAAAATTTTGAGCTACTGTAAGCGGTTTAAAAATGTAAAGAAATAAACACAAAGTGATGTTATAGACATATTTTATTTTAAAAATGCAAATGTATTAATAATCTATAAAATATCTTTCAAAATGTAAAAGAAGTAATTGGATAAAGAAGCTGTAAATTGTGAATTTAGTTAAAATAGTTAAATCTATAAATAGTCTGCCTCATTCGGCGACCGCTTGCAGTAATCCGTATTATGTAAAAAGGGGGTGTCTCACGAATAGGAAAAATAACATGGGAGTCTGCCCACGCTAGGAATTTAATGAAATTTGGCGTGAAGTTAGTACACTAGATAACGGTTCATATTCATGAAATGTTTCAAATCGAACATTCCAGAAAACAATTTTCTCGGAATTTTAAGTTTTCACCATGAAAAAAAGAGGGTACCCTGATTAAAACAGTGTGCAAGCGTTCTGGTTTTTAGTTTCATCGCACAATTTCTTCTAAAAATAACGCCCAGTAGTCCGTGATCCTGTATGAAACAAAAATATATATAATTATGTACAAAAAATTGTTTTATATCAACTGGTGTAAGGGGGTAACCCAAAAATTCATTGTTTTTAAATATTTTAAGCAAATTCTGTTCAAAAATTTTCTTTGTTCCAGTTTTTGTCAAGATTTGAAAATTATGTAAAAGTTGCGCACAAATATACTGATGATTATCGTGAAATATCGAGAAAAAATAAAACCGGTAAAATGTTGTTTTTGGAATTTCCCCCTGAATAGTGCACATTTCCAAGAATGGACAAAATTAAGATTTTTTAAAAATGACTTTTTTCAAATGTTTTGTTTACTTTTTTTTGGTTATTTTAGTTTACCTGAGGATAAATCAAGATGCAATGTATGTTTCGGTTATTTCCTGTCATCTGTCCGTGTGTCTGTCTGTCTGTTGGCATTTTCTCAAATATTCTTTTTTCTCCCAATCTGATATGTAAATCTTTTTGAAACTTGATAAAAAGTATCCTCGGGTTAAAGGAGTACAACTCTGTGTATTAGAATTTCTTTTTGTCATAAACTTTTGTTGCTGTGGCAGCTTAAAGGGGACACATTTCATATAATAAAAATAAGCTCTTTTTGTAAAGCCTTACACAGCCATGAGGTCTTAAATTTTGTATGTAAGTTTGCTTAGGGGTAGACTTCAAAGTTGGTTACAATATTTTTGTCCAGGGTCACTTTAGATCTTGTCCCATGTGTACCTACTTTACAAAAAAGAGAGGAAATTGTCTAGAAAAATCATTTTGAATTATTCAAGTCAGCCGTGATTCATGAAAGCTAACCGCAAGAGTTATTTATAGATCTTTTGAAACATGAGAAAGCAAATACGAAAAAACACCGATTTCTCTGATGGCATTTGACAATCGTGCAAAAGTGAAAATATTATTGTGATGCATAAGAAACAGATAATCCAGCTCCCATGTGACTATTAAGGGCTATTGATGGCTAAACAACATGTTAATCATATGACATCATTGAAATGTTTATAAATTGTGTATCAATACAGGTTAAGCTATGGCCAGAAAAATAATTTGAGGAAATAATTGCACCCTGTTTTGTCCCAATAGGGCCACGTTTTGATATAAACAAGCACATTTTCAACCGTGTAAATGAAAAGATATAATGATGTAACAATCTTTTACTGAATCAAAGGGGGCCTTCCATATCATATTAGTTCATTAGGGGCGCTTAGAGCAAAAATATTTGGTTATCTATTGGTTACCCGGAAGGTCACCTTTTGATGCTTTACCGTAACCGTTCTAAGCGTTTTTTTTTAATTTCATAACATTTGGATTGACATTTAATGCATGTCATAGTCTCACTAAAAATGGTGCATAGACATTGTGACCAAATAGTAAAGAAAACTTGCAATGTGTATATGTATGCCTATCTTGGCTTCCATACATGTTTTTTTGTAAATATAAGTATTATTTATATTAATTCTAATGTTTTTTCCAATGAGTTTTTTGGGCATGAATATTGGTGTAGGTTTGCACTGTATGTTACAGTTGATTTTACTGAATATAAAAATGTTTTTAGGAGCACAATCAAAATTTTACTGAATACAAGTTTTGGACCAAAACATCACCTTCATCAATAATATGTATTATATGACATTGTTAACGGTTTTGGATTTCTATATAATTTGGCTCAAAGTAAGAGGAAATATGTAGCATGTTTTTGTGATGATATGGAATCTTGACAAAGACTCCAACATACTTAACTTTGGAATTCAATTTTACTCTTTTCCAAAATTTTGCTGAAAAATATGCATTTTTTCATGATTAATTCAATAAAAACATTCATAATAATTTCCTCACATACCTTTTTTGGTATGAATGTAATGCCTTATGTGTCTCGGATCAAATTCAATTGACAGATCTTGAAAATACACAAAACTTAAGTTTTGCGACACATGAAAAAGGGGCCATGTTTCATGCCATAGTGGGAATAAGTCAAGGTGGCTTTTTGGAATCCAGTTTGGATTATCTAAGAAACTAAATGCATTTTCATAGCTTGTATATGGTCCTCTATCACCATGCAGAATTAAAAGAAAATTCATGCATGGGCAGATTTGAGACACCCCCTTTGCATATTTTTGGAAATATTTCAAGTTCTACATAATAGAACTTGATAAAACTCCCTCATTGTATTAAGCAATATGTCATGGTATATTCCGTTTTTATTCACCTGACAGGGTGTGGCTAAGTAAAGAGGTTATTCGACGAGTTTACTTCTCGATACCTTGGTTGATAGAAGAGAAAAAACGTGCGGCACGAGCATGAACATATTTCAAATTGAAACAATGCGCTATAGTAAAATGTGTTGTCATAAAACCTCGTATAAACTGAAAACGATAATTTTTACACTGACCGGAGGCCGATGCGATTTGGCAGCTTCTTCTTCCGGAAGACCACGTCATAGAAGATGTTTGGTCACGTGATAGAAATCGGTAGACTAAAAATAAATCGAACATGTCTTGAAAACGGAAGTGGCTTTTCTACCGAAAAGCTCTTCAAAAAGGAGGAAATTAGAATGGCCAACTCCAATTCGGTAGACTGGGTACCGTTCCTGTTGTACTGATAAAGGCACTTCTTTTTCAAAAACACAAGATTTGTTCTCGTTTTGATCCCAAAATTAATACAAACTAGCTGTAAACAAGCTATTTTCAGTATTTGAGAAAATCTGTACTTTGTAACTAAAGACGCTCTCATGTTGCCGACCACGTGACCTCTTCCGTCTTCTGCTAAAAAATAGAAGAGCTAGAAGAGCTTCCAGAAATAGAAGAGGGCCGTTCGATTTAGTTGGAAGTGCTTGTCACGTGACTCTTCTGCTTTCAGAAGAGATAAAACGAACAGAATTTAAGGTCTTCTTCTTCCGGAAGACCATTTTTGGCCTAAATCGCACGCGGCTCCGGGTGAGTCGACGTCAAGTGCGGGAATCTAGGTAAATTATCCGATATGGTTGATTGATTTAATGTTCATTAGGTACAAAAATACTTTTTGTCACATTCATTATAAAGTAAAAGTGGTCAAATGGTAACGATCGAAGACTTTAAGTTGAAGGTGTCTTTTAGTATGGGTTCGAAACTCACAGTCGCCTCTGATTTTATTTGTTTTTCATTTGTATTTCTTTTTTTATTGCACCAAGTTTTCTTTTTAATGTTTCATTATGCTCGACGGACATAGTATGCGAATATAGGCATGTGTTTTATTGTAAACTGTAAACGGTCTTCCAACAAAAATCACAAATCATATATTTTTAACATACCAACAAATTATTAGAGAAAAATGAATAAAATGCAAACAAAAAAGATCTGGATTATGAAAATGTGCCATTTAATTTTGCCAGTAATATTAGACTTCGGCATTTCACGTTGGAAACATCAAGGGAAAAGCATAAAAGAGTGAGCAATTTTATTTCCTCAAAGATTTCTCTTTTTCTTTTTTAGATTTCAAAAGCGCATTTCATGTGTCGCCTTAAAAAATTGGGAATATAGATCTACATACCGGTAATTGATGTCTGTAAATTGATTAAACTGCAAACATTAAACAAAGGGGAACAAATAAAAAAAAATAATAAATGAAAAACCTTGAAAAATAAAGATTGTGCCTGTCTTGTAGTGGAATCGAACTTGGTCCGTTCGAGTAGAAGTCCCACGTATTTCCACTGCCCCATCACAGACTTGCATATCAACGATTGTTTAAACAAATACTTTCTTAAATCAAAATCTGTGAACTGTTTTCAATAACAATGGACAGGTCAATGTAAATAAACAAATGATCAAATTATCGTGCGGCCTTTATAGCTATAATAGATTCGCTATTAAAGCGGTAATAGCTGTCACGATTGAAGTTTTTCTGTTACCGAGTTGTTATTATCTGATGATATGAACAAAGCCTATTCCAACTGCATAAAACCAATTAAACCAGTGAAAGAATGGCACATTGGTACATTTTCCCTTTCTTGCAATGTATGTCAGTATGTCATGTTTACAATGTCAAGGGTGAGTCGGAATTATCCGAGTCCTGAGCGGTTAAAAGCGAGCGTCTACGGAATCTATTTTTAAATCGAGTGGAATGACGTCAGAGAATAAACAGTAAAATTTTTTAAAGGTCAATTACGACCAAATGAAAGGATTTTCTGATTTTCTCATAAATCGTTTGAAAAGGGGTTTCAGTATAATGCATAGACGGTCATTTCACAACCGAAAGCATTTACGCGTTGAACACAGCAGTCAAGATATCGGATTTTTTTGACCGCGATAAAATGTCATAATCTCAAGTGCAATTTGTTTATTTATGTGGTGACGTATTACGAGTTTCTTTATAAGGTAATGTGTATTCATAGTTCCTCGTGGATGCCTTATGCCCCACGAGATACATGTTTTAGTGGGCGGGTGTTGAGCGTCACATGCCTCTCTGTGCAGTATACCGTTGCATATGACCAAATTCGTATATCAACATAGGTCAAGCACGTGTACAATAGTCCCACCCGAAAATGACAGCGACGTATATTCTGATTTTTTTTCGGGAGACAGGGCGGAGCCTAGTAAACGGTTCATTACATTTAAGCTTGAGGAGATACAGCCTTCTCGCTTAGCGGTACATCGTCGGTATTATTGCAAAACATTATAACTACAGCGTGAATCAGGCTGTAGTTACGAGGTTTTATAACAACTCATTTTACAATACAACGTTCTTTCAATTTCGAAATGTGTTCATGCTCGTGCCGCACGTTTTTCTCTTATATCAACCAAGATATCGAGAAGTAAACTCGTCGAATAACCTCTTCGCTTAGCCACACCCTGTGAGGTGAATAAAAATGGATTATAGGCTGATGTTTACTGCTGCAAAACCAATCAATTAGTCTGATTTGCACCGTTACAAATACTAACAGAGTTGATTGGTTGTCAAGTAGTAAACATTAGTCTACTGCCCACTTGCATACTGCGTATAAGCCTAGCTTAAGCCGGGATTATACAGGGTAACGGGACAACTCACTTGCTGAGCCATAGGTTTCGCTAAGCCATAGCTTTTTCTTATCCAAGCTTGTGTTGACTTGCACACTTGTGAGCTGAGTTCAATTCACAGTTAAAAACCCGGGCTCAGCCAAACCTGGTACATAGCAGGTTTGGGTGAGCCAGATGTACTTTAATTATGATGTTTGTCTTCAAAATTCACAAATAAACATTATTTTTCATATGAATTTCATCAATATTAATGAGTCTAACAAAACGGAAGCAATTTTTGCATTGTATTAAAAGTAATTTATAAAAGCAAAATTCTTGGTTGTATTCTGCAAATCAAAAATGTAGCCGAAAAAGATACATGTAAATACTCATTAATTTCTAGTTGATAGATAAGAGAAAGATGAGAAATAAGGATCGTTGGCCCTTCCTTAAAATACGAGAAAAGTGGGTTTGGTTTGGTTTATTGGGGTTTTACGCCGTTTTCAACTACTAAGGTCATATCGCGGCGGCTGGAGCACCTAACCATTGATTCCTGTCGTTTCTCATACCAGCACTACCACAACACCATTACCGAGCCTCCAACTGCTCCCCCACATAGGTTCACGAAATCAAACCATTGGTGGGTGACATCTTTGTCAGTAAGGGTATTTGTCGCGGCCGGGTATCGAACCCTGGACCTTTCGAATGAGAGGCAGATGTGCTACTGACTGCGCCATGGACGCGGTCCTACGAGAAAAGTGGGAGATAGAGAAGATGATAAAAAGAGAAGAGACAGAAAGAAAGCGAGAGAGAACGAGAAGGAAGGGGGAGGAAGATGGCAGGAAGGGAGGAGTGGGTTCTACATTTCTACGGAAAGAGATACAGAAAAAAAGAGAAAAACAGTGGCAAAAAGAAATGGGGGGGATAATACATGGATAAAAATAGATTGTTTTCTTTGCTGGCAATTAAATCGACTTAAAACTAGAAAAACCGGTTTCGGCACGCGTAATTATATGAACCATAGCTCAAGCTCGAGATCGTCCGAACCCGGTCTCAAAACCGTTAGAGCAAATGACCGTGAAGTCGGGATCATCTCGGGTTCAAGCCTAGCTTATCTGAAGTCGAGTTCAGTAACGGTCTACGGCTAAACCCAGGATCGAGTATGCAAGCGGGCATACGTCACTGTAATTTTCGGCCGGTACTATTGTACTTTCCATGCGGTCTTTGTTTGCCCTTTTATTATTGCTTGTATTCAAATGAAATTCCCCTTTTCCTTTCTCAATAACTTCTATATTGAATTCTACCATTTTGAACAGATCTTAATTAGCATAAGTATTTAATATTTTTCTAGTTTGAATGGGTAATAATATGTGCAACTGGCATAAATGACGACGGTGATCAACAAATGCTGTTATTGTTTTTGAACTCCAATGACGTCTCATGTTGATATCTATCAAGAACAATCACACTATAGTGGTACCATCAACATTGAGACTCGACTGTACTTTTAACTGTTGACTGTCCTGCGTAAGAGGGGTGTTGTGATTACATCTAACGGTAAACGCCATCTTAAAACCACGACGTTTACGTACCTAGTTTACCTGTTCAGTTTGACTCGTCTGTCCAGAGGTCATGGTTTATTTATAGTCGGTTTTTTAAATAGGTCAGTTGTCTACATGTTTTTTTCTAATTAAGCGGATGGGTAAATTTTAAACAGGAATCGTAAAAAAATGTTGTTTTTAACTACTTTTCAATTTTAATTTCAAAATTAAAATATAGGTCGTAGTTGACCTTTAAAAAATATGAGATGTCTCTCTAAAAGGGACCTTTTGGGAAGTGTGTAGCAACCCTAAACAGTCTGCGAGGAAAGTACAAAACGATCAGGATCGAAACTGTTGATACTCTGGATTTACATGTTTTTTCCTTTCACACTATATATTATTATCTAAATACGGATCTCGTCTGTCTCTCGAAATATGGTCTTCTGTTGAATTCATAGAGGCACGCTTTTAGCATGACGTGTCAAGCAGAATCTAAATGACCCTTTCCCAATTATAACCTTGTTTTGATACCATCATTAGAAGGGATTGAGAACACATTGAGGTAATAGGAGAAAATCTTGATAACAAGCAATTCCCCCAGTTGCATAGATATTTTCTCAGTTTTATTTAATTCAACAAATCGTATCTTAATATGCATAGTTTGTCGTGTTTAAAACTTTCAAAATAGAATATTCAACATATTGCCGTTTGGGAAAGAGTGAAGCATGGCTATTTAAATAGCGTCAGCTGGTTTACCCTTTCCCATACAAGACCTGCTTTGGACTTCCTTTTTGCAAAAACACAGGAAACATTGAGACAAAAGAAAGAAATGTTAATTGTTAGCAGTCTTTCCTATTACCTAAATATTTTCTATGTCATATCGTTAATAATTCACATTTCCAATGTCATTGGTTATGCAGTCTTCAAACGATTTCAATTGAGAAGAGTTTTATTTTTTGTCATTTTGGGAAAGAGTTGAACATTTATTCATAACCAGACACGTGCTAAAATCCCGTGAAAATCGGAATGTTTCAAAATGTTTACCCGTCGCACTAAAGAGGAACCTTCTGCAAAGTATAAAAGTATAGATAATATCCAGCCTGTGCGGACTGCGCAGACAGAGAAGATTCGAGACTCATAACTCGTAGGTAATCTTATGGGATTTGAATAATTTCTCTATCTTACTATGTGTTCATTTTCTAGTTTACGTCTGCTTAGTATGAGTCGTTTCTCGAAATTGAGTACTATGAACTTCCCGTAAATTCCCTTTTAGCGTGACGTGTCACTTTTATTAGATACTTTTGTATCACATGACCATCCGACTATAAACGAATATTTACGGCTTTTGCAGGTACCCGAAATATGTAATATATAAATCTATATATAGACACAATTGTAAACACCAAGCAAACTTTTGAGCGCCGGTGAAAGTTAGAATGTCATTATACATGCGCTTATTGTGGGTAAACAGCGCTTGGTTACTCGCTTGAAATGCGGTCTTTCTGCATCTTTTTGCTCATACTTTAATTATGTAAACCCTTTTTTTGGCAAATTGGCAGGTTTTTTGACAGCTATTATCCCTTTAAACGAGAATAATTTCGGTTGTTTTGATAAAGCAGTTCAGCTGTAATTATTCTCGTTTAATTGTGAATCTATTATACAGATTGATTCACGCTGTAGTTATAATGTTTTGCAACAATACCGACGAATTACCGCTAATCGAGAAGGCTGTTTCTCCCCAAGCTTAAATGGAATGAACCGTTTACTAAGCTCCGCCCTCTCTCCCGAACAAAAACAGAATATAATGATTAAAAAGAATATGTATAGGCCATCGCACTTATTAGTGTATCACAGTAAATATCAACTACACAAGAATAAAATGACGCAAGACAGTGGTAAGTACATACACACTTACAACTGTCTTGCTTTAAATAATCGATTTCCAACATGAGGAAATTGGTTTCGCATAACAAAAACGCTCTAACAGTGGAATATGGTAAATTGTAATTACGTTTCGTTTTATTGAAAATATGGTAGCGAAACATATATGGTGCGAAACATTTTCTTCATAAATGTCAGAGTGTTCCGAAAAGGTGGAGGATTTCCCCTTAAAACGCTTGCTCACATACAATGAATTATGTGCTTAAAATAAACTGAGTTTACTGTTATGTTTTGATAAACCGAGATTTTATAACAACACTGGCGAAATACTATTTGTTTGTCCGCAATTACGTAACTGTTAACTGGATAAAACCCTTCCTTATTTTGCGCGAGCATCACGTACACAATGCGTCCAAACCATGCTGTGGGACTGACCGGTTTTGGACATGCTCCGGCGATAATGTGGAAGCAAAATGATATTGCGTACCAAATAGGTCAATAGTCTATTAAGAGCGTGCACGCATAGAATATACGCGTCGACGCGTAAATTTTATGCGTCGACGCGACGCGTAAAATTTACGCGAGCAGTTGAAAATTTATGCGTCGACGCGTAAATTTTCAATTGCTCGCGTAAATATACGCGTCGACGAGTATTTCATCTATTAACCAATCAGATCCTTCGCTTCATCCATCAATTTTATGGTGAAATGAGAAAGGTTTCTAACCGCCTCATCCATTGGCAGGCCTCGGTTTCACATTTTTTACTCTTGTTCGCGTAAAATTTACGCGTCGATGCGTAATATGCGCGTCGACGCATACAATTTATGCGTCGACTCGTATATTTTATGCGTGCACGCTCTATATAGACTTTTGACCCATTTGGTACGTCATAAAATGAGATACTAATGTGACCTAGCTAGCCTAAAAGCATTCCATCAATCAATAGATACCGAAAACTTCGTGCATTTTCAGCATATGGTACATGTATACCTCGTCAATTTCCGTTACCACGAAGACACCCGGAAATTGACGAGTGTGTTCCATCGCCAATTTCCGTTACTTCAGATGACGCTGTTAGTTACACGAACTGTTTGTTATCGAATGATGTATGGAATACCTTTTAAGAAAATTTATACATTACGAACTAGTCAACCTAAATGAGTAGAATAGTTTTGTCTGGAGCAAAATGTGCATCAAATCCATCTAGTCTATGATCATGTCTGTCTACCTCTCTTTTGCCTACCCGCATTTTTTTTTCAATCTAATTAAGTTGATGGGAAACCGGTCCTGCGTATAAAACAAGGAATTATGTGCATGCGCTAAAATACGTATCTTATGGGTCCTAGATAATGCGATGAACCACACAATTACGCAACGGCTGACCGTCTCTATGTTGTTCGGGTACCTGAAATGTCTAGATCATGAGCCCATTTAACAAAAATAGTTACGTCGGTGAATCATTTGGAACAACGATTTCCAGAATATCTATTACTCTGCTATTTGAACAGTTTAAATTCGGTTTGAAGCAGAGAAGGTTGGCAAACGACAGGAAATAGCTTAAGGTGGTAGATCCTCTTTTTACAACTGATAAATAACACAGTGTAGGAGCGGAAGTGGGTGAACGCTTGTCTTTGAGTGATAACTTGAGTGTATGTTATGGAAACGTATATGGTACACCCTGATGATGTCATTGGATGCGAAGATGTGTGCTTATAGGACGACATGATCACACCAAGTTGTCATAAAATTTAAAGAATAATATGATAATTTGATCATGATGTATTAACAGAACACGATTTGTTGTCTTAATCTGATCATTACTCAATAACAGAACTCGACTTGTCGTCTTAAAATAAAACGACATAACTACATAATAACGTATTTTGTAAAAACTGCTATGTTGACTATGCTCGTTGTTTATGGCTTTATGACTTGCTATAGGTCGAGATGTCGGATTTAACTGCCTTGTCATTTTTTGTTTTAGACGACAAGTGCAGATCATGACAATATATTCATGTCATTGAAAACTGACAATATCATATTAGGTGTTAGTTCCCATGTCGACTTATCAAATTATGTTGACTTTTGTCTTTATATTGATTTTTACTTCAATTTCATCGCGACTTATTTATATAAACAAGTCACGTCGACGTATATTATGACAATATTCGTTGTTGATGGCGGTTTTTCGACAATGTGAAGTCGTCTTGTATGTATCATGTAGGCATCTATAGTAATTTAAGACGACATTGAGTGACAAGTCGACTTACCTGAAGTCGACTTTATCATTTTATCAGGACGCACCATGCCAGTCATAATCATACAGTCATGGATTCCAGCAGCGCCAGACGGTAAGTATCCTACTGTGGTACGAAACAGTATACACAGCAGCTTTTTGTCGTCGTAGGTTATGACGCAAAGCTGATATTAAATGTTCAAGTAGTGGAAATATATATTCCAGATGCTTGATTACCACGTGAATGCGACTTGTTTCTTTTTGACAAAAATATTGATGTAGGAAAGAAATAAAGGGTTTTTGTCAACATGCCTACTAAAACTAGATAAGTCAGGGAAGATCGATGTACAAATTATGTGGATAAGATGACAAAGCATACGTCGACATGACATATTTTAAAATAATGATGCACTAACTTATGTCGGAAAGATTAGTTTACGTAGACAACCGGTAGAGTTAATTTTCTTTTGTTATCATGACAAGTCGACTTACCTGAAGTCGACTTTATCATTTTATCAGGGTGTACCATATGCGTTTCCATAGTATGTACATCGAGGAAATGCAACTTGGTAAACATAAGCGGTTGACATAGGTAAGAAAACGTTTATGATTGATAATTATTTCGCCATATATCTTATTATTTTGTTATAATGTCGTAATCTTGAATAAACATGGAAGGCATGGTCCTAATATGCGCCCGGTCTGAGCTGTTTAAAACCATTAAAAATGCCTTGATCATTAAGATGGGAAAATTGGAGCATGATTTTTACCACATAAAATTGCCATTTTGTCTCTTGTTTATCATTCATCGTATTGATTATTCCAAAAATTAAATGCCTTTATGTAAGTATTTTTTCATTAAGAACATATGGAAACGCATATGGTACACCCTGATAAAATGATAAAGTCGACTTCAGGTAAGTCGACTTGTCATGATAACAAAAGAAAATTAACTCTACCGGTTGTCTACGTAAACTAATCTTTCCGACATAAGTTAGTGCATCATTATTTTAAAATATGTCATGTCGACGTATGCTTTGTCATCTTATCCACATAATTTGTACATCGATCTTCCCTGACTTATCTAGTTTTACTAGGCATGTTGACAAAAATCCTTTATTTCTTTCCTACATCAATATTTTTGTCAAAAAGAAACAAGTCGCATTCACGTGGTAATCAAGCATCTGGAATATATATTTCCACTACTTGAACATTTAATATCAGCTTTGCGTCATAACCTACGACGACAAAAATGCCCCCTTTAGGGCCTACATTTGATGTAGGTCAAAGTCCAAGGTCAAGTTAACAAGGTCCAAGGTCATGGTCAAATATGAAAAG